>JAPDVU010000002.1:13191065-13670925 GCA_026230045.1 Corynorhinus townsendii
CATACTTAGACTACTAGATAAGGACCCCTGTTCAAAGGAATTGTACAAGTAAATGCAGATGAAAGAAATCTGGGGAGTTACAGAATAATTAAAATCCTCTCTCAGCCTTCTCTCTAGCTAAGCTGTCCTTCCATTGCTCCGTGAGGTTCCTTTTTTGGAGGCAGCAGGCTCGCTCTGAAGTCACAGGAAGGAAATCCCACACCCAAAGTCCCCTCCCTCAGCCTCCTTCCACACATATACATATGACACCATCAATTTGCATGTACCAGCTTCCCTCCATTCAAGTGACCACAGACTCTGGCTTTCAATTATTTCTGTCAAGAAGACAATTACAAGTGTTGAGATGGTATTTGGACTTATTGATCAACCAAGCGATGGATCTACAAAACCTGTCTTTCAGAGTTTTAACAATCCTTTTAGTTTATACTAATTCTCTTTGAAGGGGACACTATTCAATATGACTGAGTCAACACTCTTCATAATTGCCTCTTGACAAGCAATTATTTAATTCCATCAATAACTTCTTTTCAAGTAAAAGTGGGGACATCAGAATAGAAAGTGAGCCCAGCAACGTCACTAACTGAAAAAGCAGACCTGCTAAGCCACCAGCTGGCAGCAATGAGAAAGGCTGATTTATGCCTAAATTCATTGTGTTCTGAAGATGAAAAGTAAAACATTCCTAATATGCCATGGGGGGGGTCCAGCATGAGCAGTGCTGTAATAGTTGCTCAGGCAAATGACAGTTATACTCAATCCCAGTCATTTCCTGTTAGATGGCTCCTTTCCCCAGACAGGAAGAAAGGTGTTGTTATCTGATTTTGAGGTGATCCTAATTTTGACCATATTATTTGCCTGTTTAAAAGTGCAAATGATTTGAAAAAAAGAAAAACTTTTCTGTGAATTCAACAAATGTAGACAACTAATTAAGCTAATTGCCTCACCTCTCCACATTACTGAACCTGTATAAAAATTGCCTTTAGTTATGTCAATATGCCAATGAGTATAGTAACCTGGGATTGAAAAATTAATGAGGCTAGAAGCATTTTGAAAACTATAAATTCAATTAAGAATGCTTTCTTTTTTTTTTTTTTTTAATATCCTATCATCTGTTAGATTGCACCATGGCCAAAAACAAAGTGTTCTATATAATTTTGACTAAACTGTTAATGTTTGACCAGGATATTGTGTTAAAATGGGATAATATAAACACAAAATTGTTTAGTTTTTTTGTAAAAACCCATTTTGACTCGTGGGTATGTCCATTATCTTTTCTTTTTCACTGAACTGAATATTTGTTTTCCTAAGTATCATTATCTTTTCAAATTTTTATTTGAATTTTTGCTTAATAAAATTATATGGATTTCAGGTGTATAATTTTATAATACATCATCTGTGTGTTCACCACTCCAAATCACATCTCCTTCTATCACCATTTATCCCCCCTTTACCTCTTTTACCTTTCCCCACCCCCTTTTCCTTCTGGTAATCACCATACTTTTATCAGTGTCTATGAATTTTTGTTTGTTTGTTATTTTATTAATCCTTTTACCTTTTTACCCATCCCCCTACAATTCTCCCCTCTAGCATCTGTCAGTCTGTTTTCTGTATCCCTGAATCTGTTTTATTTTGTTGGTTAGTATATTTTCTTCATTAGATTCTACATATGAGTGAAATCAAATGGTACTTGTCTTTCTCTGACTGGTTTATTTCACTTAGCATGAAATAAACTATCCCCATTCTATGGCAAGAGGTAAGATTTCTTTCTTTTTTTTTATGGTCAAGTAGTATTCTATGGTGTAAATATACCACAACTTTCTTTTTCCTCCAATAAGAATTCTGAACTTGGAGAGCGTCTCTGAATAAAGCACCTACTGTTCATAAGACACTCGGGCCTGTTTGGATACCCTCTGGGACACAAGAGCATATAAAGCTGTTTGCAAACAGCAGGAAAGTTGACAGATGTTGATGTTCTTGACATTACTCCTAAGATCACACTCTTCAAAAGATGCAAGTCTATGTTTCCTCTAATGGACTGACAGAAAAAGACATAAAAAATAAATAGAGAGAATATTCAGTGTCTCATAAATGTATGTAAGGCAAAGATATGAACAGAGGGCTGCTGTTTTAATATAAGATATATAAAAAAACATTGAATGCATCATCTAAAGGCTTTATTTTAGGATTATTTACTCAATGAATATTCATGATTTACTGCCTTTACTGAGAGTTATGGGCATATCAAAAGAAAGAAAATTTATGCATATTTATCATTCTGTTTTATATTCCACTTCTTCCCCTATTTTATTAGTTATTTAATATTCTTTTAATACAATTAAGTAAAGAGCATTATTTGAAATAGAAGTTGTAATAAGGTATAATCCATTTTTAATATACTGTACAATGAACATTTGATAAAGTTTAGATTAAATTTTATAAAAATGAATTTTGAATTTATTCATACTCATGACCAGGGCTATTATTACTAATATTATTCTTGGAAAATATTGAAGACACATTTTTAAACCATAAGTCAAAAGTCCACTAATTAATTCAGTGGTATGTTAAATATAGCAATATCTTTTGTAGGAACTGCTTTTAAAGATTTTTGTAGAATTATATGGAAAATGGAAATATATTTTATGGAAATCTGTCTCAATGGTATTTTCAATTACTAGTAATTTGAGGTTTAAGTGTTTATGCTTTGATGAGGATGTGCAATGCACAATATTACACTGATGTAACATTTACAATTTATAAATTCTTTCAAAATTGAACTCTCACTTCAATTTTATAGCACTCCTGATAGTTGCATGATAGGTGTTATTATCCTTCTTTCTACAGATGAGAAAAGTTAGACCTAGTACTGAGAGGTGGTGATTTAAGATCGCATGCATGGTTGCTATGAAAAAAAGAAAAAGAAAAGAAAAACTCACCAAGACTCATCTTCTAACCTTGCACCATCTTTGTGCGATTATGATGTAATACCTCCCTTTATATCTAAAAATCTGATGCAAGCCACTTGCCCCTTTTTAGAAGACAACTTTTAGGATCATATCGCAAAATGAGAATTTGTGGTTAAGAACAGAATATTGAGAAAATTCCAGTAAAACCTACTGTGTTTTCTATCAGTTAATTCAATAAGGCAACTTACCATTGTTGCTAAGCTAAAAAAATGTCCAACTGAAATTGTGGGCCTAATATACAAGTAATTACCCTTCTTTTTGATAGTTTTTCTTATTATGTTCTGTGGTTAGAATAATTATATTAAATATTGCATTTGTTTCCATATGTTGATGCAATAAGTTAAATTAAGTAGAAAAGAGGATCTATGATTCTTGCATAGGCAGTGTTATCCAAATTATTAGTGATTAGAAAGACCATAAAGACTGTAAAGAGGATTTTTATTACTCCTTATATTTAATTGACTATACATTTATGTCCCAAATTCTTTTTGAAGCATTGGATTTCTATATACATGTAATATTTAAAATGTAGATGACTTCTAGGCAGTTTCAAACATTAAACAGAAATTTGGAAAACTTTTAGCTCACTTACTTTGTATGCTGTTATTTAAACAGCAAGAAATCAATATTCCCATTAATATACTATGTATATCATTAAAAATATCACATAGATCCTGAAAACCTGAACACTTTTTCCGGCTGTAATCACGAGATGCATCGTTGCCGCCTTTGAAGATAAAGGAAGAGGTCCATGAGCCAAGGAAATCAGGTAGCCTCTGAAATGCAAGGAAACCAAACTCTTCCACAGAGCCTCCAAAAAGGAAAGCTGCCCTTCCTATTAAGATTCTGTCCTGCCTTGACTGGTTTAGCTCAGTGGATAGAGCGTCGGCCTATGGACTGAAAGGTTCCAGGTTCAATTCTGGTCAAGGGCATGTAGCTTAGTTGCAGGCACATCCCCAGTAGGGAGTGTGCAGGAGGCAGGTGATCGATATTTCTCTCTCATCGATGTTTCTAACTCTCTATCCTTCTCCCTTCTTCTCTGTAAAAAATCGATAAGATATATTTTTAAGATTCTGTCCTAGTGAGGTCTATGTTGAACGTCTAACCTATAGAACCATGGGACACTAAGTTTGTGGTCAGATGGTCCAGCAGCAGAAGAAAACAAATACACACCCCAAGAGATCTTTCTTAAAACATTCAGGGAAAAACAGCTTCCATCAAGGAAACATGATTAAACTGACATGTGACTTAAAAATATCAAAGAAATTTAGAAGTATGTGATATAACATATTAAGAGATCGAAAACGAAAACATCTGTCAACTTAGAATTGTGAATTCAGTGCAAGTATCATTCAAGAATGAGAGCAAAGCAGGTTTTTAGGCAAATCAAACTCAAGCAAGTTTATCAGCAAAAACTAACAAACAGAAACTTCACCAAAGTCAGGTCAAAGCAGTAGTCCTTAAAGTGTGATTCTTGGACCAGCAACTAGACATTATATGTGAGACGTCGAGAAGCATGAAATAAAATAATTAAATAATAAAAAATAAAATAATGGTCAAAAAAGAAACAGGGAATATTTTATAAAATTGCACTTAGCAAACTAGGAATAGAAAGGGACTCACTCTATAGTTAGTTCAAAGTAATCCACGGTAATCTACAGCAAATGCTGTACATAATGGTAAAATTTTCCTTCCCCTTTAAAATAAGGAACCCGATAGGTATGCTTACTACCATATTTCATTTAAAACAGTAAACTAGGCAACTTAGCTAGCACAAGGAAACATAATAGACCAATAAATATAAGAAGTAAAATGAAAACAGAAATGGTATATGTTGGTAGATGATATGGTTATATGCATAATCATTGCACAAAGTAAATTGCTTCTTTGTTCAGTGCATTTACCAAATTAATTTCCAATTTGTAGTAAGTGCTTATACTATATCTCAAGAACAGCTTGCAGCAAGTATTCCCTGCACTTTTCAAGACCTATCAAACAGAGACCTGTAGAAGAGAATAATTCTCCCTAACTACTCCAAATATCCCCTTGACTATACAACTACTTGGCACATTGGTTATAACAGACCCTTTTCCCCATTATAATTAAATGACAAGGCATAAAATATTTAGGACTAAATTAAGTTACTCTCCAATTCGGTTAGGCAACAACATTGTGAATACAAAGTGTGTACCTGACAGTCAACCTTCATTGAATAAAGCAAAGCAGGACCTGGATAGTGTGAGCAGGGAGGGTGAATAGTCAGTTGAATGGTTTCTTGGTAAAACAGTATCACATGAAATTGGTATGGAATTCTAAGAAATGCTGTTCCTTAAAAGTATGTGTGTGTGTGTGTGTGTGTGTGTGTGTGTGTGTGTGTGTGTGTGTGAAGAATTACATTATTATCCAAATACAAGAAACAGAACTATTCATGAAAGTTCTCTCTAGATTAAAAAACACATTCTCATTCTCTTATAAAAATTCTACTTATCATTTAGTGAAAATGCTAGTGTCTGATTGTGTTTTATAAAAGTGAAATAAATATTTGATATGGGGCACACTTCCCACAGAACTAGAGATGCCACTTGAGTACACAAAATTATATTTGCAGAATATATTTCCTATAGTAAATCCATCCACAAAATGTGCAAGGACACCGTCCATTATAGTGAAAGCCTCAGGATTTGGCATATTGATGAAATCTCAAGAAAAGCAAAGGCTCATGTCTCAAATGCCATTGTGCAAATAAAAATTGCAGAAATCCTTTTTATGTGCAATTCACTAAATCTAGAACTAAGATATGAAATAAAATATATTCTTTCTTTTTCTCCCTATGGGGAATTTGAAATTATGAGTGACTTTCATAATCTTATGAAGACAGCATATTTAGCTCAATTGTATAGATGGCTGATTATTCACAATGCAATTGGGTTTGCTTGTTGGCCTGGTTAATTTGAGAAATGTCAAGTTAGTCTCTCAGTGATACAATATAATGTGCTAATAGGAATCTAAGGATTTATCTTAGTAACCTGAGCAATAAATGCCTAGAGTTAAATTTCTCAGTGACTGTAATTATTTACAACAATTTTTAGGGAAAAACACATTAGTTCTATGCAGATAGCAAGACAAAATTTAGTCTTTGAAAATGTGCCTAATGCCATTTATTCAGTTGTCTTAAGGTGAAATTATATATAATTTCCAAGTAATAGCTACTTATACTGGGTATCTTTCATAAAAAACAGATCTATCTTTGTAAACTTTCCAGTAATGTGTAAAGCATTTTATTGAAGCATAAGTTACTGATAAAAGATGATAGGTTTTATCTGATGAGCTGTTTATGTGGAATTGCACCAGTGAAAGTAGAACATTTTTATTGGAAGTATTTATTATTTAAAAAAATATTTCTCCTGGTACCTGAAGTTTAAAATATAATAAAGCTGCCTTCTGAGAAACATTTCTACGTTGATCTGCTGAGTGAACTAATTCCCCACTTATGGACAGCTTAACTAATTAAATCCAACAGAGGAATCTTTGAACCTATCATTTTTGGAAGCTATATGGTAGTGCTTTTTGTGTTAATTGAACTTTATTTCAGATATGAAGGAAGTTGGACTCACAGAACACAGTGAAAATGTTTCTAAAATATGAGTGAGGTAGTTGAATTCAGATTGCACTCTGCTGTATATATTCTGACTAGAGAGGATGTTGCATATTTGCATGGAAATATTTTAAGACAAAGAAGCACACATCACAAAGCCTCTAATTTGAATATATAGAAGTGGTCATGCCTGGCCAGTGTGGCTCAGTGGTTTAGCATTTTAGCATCAACCCAGGAACCAGAAGGTCATGATTTAATTCCTTCCCAGGCAGAGCACATGCCTGCATTTGTTGGCTCAATCCCCAGTGGAGAGGTGTACAGGAGGCAGTCGATCAGTGATTCTCTTTCATCGTTGATGTTTCTATGTCTTTATCCCTCTCATTTACTCTCTCTGAAATAAATAAAAACATATTTAAAGAAATGGTCATTCCAAAATAGTTAAGGACATTTACATGCCATTTTAATGTACTTTTATCTCATGCAAATGCAGAAATTTTAATATCAAAGCAATTGCCATATAGTGCTCACTGGAGGGGGAGGGGCTGACTGCCCTCTTGTAAAATCTGTTTATTTTTATAATAACTTCACTTAGTAGCTGTGATACTAGTTTCAGAAAGCAAGTGGCTGATCATTTTTATAGAGAAAAAAATATCCAGAGAAAAAGAACACCAAAACATATTGGAGGCCAAAAAGCATATTAACATATTCCAAAATAGGTAAAAATTAATGTATTTATATAGGTATCCTCCTGCCTTATGTTTAGTAGACGAAAGGAGGACATTAACCAAGTGTACCTGGAAAATTTTCTGGAAGGAATAAAATTGTGCTCTGGGTTGCTGGCATCCTTTGTAGAAGGTCCCCAAGAAAAGAACTGTCATTGTTGGTCAAAGGACTCTGTATCTTTTATATATATATACTGAAGGCCCAATGCACAAAATTTGTGCAAGAGTAGGCCCTTGCAGCCCTGGCTGCCTCATGACCCTGGCTGCCTCACGGGCCCGCGGCCCCACCTCCTGCCCGCCGCCCACTGGTCATTCCAGAAGGTCTTTCCACTGTCCGGTCTAATTAGCATATCAACTTTTTATTATAGGATACTTTTTGTCCTCATGAGCAGGTGTTTAGCAAGCAAGAAGATTCTTGTATGAGAAGGGTTGGTGGATTTATAAAAAATGAAATTAACATAATGTATACAATATTTTAATAGACAACTATTTTCATACTCAGTGAACAGAGTGGAAACATGATTTGTACTTGCTTTACAGACTGAGACTGCACAGAGCCATTCCAGATACTGAGATGGGGACAATCAGTTTCTGAAATGAAAGTTGTAAATTTTGCATCTCAATGGCTGTCAGTTTACAGTTAACTACTTGTTTTCATTAGCAGTTGACAACGCATGTTATTAGTGAAGATCTGATGGAAACACAGAGGATCCTTGAATTATTCTTATGATAATTAGCTTAGGAAGAACAACTAATATCTATTAACCTCCATGATGATATTGGCATTCTTACCCTATCTTTCCCATTTCCAAATTATGTTTTAGCATCATGAGCTACAAATTAAAAACAGATTTGATATTGAAAATCAGTTTGAAATGAAAACTGATGCTTTATGACAATTCATTACTAAAATTCCTAAGATTCATGAGTCTTGTTTGTATATGAAAAAGTAACTAGTTTAATATACAATCTGAATGGAGAGTTAATAAGGGGCAGAACAGGTTGCATTTAAAATAGGGTGGGCAAGGAACTTTTGAGCAAATGCCTGAAGACTTTTGCTATCTTGGGAAAGAGCTTTCAGTAAGAAGGGTCAACAAGTGCAAAGGCACTGAGATAAGTGCTCACTGGCTTACTGCAGTGCTGTGGAAGCAACGCTAGCTTCGGTGGAATAAGAGAAAAATGGAATATTCGTCAAAGAAGTTCCAGAGTTCAGATCTGTTAGCGATGGTTTCTTAAAGCCTTTTTTTTTTAATGCCTAACTATAATGTTTAAAGTTGTCTGCTTCAATTAGTTGTACCTGTTGGCCTTTCTTTGCGTTCCTATAATTTTCTCTTGTGTTGTACTTGGAGAAGTAGTAAACTCATCTCCAAAGCTACAGTAAGTCCTTGGCATGTTACACATCCTCAAATGGCATCCATAAATACAAAACCTAAGATTTCAGTTTGATGTTGAGAATGGAGTTGTAGCCCTCATAAACTCCTGAATTGTTTAGAAAAATGCACTCGAAGTCCAAAGAAATGAAAAGAAAAGAATAATTAGCTTAAGTGAATAGGTATAGTTTTCCTTACATACCGAGAAATCTAGAGGTAACATCTAGTACTTGTGTGATGGTTCAGCAATGGCATCCCCTTCTTTCTTTCCTCTCCATTATACTTAGCAGATTGGCCTACCCGTGCCCAGGTGAAGAATTTCTACTGAAGCTTTAGTCTTCGCTTTCTATTTCAAAGCAGGACAAAGTAAAAGGAAGCAGTTTCCATTCCCAATTCTTTCTTTAATAAGGAAACAGAAGCTTTCCTACACTCTTGTCCCCCTGATCCAGAACATTTGTTTGATTATATTATCAGTTACATGAAAACTGAAAAAAAAAATGTATTTACACTTTTCCAAATTCTATTCTGAGGGCAAATGAGGAAGGATTCTAGAATACAGATATGTTTAGCAAAATGTACTACTATCAGCTTAAAGCCTTATGATCATACATTATTGTTCTAGTAAACTTGTTTTAGCAATAATTACTGTGTAGTAGTGCCTGATAGTCCTATGCAATATCTTTGTCTTTCTGCTATGTCTTAGTCCAGAAGAAGTTACAGTTTAATTAACTGATTCTTTGTAAGATTTATTAACTGACACTTGGTTTTAGACTTCTTTAATGCATTTTCTCCCAGCATGTATTGTATGAGAACCCAGCAATTTGTACTTGGTTGGGAGGCTTGGTAATAAACATCTTAAATAATAAAAGGCTAATATGCAAATTGTCCCCTCCATCTGGAGTTTGACCAGGGGTTGAGGCTAGCTGGCCAACCACTTGCAGCCCCTCCCCCAATTATCCTCCCACCCTGATTGGGGGCAGGGCTGGCCGAGGGAGGGGCCGCTTCCCCTTGTCCCTGTCGGCTTGGCCCCATCAGCCCCCATTGGGACAGGCTGGCTAGACCCCACATGTTCACGAATTCATGCACCGGGCCTCTAGTATATAATAAAAATTGAAGTCTTTTCTTAGTCTTCTATAGAGAAGAGTATCTTCTAACAGTAACAGATTCATAGTTTGAAAAGGTGCCAAGTATAATCTGATCACTTGATAACTATTCACACAGCTAATCCTTACATAAACCCTTTGACCTCATGCTTATATAATAAGACTGAAGCCATGGAGAGCTTCAGGAGCTTGCCCAAGGTCTTTCAGATAGTGTTTGGCAGAATCAGAGTCCAAACCCAGGCAGCCTGGCTCCAGAGTCCATAGATGTAAATCTAATACATTGACAGTGGTTCTGCTCTTCAAATTATTGTGCAGATAATGCTCCAGCATCACATATTTCCTTAACCAACAGAAGCACATAAAACTATTAAGAGGAATGCACACTTTATAGGTATTGTGTAAAATTTTAAAGTTATTGTACAAAAACCAAATTTTAAACATCTTTCGTTGTCATTAATATGACACAAACATTCAACGGTACTTTTACAGCACACTAATTAAACAAATGTTTTCACGCTCCATCAGGGACAGTTTTGAGAGTGAAAGTGTGTAGTCTTAGTAATTAATCCAGGGCAATAGGCATAAAACAGAATCATACCCCCCTCTCCCCCCCCCCCAATAAATTAGGACTTTTCATCACCCCAATTTTAAGTTCTCAATAAATTCAGTAGAATGATCTTATTTCTTTGCAACTAAACTACACATTCTAATTAAATAATCCACTCAGGTTTTCCTGAAGCCAGAACTCATTTTTAGCAACATACCTTTCATTTATGTAGGTAAATAACTGTCACTCTTTTCAACTAATATCTATAATCGTGAGCTTGTTTCTGATTCTCTTGTCAGATTCCCTACTGCTATAATTGCTTTTGTTATTCAGTCTCTGGGTTTAGAATGCAAGCAAACCCACACTGTGAGATGACATAATGATCTCCAGCATTGAAAATCATGGTTTCAAGGGTCTCCTTAATGTTTGTTTTCTGAAACTCCCTCAGCTTTGTCCTTATGTGTACAGTATATCTGGGGGCTGTTAGCATGGCACTGTGGCTGTAAGTAATATTTACTGGAGGAATGAATACCTCAATAGTAGTTGGGCAGAATACTGTGGATTACCAAAATAAATGTTTTTATAATTTCCTTAGCAACATGGTCCTCAAATCCAGCCCATCTTTTGCACTCTCTTTTCCATTCCTGGAGGAAAAAAATATGTTCTGATACACACAACTCAGCTGTGATCACATCATTCCCCTGCTCAGAGGTACTCAGTCAATTTCAATTCCCTACAAATGAAATGGAATGTTTTAACCAGACTTTTAAATCCTTCACAGTTTAAACCCAGTCTCATTTAACACTCATGAAATGTAACCCATACATTCTACCCTCCCTACATTTTAACAGTTACGAACCTGGAAAGAATCTCATAATCATTATTCCTTTAATATGAGTCTTTCTTTACAGGTTAGATAGTTTCTCTTGTCGCATTTCCAAGCTTGCTGATTTTTCTTCTGCTTTATCTAATCTGCTGTTAAGATAACCTGACACTAGTTTTTATTTGAGAATTAGAGGCCTAGTGCAGAAATTTCTTGCACTTGGGGAGATCCCTCAGCCTGGCCTGCACCCTCTCCCAGTCTGGGAGCCCTCGGGGGATGTCTGACTGATGGCTTAGGCCCGCTCCCCCTGAGAGAGGCTTCTGCCACTGCCGCTGCACTCGCCAGCTGTTAGCGTGGCTTCTGGCTGAGTGGCGCTCCCCCTGTGGGAGCACACTGACCACCAGAGGGCAGCTCCTGCATTGAGCATCTGTCCCCTGGTGGTCAATGTGCATCATAGTGACCAGTCATTCTGCTGTTCGGTTGATTTGCATATTAGCCTTTTATTATACAGGATTATTGAATTTTAATTCTAGTAGTTCTATTTTATTCTTTTTCATATCTTCTTTTTCTCACCTCATGATGTTTATATTTTTCTTTAAATCCTTGTTCATATATATAATAGTGAATGTAAAATTCTTGTTTTCTAATTCTACCATCTGTCATTTCTAGATTTATTGATGCTATTCTTCCTCCTTTGGATCACATTTTTCTGATTCTTTTCATTTATTTAATGCTAAGTATTTTGATTGCTACATTTTTGAATTTCTAGATTTTGTTGTCTTTTAAAATAAATGTATTATTATTATTATTTCTAGAGGCCCAGTGCATGAATTTGTGCATGGGTGGGGTCTGGCTGGCCTGTCCCAATTGGGGTAGATCAGGGCTGGGCTGGACTAGGGGAGGGGCCACAGGAGGTTGGCCAGCGGGCTCCACCCCCGAATGGGCCAGTTGGCCAGCTGCAGTGCGTGTCATAAAGACAGGTCATTCTGGTTGTTCCAATCGCTTGGCTTTTATATATAGAGATTATTTTTTGGTATGCACTTTATTTACTTACAAGGATCCATTTGAAGTTGATTATTTAGGGACCTCCTTTTTAAGCATTATTTGGCAGATCTACTTTGCCCCTTCATGTTCAAGCAGGATATTTGTGGAGTCTTCGCTGAATGTCCAAGTTATTCAGTAAAGTTCCTTCACTCTCACCAGTTGAAACTTAGCATTATGCAAAAGCTTAAGGAGCTCTAAAGAGACTCCTATTGCTCTTAATTGGCATATTTCTCATTTCTTTGGTACTATGCCCTATATCTTCTAGACATCTCAGTCTGACTCCCATCTCTTTCTCCTCAAATCAGTGAGACTACTATGCTGTTTGGGGGCTCTCCTCCTTGTTTTTCATCCTGGAAAGTGCTTTCAGTTTGAAAACCTGGGTGAACATTGGGCTGGACTCATTAGTTTCCTTTCTCTATTGATCACTATCCAACGCTGTCTGAAAACCATTGATTTAAATTTTTCCAGGTTTTTAGTGCAGGTCCGGGGGCTACTAAGATACGTTATTCTGTCATGGACAAAAGCAGGAGTCCTCAGTATGATTTTAATGGATCAGAGTCTAAATTAAAGATGATTCCCTATCAATATTTTTGTATTATTATTTCCTTTCTTCTTATATCCAGTGTTGTTGATGTCAGCATGAATTTTGATTCTTTTAATTTTTTTCTCTTTACACTGTATTTAAATTATTATTTTCAGTATTCTAATATTACCATTTAATGTTAAAGATTTTATTATTATTATTACTTTAACTCTAATCATTTGCCCTTTACCTTTCTGAATACTTTCTTCCTTCCTTTCTTTCTTTTTTCTTTTCTTACGGCAGACTTTTCATAAAATTTGGCCCTTAGGGGGTCCTTTGGGAAATTGAATGGGGAAACCAGTAAATTCACCTCTCACTTACTATTTAAGAACTTGCCCCAGACAATAATGACATCTCTTTGACTCCGGTTCTTGTAGGAAAGACCCTGCTTCTGTGATCCTTCCTCCAGTTTATTACTGTATTTTTCTTACTTTGCTACCTTGAAAACACCTGCGATGCTAATGTTTTTCAACCATGTCAATCAAAGTGCACTTATGCTTGTCTTGTCAGATCATCTGATATGACATAGACCATTTAATTAGAGTATCAAACTAATTTTATATTAACATGACAAAATAATTCATGACTTTGAAAAGTATTTTTTAAAATTTGTCTATATTTTAACTGGATAAAGTTAGATACTATTTATAAAATAGTTTGAACAACTTCTCACTAACTTTAAGAGTTGATTTCTCCACAATATTTTAAATAAAAAAGAATTATTCTATAACCTATCAGTATGATTTCTTCTGAGGTGATTGACCCCTTTACTGACTACCAACAGAAGGTAGTCAGTAAAATAAGATCAACTTGAAGTTGATCATTTAGGGACCTCCTCTTTAAGCTTTATTTGACAGATCTACTTTGCCCCTTCATGTTCAAGCAGGATATTTGTGGAGTCCTTGCTGAATGTCCAAGGTACAGTAGGTCCTCGGGTGACGTCAGAGATCCGTTCCTATAGCTCCATGTAACACAATTTCTGCCGTAAGTCGGAACCCACCTACATAAGTACATACATCACTCACACAGAGCACATGCACAGCAGTAATGAAGTGAAGCAGTAAAAAAATATTTAAATAAAGATAACAATTCCTGACCTTTACTTGTGGTAAACAAATAATAAGAAAACATAAAGCATATATGTACATACGGTGAAATGACGGAACTTTTTTTTAATAAATAAATGGGAGATGGAGACATAACCACGAAATTATGTACATCGAGTCCAAAGCAAGCCAAGGACTGCCTGTATTCGGTCATGTTCCTTCACTCTCACTAGTGGAAACTTAGCAAAACTTAAGGAGCCTGATACAGATTCTTGTACCCCTTAATTTTTCAGCATTCCTCTTTCTCTAATGAAAATATTTTTTTAAAAGTTAAAAAAAATAAATTAGCATTAGACTACTGTTAGAATGGCTATAATTTAAAAGGCCAGTCATATCAAGTATTGACAATGATATAAAGAAACTGGAATTCTTACACACTGCTGGTAGGAATGTCAAAAGTACAACTATTATGCAAAATAGATGGGCTATTTCTTTAGTAGTTAAGTGTACATATACCATATGACTCAACCACTCCACTCCTAGGTACTAATTTCAGATATTTTAATGCTAATGAGGAGACAAAGGAAACTAAGTAGACAGGGACTGAACTATGGGGGGAGGAAGTAGAACTGGGGAACCCAACTAGGTGGAATTGCTAAGGCAACCCAGCTGGGTGGGGGAGGAAGGGAGTGGGTGGGGGACATGAGCTTTAAAATGTATGGATGTTGCTAAGACAGGCCCCTTGCAGATAACCAATCACAAGGCCCCTTGCAGATAACCAATCACAAACCGAGCTCAAGAATGTTATAAAGGCAGAAGTCTTTGGAAAGACCCGTCAGGAGCTAGCAAGGCATGGACCAATCCCTAGGAAAAAAGTGTGCACGTGCCCATGCTCTCTCTGCCCTCCCTGGCATGCTGGGTGCCAGGCTCCTGTGCTGGGGGCTGTGTTCCCCTGAGCCCACGTGGCTTATGGCCATGGGGGTCTCCACACATGAACTAAGAGACTTTAATGTACTTAAATGCTGACTACACCCTGCGGCCACATGGACCTGTAGCTCTGGACACTGGCCTGCCTTTGGCACCCCAGCTGCACCTTTTCCAGGACTGACTGAATGGGCATGGGACTTTGGAAACTGAGACAGAGAAGCTTCACCAGTAACCCTCCCAGTTGCTCCCTGCAGCTCAGATGCCATCTATCTCTCAATAAACTTTGCTTCCACGAACGATTTTTGTCTGTGGATCCACTCTTCGGTTTTGTGAGACAACCAATGATGTCTGAATGTTTATAGTAACTTTATTTATATGAGGCAAACATTAGAAACAACCGAACATTCATTAATGTAGTTGAACAAATTATGCTATATCCACACCACAATGCTATATTTTTTTATCGCTGGATAAAAAAAGAACTACTTATACACACATGAATCTCAAAAATGTCACAATCCATAAAGGAAACCAAAAACCAAAGGCTACATTTTGTATGATTCAATGTATATGACTTTCATGAAAATAGAACTAGAGGGACTGAACGTAGATAAGTTACATCTAAGGGCTGGTAGTGGGGGATGCGGTGCCTGACCTAAAAGGGGTATGAGGTAATGGGTTAACTCTGTATCTTGATCCAGGGGAACTCATAGAACTTATATGTGAAGAATTACCATATGTTAACAATACCTCACTTTAAAATAAATATGCTAATTTATTAAACAAAAAACACATTCTTATTGAACTACTCTTTCTTACATTGTGCTTTCCCTCTTTCTTTCTTTTATTATTAAATATATATTCCCTTTTAACCCTTTCCCTCTTCAAACACAGTATGAAAGTTACTCAATCAGAAATAGTCTCAACTTTTAATATTTTCTTTATAGACCGATTTGTCTGCAGACTTTATTTTCTATTGATATACATGTCAGATACTGCATTCAGTACAAGAATATATTTCTCACTGTTTTAATTCTCTGTAAGACATATTTTATGATACTTTATATAAACCTTCAATATAAAAATAAATTGAATTGAGTTTGTTATAGCTCTATCAAAGACGGATTCATTTGGAAAGAATTTTGTCTGGAAGATAATGAGCAGGTACTTATGTATGCATGACCATTTCCAAAGTGGTATGTAGAAAATTTTCTTTGAAAAATATGGATCTAGCATATATTAGATTGCTGCTCCACTTGGGAAGTTTGACGATTTATATCTCCCATTATAATTTTTTCTCAATCAAATTATCTTCTGCCTCAAGATTAATAAAAATTAAAGATGAATTCCTAAATTAACGTTTTACAAAGATAGCCCTTCACTCTTTTTCCATATGAAAGGGGACATTTGGAAAGGAGACTTTTTTTAATGTAGCAACCAAACATTAGTTCTGTCAAATTATACTGATGTGCTCAATATCTTCTTTCCAGAGATTGTACTTCTTTTTATTTCCTGTGATGTTTAGTGTGTCCTTTACACCATGATCTTATACAGCTCTAAAACAAATTATTTAGAATTTAATTTTCAAGAGATGTAGTCATTTTTCAAAATTAGAGTAGCATTATTTTACTTGGTGACTATACATTTAGAGTAAAAATATTTGTAGAAGTGGTTTTCAGTTGTAATGTATATAATGGCCCTAGTCATTTTGCTCAGTGGATAGAGCTTTGGTCCTTGGACTGAAGGGTCCTGGGTTTGACTCCAGTCAAGGGCACGTACCCCATTTGCAGGCTCAATCCCCAGCCCTGGTCAGGGCTCCAGTGGGAGGCAGCCAATTGAACTGTCTCTCTCTTGCCAATGTTTCTCTCTTTCTGTCTCTTCCCCTCCAGTCTACTCGCTCTTAAAAAAAAAAAAATCAATGGAAAAATATCCTCAGGTGAGGATTAACACCACCTTCCCCCCAAAGTGTATTATGCTGAGGAGATTTAAAATTTTTATTAATAGTTTTTAGATTTATTTTTTATCATTTTTTTCAATCCTCACCTGCAGATGTGTTTCCATTGATTTGAGAAAGAGAGAGTGAGAGAGAGGAAAGGAGAAAGACATCAATTGGCTGCCTCCCATACACACCCCAACCAGGGACTGGACCTGCAACCCAGGCATGTGACTGACCTGGAATCATACCTGCCACCTTTGGATGCACAGGATCTTCTGACCAAGTGAGCCACGTGGTCCGGGCCAAGTTTGTGTCATTATGAAGCTTTTTATTTTGAGAAAAGTGTGAGTTCACATTCAGTTATAATAAATAATACAGAGAGATCCCATTTATCCTTCATCCCACTTAGGGAACTTGACACTTTAAAATCAGTGTTGGTATATGTTATTTTTGTTTGTGTTTCTTAACTCATTTGCTCATTTCAGTGATTGGAAAACTATTTCTTGGTGCCTTGTGAAGTCCTTTGGAGGTTGTAGCATAGTTCTGCAATGAAACAGTCCTCTGGAGTACCTCTTAAAATTTTCAAGAATACTGTGATTGAGAAATCTTTCAGTTCCAGGTGATTAAAAACCCAACTCAATCTGGCTTAAAAAACAAACAAATGTAGATTCACTGTCACACATAAAAGTGGGAATGGAACTGGCTTTGGGTTTGGCTAGTTTAGCCAATACCTCTATGTTTTATCATCACTCAGTTTTCCATGTTGTGTTAATTTTTAGGTAGACGAAGACTTCCACATCCATTCTTTACATAACAAGTGAAATAATCATGCATTCCCTTCCTCTAAAGTAGAAACTCATCTTAGTTTTCTGTTTGAGTATTTTTGTGACCTAAAGACCACACCACTGTACACACATTAGATGATATTTGCCAATCAAATTTAATAGTAATTAACATTAACTTATAACTAACAATTTATCCAGCAGAGCTTTAAGCATTTTTATCTCCTTTTATAATTGCAACTCAATTATCTCCATAACAGAACAGAATTATAGAGTTTGTAAGTGGTAAATCCAGTACTGTTAACAGGGAATAGTGATGTATTTTATTATTTATTAAGGTTTTCCATGTGAGTTCCCTGGGATCACCTGTTTAAAAAATTCATTACATCAAGATAACTCAAAATAAAATAGTATTTAATGTTACATTTGAATACATGTAATTAATTTCTTGTTCTACATAATGCTATCTGTGTTTTATAGGGAAAACACCTCTCAAATCCTTCCTTCCCTCACTAAATAAATGTTGAATATATCAGCGTAGTTTTAGATCATTAATTTAAAGGAACATCAAGTTGTTGCTCTGTAAGGGTACCCAATTTCTCAGACCAGGCGGACGACTGCAGAGAGGCAGTGCCTAATTGGATTAATGACCTTTTTCCAAAATTCTCAATTTCTCTCTCCTTACTGTCTGCTGAAAACTATTATTTTTAAGAAAAGGAATTTCTATTATGAAATGGCCTTTCTATTTTATTTTACTGTCTCTTATTCAGCTTATGTTGATCAGTTTCATTTTATCCCTGTCATTCTTCTTCGCACTTGACACATAGCTTATTTCTTTATCAGAACTCCTCACCGCTATGCATTATCTCCTTTCTTGTTCTGTTAATGCTTGATACCCAGATTGTTTTCATCAAGAATGTTGATAAAAATATTAAATAAATGTTTAGCTTGCCATGTGACCCTCTGACCATATCAGTACTGTGATTTCACAAGTTGGACAACCAACTTTTATTTCTTAAATGTGGTATTCTTAAATAAAATATAAAAAATTTAAAGTTAAAAAAATAGGCCAACTATTCTTTTTTAAAAATTATCTTTATGGTTGAAAGTCTTAGAGATGTCCCCCTGTCCCCACTGACCTCCTCCTCTCTGCTCTGGCCTCCTCCCCAGGCCTTCAGGGCACTATCGTCTGTTTCCATGGGTTATGCATATATGCATGTAAGTTATTTGGAAGCCAGCTACTCTTAAGAACAAGATGATGTTTACTATAAGATCAAATAGATGGTTACAACTGGCTCAGAAGCCGTCACCTGCTGAGCTCCTGGGCAACCAGAGAAGATTTAACAATTAATGAAAATAATGTTGTCTGAAGCTGAAACCATGTTTAATGATCTCTTTCTTGTTTGGTCCTTCTCTTTCGCATACATCCTTGATTTGAGTGAATCTGAGCTCAAAGGCTATGACCATTGGCAAGGTAGAAGCATCCATGGTGCTTCTTCCTGGAGGAATCTGGAAGACTCAACTACAGTTTAGAGATGGTTCTGTAAAATGTTCTGCAGCAACCATCTTCAAAACACTCGCTTTCATTCTAAAATAAAGAGACGGAGATAGTGATAGCCGGATATAGAAGGGTGGTTGTCAGTGGAGAAAATGTAAGCTCCCTCCTGTCCATACCCACTCACCCTTCCACATATATGAACATGTGCAGAACACATAGGTAACTATTCATTTATAGCATTGTGTTATATTTATATATTGGAAATATACTTTTTAATTTTAGATATTAGCTTACCACTATACACATGAGAATATAATAATGAAAAGCTGAAATTTGTTGTTATATAAATTATGATGTAAATTATTATGAACATATAAGTTATGATGTAAGCAAAATTAAATAGTCATAATAAAATATTTCTATTTGAACATGATTTTAAGTCTTACTTTCCATTGATTTTTTTATATAGCATCTGATTAGAAGTCAATATGGGTTTGTTGATGTCATTCTTGCCTATAATTATCTAGGGTTTTAAATTGTTTTTATTGCAGCTATATAAAATATTTATAACATATAGATATAACAGTTCTATATTTATAAAGTATCAATCTTTAGAAAAATAATTTTGAATAAATATTTCCTCATAAAACAAATACTCTCATTTTTATTATTTTCATTCAATTTTACTTTATAAGCAGTTATGAATCATATACTGCAGTCTTTTCAAATATCAGATAATACTAAAAAGTTAATATTTATTGACGATGTTAGCCTAAATATACTAGCGTATTTGCTTATTTTTATTGACTTAATTTTAATATACTTATTTTGATAACACCCAATGGTGTTTGCTCTTGTCTATAATGATTAACAAAATTAAAACCATTGGTGATCCCTTTAGACTCAGCTAATTTAGTACATATATCTAGAAATGTATCTTTCTCTGTATTTTGCCTATTATTTTAAAAATATTACAGTTAAGATAAAATATTACAGTTAAAATTTTGTAGTGGATACTTGCTTTCTAATTTCATGTCAAATAATAAAAACTTTTCCTTTAGTTTCAACTTGCTAACTGCTACTTGACTTAAAATCAACGAATCATCATTTTCTTCAAATAGCAGGTAAAGGTTTAAAAGAAACTGCACTGCTAGAATTACAAATACGTAAGCACACACTCTAACACATGCATAGTTACTGATACCAATAACCTTCCATTCAGCTGTCCTTTGTTAGGCTCCTAGGAAAAGGCAGTGGGCAGCATGGGGATCTTTCAAGTGAGACTTGAATGCCATCAGTCTATAACATATTTAGAACAGCTATGAACATCTAGCACGAAATAAATTCTGCTGGTTTAGCCAACATCTGTCTTATTGTTACTTCAGCCCCATTAAAAGATATTTCAAATAAAGCAAAAGCATTGTAGAGGCTCTCTTGCATATAGTGCATCAAAAAGTCATCTGTCTTTGACAGTCATTGATCAGCTGCCTCCTGCACACTCCCTACTGGGGATCAAGCCCACAACTTGGGCATGTGTGCTTGACTGGAATTGAACCTGGGACCCTTCCGCAGGTTCTAGCCACTGAGCCAAACCAGCTAGGGGAAGAAGTCATCTGTCTTTTGCATACACTGCATCAAATAGTCTTCCTCACAAGCAGGAAGGGTTTCGGACATGACAAGTATCACAAGTGAGCATTTAGTACAGAAAAGAGAGCAAAACCCACAAATCTCTGAAGCTTCTACTAATTCAGTAGGAATCTAAGTTTAAAGAAGGAATCTGTCCTTTTAATTATTCACCAAATTATCTTCTTTAAGTAATTCAATTTGGCTGAACAAGCCAAAAAAATGCTCTCTATTACAGGCAAAAAGAAACCAAGTTTGCATTCTGTCAATCATACATGTTGGGTCCAATTCACTCATTATGGAAATCATCTGCTATTGGCAATGCTAAAAGGCCATCAATACAATCCAAAGTCACTCTATAGACAACCACAGGACATACAAGTTCACAATTTCTCAAAAAAAGCATTTTTGGAGCATCTTCACTCAAATGAGGACTATATTCCTTCAGAAATTTGTAGAGGACTTCTATAAAAGCCAATCCCATTTCAAATAATTTGTTTGTATATCAATTTTTACTGTGTGTGTTCTCAATCCCAGTTCTGGGATGTGGAGTGTACCCTACATTACTATGATTATCAGATTATATGAAAAATAGTAATCTTTGACACCAATACATAATGAGGTAAATGACAAGATCAATTCACATATGAGTATTTATGTTGATGACACATATACATGCCTATGCACTTATGCCTCAAGTAAATTCAGGTTAAGACATATATGTACATCAATTCTACGTTACATGAAATTTGTTTCTTTGCATAGTATTTGCTTTTCTACTTCAGAAATTTAGAAAGAGAAACAGATAACAACAAAGACAAAATAAACAACAACAAGAAAATAAAAGCAAGATAAGACATTCCCTTTCCTTTTCAGAAACCAGTTACTGGAAATTTATAGTCTGTATCCTAATATTTAGGCATGCTCATCCCCTATCAGGTTGAAAATTGTTGTAATGCATGATACTCAACATTTCATTTTATATAGAAAGGTCAATTTTTTATTAACTATAAAAATTAATTTATTTACCAGTATTTCTTAATGATAAATATATCCAACATATTAGTCTTATATAATTGAGTTTTCCGCTACTGACTCAGTAATTAGTAACATGGAGTTTTCACAGCATCTATATGCTCCATGCAAAAGGCAATTACATTGGGTAGGTAGCTAATACTGCACAAGCAGCGCTGTCATAAAGGTGCACCTCGGCCAATATATTCCGTTAGAATTTTCTGCAACTTGACCTACTTCTTTTGTTTCTAAAGTTTTCTCACTTGGAAAGTGATGGCAAAGAGATTTAAGACTGAGGAGCATGAAGCCAAGGTAGCTTTTCCCTGACCTACTAACTCCTACTGATAAATTTACAAATTCATGGGATAATCAGAAAAATGATGACTAGTCAACATGTCCATCTTAAAACCTCCTCAAGGTACTGACAGGATTTGGACCTACTTTCTGTCTTTTCACATTTCCAATGGCTTAAAAATGTAGATATTACACTAAAGAAACATGTAATAATGTTATCTTACTATACAATATATTAGTCTTGTGTGATAGATTTTGCAAAGTTCTTAAGGTTAGAATGCTTGTTTGTTTTTATAACTCAGAATAAGATAAAAGCTCCCTTGAACACTCAGATTTAATTGTTTACACTTTCAAAACTTCACTTTTAAACTGAATACTTAGCTTTGTTGGGTATGGAAAGATTGGTTTTATTCTATCTGTCTTGCATGCTGTAGCGTCACTGTATGCAGGGCTCACACCCCCATTGCCTTCTACCAAAAAAAAAAAAAAAGCATAGTATGTAACCCCAAGATATTAAGTAACTTTTCCCATGTAAGTGATTATATTATGTAAACTTGGGTTCAGGGTAGAGATCAGGCATGTCACCTCTCAGTGTTGTCAGAGGAAACAGAGGTAAAAGTGGCATTGATCATTTGGTCTCCTCTGGTGCTTGGTGTTTGCTTTACTTGACAGGCATGGCATAGACATAGGGTCATGGGCTCTATTTTAGGCTAGAATCCCTGGATTTCTCCCGTATCTAATAACACTCTTTCACTGGCTAGATAAACTAAAAGAGGGGTTTTCATAATTCAACACTAGAAGGGGATTTTGACTTCAGCTTTCAAAGCAGAACCTAGATTGAGCCTGATCTGGATGGATTAAATTTGGAAATCATATTTGGTATATTCCCACTGCTCCTTCAGTCAAAACATAGGATAAAGAATTTTAAATCATTAAAACAGAGACAATTTGCCTTTACTTTTCCTCAAACTGAATTACTGTTATTCAATTACTCATTATATTAAGTATGTATTTTCTGCCTTTTTCATTATCAAATGGAATTCATATGATTTTTTGTGCTAATGGATAATGTGTACTTAATTAATAGCCCCTGGCATTGTTATTTATTTTTTTACAACATCAATATACATTAAATATGAAATCAAATATTTTACATACCTATATATATAAAAGCCTAAGCAACCGGATGACCAAATGACTGAATGACCAGTTGACTGGTCGCTGTGATGTGCACTGACCACCAGGGGGCAGATGCTCAACCCAGGAGCTGTGCCCTGGGGGTCAGTGTGCTCCCACAGCAGGAGTGTCTCTCAGCTGACCGCCGGGTGCCAGATGCAGGGCTCATGCTGGCCGCCGCAGCCCAGAGACCACAGCGGAGCAGCAGTGGGCCTACTGAGTGGTGGTGGCAGCTGGAGCAGCAGGGCTAGGATAGCAGGAGCGGCAGGTGGCATTGTACTGCCGGTTTCAGCCTGATCCCTGCAGGTGTCACGCCAAGGGACCCCACCGGTGCATGAATCCTTGTACCGGGCCTCTAGTTCCTTATTGAAATTGGAGCAGACTTATTTTATTTTTCCATAGGGCTTAGTCCAGAAGAAGATAGACCCACAGAGACACTGTCTTTGTTTATAATCTTAAAACCTTTGAACTATATTTTGGGGGTTGAGTTGTTTTTCAATTAACCCTCCATTGTTTGTTTTAGTTTTCATGGTCTCTCAGTCAATGACTCACTATCTTCTGACCTTGCATTTTTGTGAATAATTTTACGTATTTATGTCAACCCTATCATGAGCTCTGACTTCTTAACTTCTGGCCTAGTATTTGTTTAGATTTTCTGCCAGAATAACTCTGGGATGAGTCGACAATAGGAATATGAATTCTGGCTA
Organism: Corynorhinus townsendii; assembly: GCA_026230045.1. Taxonomy (NCBI): domain Eukaryota; kingdom Metazoa; phylum Chordata; class Mammalia; order Chiroptera; family Vespertilionidae; genus Corynorhinus; species Corynorhinus townsendii. The sequence continues at coordinate 13,214,819 of JAPDVU010000002.1, forward strand.
TTACCCTTTAGCAAAGATGTAAAGGTTCTGTTAACCATAATCACTATCATATACATGAAATGACAATTTAAAATGTAGCCACATTGGGTCCTTAATAAAGTTGACCCCTCCTCTTGGTAAAGGCAAAGATATTCTCTTGTACAAACAGATTTGGCAACAAGATTAGAAAACAGGCCTAGTACAAATATCCCTGGATAATTTTGCTGAAGAACAGAATGTCCACAGGGATTTGCTAATTGAATTGCTACAGGCATGGTTGAGCAAATTAACTGCTGTGATTCCACAGGTTCAGGGATTCACTGTGTTTCATGATGTCAGACAAGACTGATTGCCAAAAGGAGTGTTTGTGTCAAAAGGTTCTGTCTCCCTGCAGGTGGGTTCAGTGTGGGTGGCGTGATCATTGAAGTGTACAGGCAAGGCCACTATGTTTTTGTCTTAGTGGATGAATTTTATGATAGGGAAGAAAAATGTTGTCATTTATTTATCTGCTTATTTGCTTAATTTTCAAAGTTAACACAATCAGTTAATCATGAATAATATGTAATATTTTTCATCCATGATTTTAAAGCAAACCCAGGAGTTGGAGACCTTATATTATTGAATAATTTTCTTTAATAAATATAGGCTATGTTTAGTTGAACATGTTGGAGGCATTAAAGAGTTATTAAGTGAGTATTATTGGATAATTAGTATAGACAAGTTCCTATGCAATCACAGCAAATATTTCTGGGGGAAATATACAGAAAGTTGCCAAAATATCATTTTGAATAAAATAAAACTGTTTTATGATGCCCTATTTTTCCAAATTGTCTAGGATTGAGCTCTTGTCTGCAATGTTTTCTCTTCTATAATGGTCATCTACTTTACTCAGTTTTCTCTTACATTTTATGACTTTAATACTGTTTCATAAATTTGGTGAATGTGTATGTGATAAATATTTTGAAAAGATTAAACATAATCATATGTGTAAATTATAATATTTCAGTATTTATTTGTAATATGTTTATTGCAAACATATTGTTCTGCTTCACATATACCTTAAATGTAATTTGCAAAATAATAAGTAATTTTGTGATTTAACCATTTAAATAGTAATTTTTGGTTTTTTGAGAAGCTTTGAGGGAATTTTGAGTAGTCTGAGAATTGTAAAACAAAAATTGTAGAATTATCCATAAGCTTTAAAAAATATGAGTTTATAGTTGACAAAAATCCTCAGCCTATTCTAACAACTTTTTCTTTACAACCATGAAAATTATTGAATAAAACAATGAAGTTGTTTAAAATGCAGAACAGGTATCAGTGATGAATGGAGAACATGAATGATGACTTTTGAAGACTAACTTCGCATATGCCGTCCATATTGAACTAGGTTATTGCTAAAACAAATTATATTAAATTTTGTTTCTGTGAAATTGTCTTGGGAAATTACCACTCTGCATTCTAGAAGTAGTTTTCCATTCTCTTTTTATAGTCTCTTTGAATGTAAGAAGCAGCATAAGTCTTAGACATAGGCATCTTCCAGCATATTAGTATATCACAAATACATGACAAGTGCTAAGAAAATTCCATATAATAAAAGGCTAATATGCAAATCGACCGAATAGCAGAACAACTAGTCGCTATGATGTGCACTGACCACCAGCAGACAGTGATCAATGCAGGAGCTGCCCCCTGGTGGTCAGTGTGCTCCCACAGGGGGAGGGCCGCTCAGCCAGAAGCCCTGAGCTAGGCTCACAGCTGGCAAGCACAGCAGTGGTGACAGGAGCCTCTCCTGTCTCTGCAGCAGCACTAAGGATGTCTGACTGACAGCCATCAGTCGGACATCCCCCAAGGGCTCCTAGACTGGGAGAAGGTGCAGGCTGTGCTGAGCGACCCCTCTGAGTGTACAGATTTCATTCACCGGGCCTCTAGTATATAATAAGACATTTCTCAGACATTTCTTAAATTTCTGAGGGTTGCAATTTTTTTATTTACATAAAAAACTAACCTACTGTCTAAACTCACCTTCAGAGTACACAGGTTTTCTTCAGATTCTAAAAAGAATACAAATGGAATTTGAGAGTTGTTAAGTACATTAAGTTATTTTGTGGTTGCCATAGAGATAACCTCTACCTGCCCACTTTGTTCAAAGTTCTTAGGTAAGAAAAAATAGGCATCACAATATTTGAAGATAGGTCAGGATAAAGATAACTTTTAGCATTTTGCTCTTAGTCTAACAATTTTTAGAAAAGTAGGAAAGAGTTATAAAGTTGATGGGTGAGTCAAGGTCTTAGATTCTATTACTAACATCATTTTTGTTATTTGAATGAGCAAGTAGAGTCCAAAGTCCCTTTAATTATCTGATTCTTTCTCTCCCTGTTTTCTGGTTAGCTTGTCTATGCTTCTCTCTGTACATCTTTATCTCTTAATTATTATTTAGTGTTTAATTAAGTTGCTTCCAATTTAAATCAGAAATATGAAAATATACAGTTTAGTGAAAGAAAGCATGGTAGAAGCTTATATATTTATATGAAAGTATTTTATTTGAAGTATAATGCAATAGTCAGTAATAATTGATTTATAGATTTTAAAGTTTTATTTTTTAATGTTAGTAAAAATGGCACAATCTTTTCTTATAGAGTTAAATCATGACTTTTTCTAGAACTTATTCTGTGGTGACAATTTTTAAACAGAAGTCATTTACTATAAAAACTAAGTTTGCAATAAATTCTTCCGAATGAAAAGCTGTAGACCATGTTTATTTCAGAAAATCACATTTATAAAAATTAAAATGCAAAGAACTCATATCTGTTTATGATTATACATGGAGTTATTTTTTTTTGCATAGCTTTAGCTGTATCATCAATCAAACCACAGTACAGAAAACTGCCATTAAGTTTGATTATACTAGCTAGGAGGGAAACAAAATAATCATCTTAATTTTCTGGTTTGTTTTCACAAACTTTCTTATATTTCTTTCTACCTTTTTTTCAAATAAATCTATGATTATCTTTATATTGTTCAGTTGTTATATGACGAGAGAAAACATACTGTCTGAATAACTTTTTGTTGACACAAAAATATTATTATATTTATGAATGCCATTTAGAAACATTTTACTTTGAAGGACGTATGTTTATGTTTCTTCATTAGAATTACAACTGAATTTTTTTTCACCATTAGTTTTATACATCTTCCCTGCAGGGAATCTTCCATTCAGTGAATAATGGTAAAATAAATTTTACCAACAATTTACTAGTAAACACACACGCGCGCACGCACACACACAGAAATCAAACAAACAAACAAACAAACAAAACCTGTCTTAACTTCTTAGTTGGCCACCGTATACTATTTTGGTTAGCTGAAACATTTCAGTTGGTCCTATTGGAACTTAATTCATGTGACAAAACTAGATAGCTTAGGACATTTACTCCCCGCCCCCTTCTATTTCTTTCTCCTTCCTTCCTCTCTTTCTCTCTCTTTCTTTTCACTACTAATACCATAATTAAAAAGTAGAAAGAAAAATCATTTGGGCAAAAATAAAAAGGATCCCAAATCAATTATATAGAAAAGATTCCTTTATTAACTTTTGGTGGAGAATATGTTTGTATATTTTCAGAAAACAACTCCAAGACCATGTGGATTCCTGCAACAGAGAGGAATGGACAGGTCTGCTCCAACCACGAAGACAAGAGGAGAAACAGTCCAGAGATGGAAGACACTGATGACGCCTTGCCACGCTAGCAGTCAGCAGCTGTGCGTCGCTGCAGGTTGCCTAGGACCAAACCAGAGAGGGTCAGACCTGCGTTGTCACCATGTGCCCACCATCCAGATAGCATTGCTGACATGTACACATAAGGAACTGTTTGTCATTGGAACGGGGACTCAGAACTGTTGGACATTGAAATTGGGACTCAAACATTTTTTTTTATGATATGTTTATTTCTAGTCTGCAGAGGAAAATTTTTTTAAAGGAAAGAAGTGGGGGGGAAAAATAGATACAGAGGCAAAGAAGCATTGAACAGACTGTCAAACTACAGCAGGAAGGCAGGGGAGGTTGGGGGGCGGGGAGGGGGGCGCTGTAAGAGATCAACCGAAGGACTTGTACGCATGCATATAAGCATAACCAATGGATACAAGACACTGGGGGCGGGGCGGGGGGGGGCGGGCAGGTGAAGGCATGTACTGGGGGGTAGGGGAGGCCGGGGGGAGGTCAATGGGGGTGAAAAAAAGGAGACATATTTACTACTATTTGTAATACTTCAAACAATACAAAAAATAAAATAAAAATACAAAGTAGAAAGAGTCAAAACAATTATTAAAGAATGCTTCAAGACTCCTGGCTGTGGTGGCCTTAGGAGGCTTGAGTGCTTGGGTCCTACAGGAACGTAACAATCAGGAAAACAATTCTGGGCAGGCCACCATGCCCAGAGGACTGTACAGATAATGGGCTGAAACAGACACCCGGTCTTTCTGTGCAAGAGCTCAGTTGTTTGCCCTGAGGGGCAGATTTCAGGTTTCATACACATCTAGAGGTTACAGAGGAGTCTCAGGGAACACAGGCTGGGGGATGCCATCTTAGCACTCCTCCTCCACTCCTTCAGCTCACAGGTATCTCCCAGAAAGGAGTTCATAGACTAATCTAGAGCCCTGATTTTGGTGACTGCCACCCAGGGGACATCTCCATATCAGCTGGCTTTGGTGGCCAGAGGGACTTACACTTTCACGTCTGCAGGACTGTGTATATCGCATTCTCTAAACGCAGCTATCTAAGGAATTAAACACACATTAAGCTCTCTAGAGAAAAATCACTCAGGGCAGCCACTGAGTATTAAAAAAGGTGCACTGTTTGTTACTTCTTTCCTCATTTGAGTTGATTAGATGATACACATAAATGGTAATATAAATAAAGTACAGGCCCGAGGCACAGATTCGTGCACATTAAAAGGAGATCAATTAGAAGGTGGCTGGGGTGTGGGGTGGGGGGACTGGGTGAGATGGGCCAGACACGCCCTGGAGCCAAACTCCCGTGGTCCCTGCCCTGGCCGGCCACACCGGGGGCAGTGCTGTAGCTTGAAGGGCATCTGCGGAGTGAGCAGGGTCCCTCTGGCAGGTGGGGTTCCTCAGCCTGGCCTGCAGGGTCCAACATCCCCTGAAAGGTCCCAGAGTACAAGAGGGCACTCTGCAAAGCTGCTGTCACTCAGCAGCTGCTGCATTGAGCATCTTCCCGCTGCTGGTCAGTGTGTGTCATCACTACCGGCCAGTCCGCCGGTTGGCGGTCTCTTAGACTTTTATATACAGTATGTAGATAAGGCTGCTCCAGTGCCAAGCAGAGTGTATTCTTCTGGTCATAGCTGGTTGTGTCACTGATATGACCCAAAGCATGACAGGATTTTCTGTGGCCCAGGTGTGTGGCTAGAAACAGGAGCTTCTGCTACTAATGTGATGGTTGGCTTACTTGGTGATGCCTACATTGTTGTGTTAGCTGAGCTGGACCATCAGAGGGCTGAGTCTCTGCGATGGTCTGAGCATCAGGAAAGAAAATTGGACTTTCCTTTTGGTTGACATGGATAAACATATCGCAAATACAGTGATGCTTGTGTGTCTCTCTTGTTTTTTGCAAAATAATTCAGAATTATTATTATTTTTTTATTCTTTCCGTGGGCCCTCATATAGGGTAAGAGCATGGTGTTCTCACTTAATAGCTCTGCAGGTTTGTCTGGACGAAACTCATCTTACCTTCCCCCTTGCTCTCTGAACTTTTCCTAGGTGGCTCTAAATCACGGTATGAAACAGATTTCAGCAAAGCCTTCTTAGAATCCTCCTGATTATGTCTGAAGACTGAGGTTCAAGCCACATTTCCTTCTGTGGCACCAAGTCAAATTCATTTGACTAATATAAGTATAGCATTGTTTGAGCAAATAGATACAATCCCAGTATATATCACTTATAAAGTCATATAAGGTATATTCTATATTTCACTATCTAAAATACTATAAATGTTAGTATTTGTTTCTTATTTTCTCCAACTAAAAGCTAAGAGCCATGATGATAGAAATTTTTGTATTTCTTTTGTTTGGCACATAAACCAGTTAATGAATGTTAATATACATCCTAGAAAGAACTAGCAGGGTAGTTAAATGTTAGGATTAATTATAGGTAAAGGAATTGCAACAGCAAGGAGAAAAAGATAGTCAATATATATTAATTAGAGGCCCAGTACATGAAATTCATGCACAGTTGGTTCCCTCAGCCTGTAACTCTTGCATTTCGGGACCGCTGGCTCCTAACCACTCGCCTGCCTGACTGCCTCATCACCCCTAACCATTGGCCTGTCTGCCTGATTGTCCCTAACTGCTTGCCTGCCTGCATGATTGCCCCTAACCATTCACCTGCCTGCCTGATCACCCCTAACTGCTTCTGCCTCAGCCCCCGGCCACAGCGGCTTTGTCCGGGAGGACATTCAGAATGACATCCAGGAAGTTCGTTTGGCTGTCTGGTCTAATTAGCATATTAGGCTTTTATTATTATAGATTAAGATTATGCAGAAACATGAGTGACAAAAATATTTTAGGTAAAATAGGATCTTTACATGATTTACTTTACAAAACTCTGAAAGTGGTGGCATGTTGCTGAAACATACAAAAAATACAGGTTCCTCCTGTGTGCTTCCTTGTGCCTTGTATTTGTTCCAAAGGCCAACTCATCACTTAAACATTGTGGACGCATCACGAGAATTCTCATGTTTTCTGTTACTACACAGTATTTTGCAAAGTATCAGACTTTAAAAAGATATTAGCTTGTAAGAACATGTAATAAATAACTTCAAAATGCAATGGGTATTTAATTTTAAAGTGTGCCTTTAACATTTATGTAAAATGTTTTTTGTTCTTGTTCAATAGAAACTTATCTGGACACTGGGTACAGCTAGCAATAAAACTTAAGATGGTTCCTCCAGTTTCAGCAGTCATGAGATATTCCACCCAGCACAAAGGAGGAAACAGAAGTAGGAGATATTTTCTTCTCTTTGATGTAGACAGGAAAATCAGAAGGAATGTGCCTTTTAGGGCCTCGAGTTCAGGGCACTGACATATATTTAGTAACATTCTCATGATCATTTAAGAGCCAATTTTATTTTGAAGAAATTGATTTTAGAGTTATCAATATTTAACATTAAGAGTAGATAACAATTACTAAAGAATTTCTCTAGTTTTAAAGCTTTTAGATGAAGACAGCATTTTTAAAAAATATATATATATTTTTTAGTGATTTCAGAGAGAAAGGGAGAGGGAGAGAGAGAGAGAGAAATATCAATGATGAGAGAGAATCATTGATCTGCTGCCTCCTGCACGGTCCCCACTGGGGATTGAGCCTGCAACCCTGGCATGTGCCTTGACTGGAAAACAAACCTGGGACCCTTCAGTCTGCAGGCCAATGCTCTATCCACTGGGCAACACCGCTAGGTCTAAAGCATTTTATTTGACTTTTTTTACTCACAGTACACAGTGACTTGTATTTTTACATTCTAAATATACACACAAACACCTATGGCAAGTTGATAAAAATATTTTTTAAGCAAAGAAACACTAATTAACGTTAAGTAACACTGCATTTCACACTCTACATGTTACTAAATCCATAGAGCACATGAACTGTCACAAACCCCATATCACTACCTAGTACTCCAAAATAAAAATATTTCACCAATGAAAATAAAATACAAGCTTTGGTAAATAATTTAAATATTGGAATCCATTAGACATGGAGGACCACTGAGAGACACAGTGTTTCTTTCATACGAGACCAAAATTTACCTGATTAGTAAAATGGCTGAATCACCATATTATAAAATATGTTTGTTTGTTTTTTGTTTTATTCTGACTGGACTACACAGCTTCTATTATCATTGGAAAAATAACCTATTCTTCATAAAATATATTAAATCATTTAATTATTGCCAGAAATTAACTTTCTCATAGAAAAATTAAAGCTTGCTATTGTAAGATACTTTTCTAAAATTTAAATTTAATATAGCCACCCAGTGACCTGCATCATAGCATAACATAACCAAATAGCTACCTTTAAAATTGAAATCTAATAAACTGTTTTAAATGGTTTTCTTAATAAATAAATAATTCTATTAAAATTTTTACATCCATTTATTTTAACTGAGGTACCTTTATATATTCCACTTTATTATTTGTTGATTTAATAGACATATTTATTGTTTTTCTATATTTTGTTTTTGTTTTGTTTATAATTATGCTTTGAGATAGGAGAAAAAATACAATCTTTCAAAAGCCAGATTGTGAAACTTGCTTATATTCTCAGAATAAGTAGCATAGCTTTCTAAAATTATATTACTTTGAAAGTAGAAATAATCTCAGAATTTTAACATCGATTGTCACAAATGTTATGAGACATTTTATTAGGTTCTTTTGCATTTTTTTCTCCTGCTCGCTTAATGATTAGATGCATCTGGCAACTCATTTATGTCAATGACATTTATTAATCACTTCCCATTATTTCAGTTATGATGTATGAAGGCTTTTGCACTTGTGAGATTTCAAAAGTATCTAAAACTGATGATTCTCGTTTCCTCATTTAAAACCTATTATGAAGTCCTCTCCTGAGAAAACAGCCACCTGTGTCCAGTTAGCAGCTTATGGTCACCTAGAATTCCTGATGGCAGAGCTGAAATATGTTTACCTTCCATCCCTACTTTTCCATCGCAATAACCTTCAACTAAATTGGCCTCATTTGTTCATTATTAATATATCTTTTAATATAATTAATCACTTATCAAGTTAAAAATTCAGTGTCTTCATGTGCTATTTCTGCCAAGTTTTGAATTGGTTGAGATTGAGATACCAAACAACATTCATACGTCACAAGAGCAATGTAAACATCTAAGTATCCATTAGTAAACTAGAAATATTTTATGTCAATTACTTTTTCAGATTTACATATTTAATACAGAATTATCTTGCATAAGATAAATGTGTAACAACAGGGAATAGGTAAAGGAAAATAAATATTGTATCAGAAAAAAATCAGTTTATAACATGTTTAGTATGTTTAACTTAAATAAAGACTATACAATGTAAATGAACATAAAAGACCATTTATATAATACTCTCACCCTGTACTCCAGATTGATAAATATACTTTCAAATACTTTTTTCTCTCTCTATTAGGATGTACATATAATTAGAAAAGATTGATGATAGATAGGTTATAGATAATCATACAAAATGGTGCATTTCTATGTAATTAATCTTCAAATTTTTCAATACATAACTATCAAGTCCTCTGGAATGGCAGCTGCCAAATCCATTTTGAAATTAGTTCATTTATATCATTTTTTCGAATAGTATAATATTGGGGGGAATCAAAAGCTTAATAAAAACAAATTTTTTGCTTTTGTAATGTCTGTGACCTTACTAAAAATTATACAAAGAATTAAAGTGAATGATAGATAACATCCATTAAAGCCTCAGCAGTGTATTTCAATACTTTCTGAAATAATAAATATAATAAATATCTTAAATGCTTCCTACAAAGTCATGTGGTAACTGATTACTTTAGCTTGCACTATCTGTCAAGTACTTAGTCTGCAGGTCAGAATATACACGTTATAGGAAAAGCTTCTTTTTACAACATGAGGGGTTTAAAAATAATGCCTTATATACTTCTCACAGAATATTCATTTATTTAAAGCTTTCTAATCTTGTTTTAATCTGGGAATAAAAATAGTAATGGAGATCTTCCTATAAATCTAGAGGTTGTCAATTAGTGTAAGAAAACTTGCAATCTAGTTGCAATATAATCCTACAGAGCTATCAAACGAAGAACAAATAAAATATTCAAATATAAACCACTCTTTCTAAAAGTTTTAATGAAAAGAGAAAAGTTTGGCAGCTATGAGCAGATGAAAGTTTGAAGGAGATCTTCTTTATTCATTCTGAAATTTATTAATAGTTTGACCTTGCTCCTACTACATAATCCTTTCTCTGATTTGAGGACTTTGAGGGAGAATAAATACATGTACAGTTCCTCTCTGACTCTATTAGGTGCAATCCTGTGAAATACTTTTGCCGACTCCCACAAATTGTATTGCTAGTAGAACATAAAGTGCTATTTAAGGCTACTTTTAGCACTTTAGTGGTGTCTTATTGCTGCTGTAAAAAATTATTGCAGATTTAGTATTTAAAACTATACAAAGTCATTAGCTACAGTTCTAGAGATCAGAAGTTCAATGGGTTCTCACCTGCTAATATCAAGGTGTTAACAGGGGTATGCTCTCACCAGCCACTCATGTGTGAATCTGTCTCTGCATTATTTAGCTTCTAGCAGCTGCCTTTTAGCTAGCAATTGATTGCGTTCTCACATCTTTTCTGAATTATCCTTTTTCCGCTTTCCCTTATAAAGACCATTCTGATTACAATGGGCCCACCAAGATAGTTCACAATATCCTCCTCATCTTAAAATCCTTAATTTAGAACTTCCTAATGAGCCAGCAGTGTCACTTCTGGAAATTGATCCGAAGAAACCCAAAACACAAATTTGAAAGAATATATGCACCCATTTGTTCATTGCAGCATTATTTACAATACCCAAGATTTGGATGCAGTTCAAGCACCTATCAGTAGATGTGTAATTAAAAAAAAACAAAAAACTGTGGTGCATTTGCACCATGGAATACTACTCAGCTATAAAAAAGAAGGAAATCTTACCTCTTGTGACAGCATGGATGGACCTAGAGAGCATTATGCCAAGTGAAAAAAGCCAGTCAGAGAAAGACAAATACCATACGATTTCACTCATATGTGGAATCTCATAAACAAAATTAACCAACAAAATAGATAGAGAGCAGACTGACAGCTATCATGGTAGGGGGTTGGGGCTCTGGCTGGGGGTGATGGGTGGAGGAATTGAGCAAAAAGGGAAAAACGAAAAAGAAAAATTCATGGACAGAGACAACAGTGTGCTGATTTCCAGTGCCGGTAGGGAGGGAGAGAGAGGAGGGTATAAGGGGGATAAATAGTGATAGAAGGAGATTTAGGGGATGAAGATAGCCTTGCTAGCTCCTGATTGGTCTTTTCCAAGAATTCTGCCTTAGTAACATCTATGGGATTTAGGCCTCACAGCCTTGTGATTGGTTATCTGCAAGCTGCCTGTCTTAGCAATATTTATACATTTTAAAGTCCATGCCTCTGGTGCTGCCTTCCTTCCCCACCCAGTTGGGATGCCATTGTAACTCCACCTAGTTGGGTTCCCAGTTCTATTTCCCTGCCCCCATGGGTCCCAATTTCTGACGATCTAGCTTCCTTTTGTCTCCTCACTCATATTCTGAAGGATTGTGACTAGAGTATTTTCAGGAGCAAACTCAATAAAATATATTAAACTTTATGATGCTTATATATTTGTGAATGTTGATCAGTTTCTGTTATTTGGGGATGTTAACCTATATCCAATAATAATAATATCTAAAGGGAAAAGATTATTTGTATGATATATGACAATTACAATAATAATGTACTTTACATTTATTTAACAGTAATTGGTTTCTGGTCTTATTCCCGGAAGCCTACCTAATGTTAATGGGTGCTTATCCAACTTCTCACCACTTGCAGGAACCACTGTTCTGAACTAAGTCACCATGACATTTTACTACTATCGTGGCAAGAGCTCCTATAACTCCTCCCTGCCTCCACTTTTGCAACTTCGCAGTTTATTCTCAACCAAGAAACCAAGGTGATCAATAATAAACATAAAAGTCCCATGAGATTACTTTGCCATTCCTGAGATCCAGTGGTTTTTCATGTTATCAGGAAAGGAATCAAGAATTCGTATAATACCACCAAAGGACTATGTTATTGTTATTGGACTAAAGGGGTCTGTTTGCCTATGCACATTAAAGCTCAATCAACTGTGAACAGGAGTTTCCAAAAAAAACAGTAAGGGTTTTTCATGGGTGTCTTGCTGTTAGCATTACAAATGAAAATTAATTTTGTAAAGTAAAAGTGTTCTAGATGTAATTTACTAATAGGATATTTTTCCATGAAAAACACACATGGTGTCTAAATAAGACAAAGGAAAATAGTTTGGGCAAAAATAAAAAGGATCCCAAATCAATTATATAGAAAAGATTCCTTTATTAACTTTTGGTCGAGAATATGTTTGTATATTTTCAGAAAACAACTCCAAGACCATGTGGATTCCTGCAACAGAGAGGAATGGACAGGTCTGCTCCAACCACGAAGACAAGAGGAAAAACAGTCCAGAGATGGAAGACACTGACAACACCTTGCCACACTAGCAGTGTCGGACCTGCATTGCCACCCTGCCCACCATCCAGATAGCATTGCTGACATGTACACATAAGGAACTGTTAGACATTGAAACGGGGACTCAGAACTATTGGACATTGAAATTGGGACTCAAACATTTTTTGTTATATGTTTATTTCTAGTCTGCAGAGGCAAGATTTTTTAAAGGAAAGAAATGGGGGGGGGAAATAGATACAGAGGCAAAGAAGCATTGAACAGACTGTCAAACTACATTGGGAAGACAGGTGAGGTTGGGGAGGGAGCTGTAAGAGATCAACCGAAGGACTTGTACGCATGCATATAAGCACAACTAATGGATATAAGACACTGCGGAGGGGGGGGGGGGCGGGGGCAGGTGAAGGCATGTACTGGGGGGTAGGGGAGGCCGGGAGGAGGTCAATGGGGGGAAAAAAGGAGACATATGTACTACTATCTGTAATACTTCAAACAATAAAAAATAAATAAAAAGTAAGGGTTTATTAGTTGTGATTGCCTATGCACATTAAAGCTCAATCAACTGTGAACAGGAGTTTCCAATCAAAAAAGTAAGGGTTTATTAGTTGTGAAAATGGCACCAAACCTAAAGTCACAGGTAAGTTAGCATTCAAAGACCTGGCTCCTGGATGACTTCGAGGGAACGGGTTATATAAGAGAAAAAAAATCATTGATCATGGTGGTTAAATGAGCTGGTGTTGTGGGCTCTGCTGATTGGTTGGGGGCTGGGTAGGAAGTAGTTAATCACTGTATCAGGTCTTGATGTCAGCCATGGTATTGTTGGGTTTGGATTTGTGAGCGTGGGGTCCTTAGGGTAATTCCAAATTTAATGGGCCTAAGACTGAAATGCAACTGAAGTCAGGATGCTATCTTTAGCTAGAGAGAAAGTCTGTTTCTGTGGTCAATAGACCTGAGGCTTTGTTCTTAGGACAGTAGGATACTGACCAGAATCTTCTGTTCTAAGGGCTGAATGGTCAAGGATGGGAATGGATGGACAAAAAGGAGAAAGTACCTTGTTGAAGCAATGAAGTTTCTGTATGGTTACATAATACTTCCCAAATACTATCCTCTCAACACACACTATACTGGCTTTATACTCTACTATTTTCTCCCTTTCTTTTATTCTGATCTACATTAGCTGTGCTGCTTGTTCCAACCTTGTGGTCTTTACAGCATCCTTTGCCCCAAATACTTGTATCACACCCTTCCTCCATATCTCTATCTGTCACCTATTAGTGAGGCTTATGCTGACCACCAAATAAAGCATGTCTTCCAACTAGTCCTTGGCACTATCTCCCTACCATCTTGCTTTACTTTATTAGTGCCACCTGACTTAATATACATTCATTTTTTTTATAATTTATTGCTAGTCTTCCACCAATAGAATAGGTAATAAATGCATAATTAGCACTTGTCACATAAATTAATAATGCATTCAAGAAAGGAGGGACTTTTCTTCTGTAACAGAGGCAGAAAATCTGAAGCCCTTAGGCTAATTCCAATCAGTCACCTGATTTTATAAATAAAGTCTTATTGGGACACAGCTGTGCAAATATTTTTAAATATTATTTACTAGAGGTCCAGTGCACAAAATGTGTGCACAGGTAGAGACCTTAGGCCTGGCGATCAGGGCCAATTGGGGCCAGGCCAATCAGGGCCGGGCTGGAGAGGAGGCGATGGTCACCGGGCAGGGCGCGGAAGGAATGGATGCCGGATGCTGATGCCACCATCTTTGGTGCCGCACCACTGTGCAGTTCCCCTGCCTCCCCTCCTCCTCCTTCCCTCACCACCATGCTGCCATGGCGGTGGGAGGGCGGCTGGCCAATTGGGGCCTGCTGGCCTGGAGGAAGGATGGGGCATGGGAGGTTTGCCGCTGGCCCCAAAAAGGGAGCTGGCCCTCGGCCCCCCTGGGAAAGGGGACACATCTGCTGCCACCCACACCTGGTTTCCCATCCTGGCCCTGATCAGGCAATGGGGGCCTGCCGGCCAGGGAGAGGGACTGCGCGAGGTTGGACAGCCAGGGGATGTTGGCTGTGGGAGCACACTAACCACCAGGGGGCAGCTCCTGCATTGAGCATTTGCTCTCTGGTGGTCAGAGTGCATCATAGCAATCGGTCTTTTTGGTTGTTCTGGTTGTTCCAGTCACACACACACACACACACACACACACACACACACACACGTATGTGTGTGTGTGTGTGTGTGTGTGTGTGTGTGTGTGTGTGTATATATATATATATATATATTAAGATCACTGAAAATGAGCACATGAGGCTAAAGTTTATTATTACATCTGCTAGCAGGAGGGCTGAGACCAAAATGGCATCAGAGGGGCAGAGTAGGGAGAGCACAATATTTATATTTCTTGTAGGGGTCAGTAAGAGTAACTGGTCGGACCGGGTGCAGTTATGGGTGACAGGTGTAGGCAGTCCACTGGAAACTGGGTGAGTGGTCTACTGTAAGCTGAAGGCCATTAATCATGAGACCTATAATAAGAAAAACAGAACAATTGCTGGGAGGGGCGAGAGCCCTAAGCAGAGCAAATTGGAGTGCAAGATTGTGCCTAACAATTTACGGAAACTTTTGCACAATAGATTGTCAAAATTGAGTACTGGTGATAGAGAATGTGAAGTTAGCAAAACCAAAATTATTAACTGCCCAGATATTTATAGAAAAAGTTTGCTACTGACATAAATGATTTCTTAATCTACTCCTTTTCAAGTGGGCAGGAGTAGCTATTATTATAGCAGTCAGTATTTCTATCAAGATATTAAAAACATATTTTAGTAACTTGTGGGGATAAAGATTTCTACTGCATCGGGAATGTGGTTTTGGAATCACACATTTCACTTGAGAATTGATGACCGTGTAAAAGGAAGTTCTGTGAGCGTTCCCTAGGCACGTTCCCTAAGACTATCTGATAAGATGGAAACAAAGCAGCACAAGCTGAGTCGGTGAATCAAAGGAGCGAAGGAGATCGTTGGAAAATAAAAAGAAAGCAATTTGGATGCAAGAGATGACATTTCACTGAGATTTGTTGTTTCATCTTTCATCTTTCAAACCTTGTGTGGAGAACAACATGCGAGGCTGAGTTCCATTGAGCAATTAAATATTTAATGAGAAAGAGCACTAATTGGTAGGAAATGCTCTCATTGATTGTTTTTTAACCAGTTAGTAATTGCATATAAAAGTCATATATTAGGGACTTAATGAGCAATACAAATTACCCTGCCGAAAATGGCATATCGTTATGACAGAATTTATGTTGTAGCTGTCCTCACTTTCCCCTATGGTTTGAAAACCTTAGTAGAGGAAAGAACACTAAATTTAAGTTGACAGTTTGCATTCTCTTTCTCAATCTGTGCAATCCTTTGATTATCAAAGACCTGCATTCTCTAAGAATTCCATTCTCATATGTTGAATATTATTAGCTGTTTATTCTCCCAGATCTCTAGAAAGAAAATAATATGACAAATGAAGTCCTATGAGGTTCGCGAATAAGAACTGATAGCATTTTTTAATTTAAATAACATGTGTATATGTACATATATGTGTATATATATGTATAGATAGATAGATAGATAGATACATTCTTCCAGAATATGTGTAAATGTGTTTTGATGACCACAAGGTTAAAACAGAAATAAGATAGAATACTATAAAATAAAACAAAATATTTGAATCTCATAAATCAATTAGGTAATAATTTATTCTGGGATTTTTGTCAAATATGACAATAAACATTAAATACTGAGCTACATTGTTCTTTAATACTAGAATATATTATAAATTAAAGCGAATCAAGAGAACAGTGGAATATGTACATCCCTTCTTGTACTTTTCTGTAGATTTGAAGAAAGCAGCCAAGGTGATGTAGAGAAATTGGGGAAGTAAAAATAATATAAAAACTAAATGCTCTTGACTGATAGTGCCATTTTCTTTGTATGAAGGCAAAACAGTGACTTTATCATTTCTTATTTAGTTGCAATATCCTATAACAATAAGTTGATAGAATTCTGACCATGTTGACACCTCATTGATATAAGTATTTTAAACATATTATATTTTCTTAAAGTTGTACTGGAAATGCATTTGTATACTAATTAATATAAATAGAAAATGTCTTGCATTATTTTATATAGAGATTAGTAGGTTTTGTAAAGAATATTCATTTTTTTAAATGTATAAAGATAGCATAAAGTAAAAACAATCAAACGCCCCCCCGCCCCCGAAACTATAGCTACTACTATTAACTAATATTTAAAAATACTTATATGGTTAAGTATAATACACCAAAAGGTTTTGTAAAGTAGCACTAATTACTAAAGGGTAAAATGGAAGAAAAAAAAAAACATTTTGCCTCAGTGCTTGAGAATTTCAGCAACTATTTCACAGCTGTTGTTTAACATTCTATTTGGCCAGTTTGGCAGGGCAACTCTGTCTACCATCCTGACCTTTGATGTCACAGGGATCTAAATGCCAGATTTCAGGAATGAGAAAGGAGACTTAGAGTGACATGTTACATGATAAATAAAGCAATAATTTCTTGCATCATCCCCATTGGCCTTTTATGATACCTGTTATCCTTTTTTTTCCTTTTGGAGGGAAGTTTAATTTTCTATTTTCCCTCCTGTGCGAGGGCACTACACTGTCAGTTCATGTCTTGCTTTCTCATCATGTTACATTCACGTAAATAAACACTAACAACAGCGATAACAATAGGAAACAGATGATATGAACACAGCAGGCAATTCTCATCTCAAGTTTACCAAGGCTTTTATTTCAAACAGATAACTACTGACTACTTCTTTGTATGAAGGAAAAACAGTGGCTTTATCATTTCTTATTCAGTTGCAATATCCTATAAGTTTAGGATACTGCAACTGAACTGTGTTTGGAAGAGGCAATAGTTTATTTTATTGGAATATATATATATATATATATATATATCATATATATATATATAATTATTATTAGACTCAAAGAAGCATGTTTCATTTTTTCTTTTTTTATTATTTAGCAATCTTTACAGTAAAAGAACTAACAATAAATAAAAGCAATCACTGACAACACTTAATTGAGCTCTGATTCTCTACCACTTTCTTACAGCCCTTCCATGCCTTGCCCGTGGGAAGCAGTTCCTGTTAGGATGCCCAGGTTACCAGTGAGGAAGCCAAGGCCTTGAGAGGTTAATCACCTTGGCTGAGGTCACACTGTTGTGAAAGGAGGAGCCTCAAGGCCTACCTAGATAGTCAGGCTCTGGAGCTGTGTTGTTTCTCACACACAAAAAAAAGTCTTTTTTGAAAATTAAACATCCACTGCTGTGGTGCAATAAATATATGAATCACTGAAAGTCACAGGTAGTAAATGGTAAGCTTTCATTCCTTAATTTCCCTTAATAGAAAAAAAAGTACTTTGCAGCATTCATGGGGGGAGGTAGAAGAAGGTAAAGGGAGGATAAATGGTGATGGAAGGAGGCTTGACTTGGGGTGGTAAGCACACAATGTAATATACATTGTAATTTGGGGATGATTTTCTATTCTATAAATGATGGATTGTAGAATTGTATAGCCAAGACTGATATAATTTTATTAGCCAACGTCACCCCAATAAGTAGAATGAAATAAATTAATAAAATTCTTTTAAAAGAAATTCATGGAAATTAGAAGGAAGCATATGTTAATTCTATACCCTTAATTTATCTAATTCTGTTATCGGACATACCAGTGTAACAGCTAATATTTATAGAATGTTTACCATGTGTCAAGAACTTTTAAGTTTCGCATCAGCATTGCCTCATTAGATTCATCTATAATAGATACTGAAAATTAGGATTTATTACACCATAATTTTATTAAAATAAGTAAAACATTAAGTACATTATTATTATATATTCAAAATGTAGTTTGATACTCCTAACTTACCCTCTCCAATCAAACATGTTTTCAAACATTTAGAGGTGATTATTCAGAAAAATCTTATTCTGACAGTAAATTTCCCTATGACATTTCTTGAGCTTATTTTGCTCATTGAAAACATGACTACTCTGATTCAGGATGTGAGAAATACAGCAGCCTTGATTTTGTCATTGTTTTGTCAAGCAGATGTAATCCTACATAGGAGATTAACAGCAACACATTTGATGTGTTTAAGCTATGGAAAAAAATTTTTTGAAGTCATCAAAGAGGTTTTTTGTTATGTATGTTTCCATATTTGAGGTTGAATTCAATGCTGGCAAAAGATAATTTATAGGGAGTAGGTGACATATAATATTGCCTCTATGTATCCCTGCGAAAAGTCAGGTCATTTGTAATAACAAGTATGTATTTTATGGGACATTAATCAGGCAATCAGCTATGTGAAATACTAAAAATGGTCTCACCAAAAGAGAAGCGAATGAGTTTAGAAAAACAATTATAGATACAACAGTTCATTTATTTCAGCTGCCTGTATATTATCAACCCAATGGGCAATAGCATGTAAGAAAGGCAAACTCAAAATCGATGGATACTGAATCCCTGACATCATCAAGCTACTGGGTAGCAATATTGTTAGGTGAGCGATAAATTTACCAGTAGTCTAAACCATTCTGTCTTAAGGTCTCTTTTAGAGCAGCTTTACTTATACCCTAAATATAAGTATTTATTACATCACAGTAACAAACACAGAGCTATTAGTCAATGAATCTAAAACTTTGCATAAGGTGTACATTTTATATCAAAGTTATGGTTTTGCTGTCACTTCTGTTAATAATTTTTATATTCTAGTTATCTATCTATCTATCTATCTATCTATAATCGATCTATCTTCTATCATCTATCATCTATCTATCTGTCAAAACTAAACATTCATAAATACACTGATGGTGGTAATCCAATCACCCAAAGTGTGTGTTTTGTTGTTATTGTTACTTTTCAGAAATTATATTTTGGGGATGATTTTCTAGTCTATAAATGATTGTACATAAATAAAATTTATTATTTTCATGTAAATCCTTTTTTAATATTATTCCATACCCAACCATAGAGGAAAATAAAATTTTCTCATTCAAAAATGGCTTTCTATAGAACAGTTTCAAAAGGAATTACAGAAAGAGGAGAATTCTCCTTTTGAAATTCAAAGTCCTGGCATGGAGCACGTAGGCTTACGTGTATTAAATAATGAAATCCATATGGTCTACTTTTCCTGTAGCTTTGGCTTTCAGTAAGCTCCAAGAGAGTTTTTTTGTTTCCTGCTTTATTTCAATATCTTGGTAATGATGGAGAATGAAGTGAGAGAGGGAACAGGGGCTTGATTTTATGATGAAGACATACAATTATTTTAAAAGATCCACCCCTGGCTGCTGTGCTCTGCCAGAACCAGGAGCAAACAGCAGGGTCACTTAGGAAAACCCTGCCATAAAAGAGTCAATGTGATAAAGCTGACTCCAGAGTCATAGTCGGGGAGCTAAGGAGAATTGCCCTGCTCTGTGTGTGATGATGGGCAACACATAAGGGTCTTACTGAGCTGTACTCATTCCTAGATTTGCAGGACCATACTCCCCTCAAGGCCCTCTCCTACACCCTCCCTCCCTAGAAAAAGGTAAAAATTTTGATAAACTGAAGCTAACTCCTAAGAGATAATAAATGTAATAAATTTAATATGGAATAAATAGATGCTATACCTAATATGCAATGAATTTTGAAGTGTAACTATAGCCTATTGAAATTATGTTACTAGCAACTATGTAAAATGACTTAAAATAAAGGCATAGTAACACATCATCATTCTTTTGTCACATAAAAATTCTAATACGTATAGTGGACTTGTATTTAAAGCGATAGATGGCACTCTTGGTCCATTATTATGGTATTATAATTGGTTTTATCTTGTTTACCCCTCACCAATCTCACCCTAATTATTTTCCTACAGTTTTATGGGTCACTGTATGAAGATATTAAAAAAGTTAATTTGAAGATATCTCTTTTTGAAAAAACTCAGCAACATTGATTTGCATTTCCTGTCTGTATGGAGTGTATTAACTGAAGAATGACAGGAGTGGGAAACAAAAGGCTTTAGTTCTTCTGTGTGTGGTTCGGGATAGATTCCTCCCAAAGTCCGTTGGAAATTGCCAAAGTGTGTTGCTCTGGGACCATTCATCCTCTGTATCTTTAGTTTATCAAGAGCATTTGTTCTTAGGAAGCTTTCAACAATACTTTTCATAATACTTATATTATTCACAATAATATACTAGTGACCCAGCGCGCGAAATCACGCAAGACCTAGACCCGGAGGAAATCACACGGGACCGGGGACACCACAGAGTCCCTGGTGGCACCATAGGACTCCCCTGAGTCCTGGCATGTCACAGGACCCAGAGTCAAGTCCCCACCCCCACCTCACCACACAGGCAGTCTCCTGGTGACCAGTCTTTGGTCATTATAGTGTTACGACCACTGGGTTTTTATTATATAGATTCACTGATTCTGAGGCTAAAATTAAATGCAATGAGAAATACCTATTTTCCAAAACCTGTTTTCTGTTGTCCTGTTAAAAATATTAGAATTTAAATTTTAAAAAAATGGGACCTTATGTGATCAAAGAAGAAAAATATTCATTTTGAATAACATTGGGAATATGACTAAGGGAGATGCATAAACAAATGAAGGCAATGATACTGTATAAGGACATGAGTCTTACATTGTAGAAAGAAAAATAAAAAAGAACAATATTTCATGGGCCACCCAGTTAATTTCCTTTGTAAACATTTTCTAATAGTAGGAGGACTATTGTACTGACACAAGAAGCTTATGCTGATCGCCCCTATCTTGAGATGATCATTGGTGGTGGTTTGAGAACTAAGCAGAGTAACTCATATGCTGAATCTATTCACTTCTGTTGGCATTAGATTTCAAAAGAAAGTAAGATTTAAAACTTGCACTTCCTGTGTTTTTTTCATGGAGAGATCAAATATCAATTGAAGTTAATAACTAGAGGAAGAAGGTACCAATTTAACATCATCAAATTTTCGTGAAGGCTTTCAGCTGTGAGAATGCATAATTATGGAGCCACAACAAAATGATGTGTTATCAATGCTTTTTTCCCCTCTGCCTGCTAAAACAATAAGGTACACTTTTGTACTGCACCATAAATAGCAACCGACATGGGATAAGCTGAGCTTCTCTGTATAGTTTATAGCATAATCAAGATACCACAGCACATCTTCCTTCTGAATTCCCCAAAATTGAAAATATAACTCAGTGTTATCAGGATTAATTTGGTTTTATGATTTAATAGCTAGGACAAAATTTTCTTTGTTTTTCGACACCTAAGTTTTACCTTGTGCTCTTTCAATATCCAAGCCTACAGAAATAACAATAAAAACTCCAGTTTACTTAATGTATTCAGGTTATAAAGCTCTTCATAGTTTTTTTTTTTTTTCTGGAAAAAAACACACAAAACCTCTTTAAGATAATTAGGTCAGATATTACAATATCTAAATGCCAACTGTCATTTAGAAAAAAAATGGTACTCAGTGTGAACAAGTAAATTGTCCCAGGTCAGACCAAGTAACTGACAAAGGCTTCAAATGCAGAATTCTGATAGTTTGCCCTGAATCTTTCTGCTGCCTTGTGCAGATTCCAATTTGAAAATCAGATTAAATTTCAATCATTTCTTTAAAGACCCAATGCTTTTTGAAAATATGCTAAAGTAATTTTGAAAACCACAGGATGGTGGTGGAAAGAGATTATTTTGTTTGCTAGAATGTTATTACAACATGCAGCAGCCATAATATTTAATGAGAATAATAATTCTATAGTTTGTTTGTAACCATACAATTATTACATATTATGTCTTAAATGGTCCACAATATGTTTATAATATACACAAATTGTAAAATTATAGGAGATACCATAAAATTATATAGTAAAATGTATTGAACTCTAATGTATGTGAATTAGGAAAGCAGAGAATTACTTAGAAGAGCTCTTTCAAATTACAGCTCAGACACCAAAAGCATGAACAACAACAACAAAAATAAACATAAGTTAGACTTCAAATTTAAAGGCCTTGGTGCATCTAAGAGCATTATCAGAGAGTAAAAAGACAACCTACAGAAGAAAAGGAAATATTTGCAAATCTTCCAGCGGGAAGGCTCTGTATCCAGCCTACAAAAAGAATTTTTACAATTCAACAACACAAGAATGAACAGCCTTTTCAGATTCCCTCAGTTGCCATGTTCTTTATCTTTTCTTGGTGCTCTTCCCTCTCATTCATGCTTCCCCATGTTCAGACTTCAGTGAGACTGCATACAAGATGATTAGGATGGTTACGGGGGAGGCCTGGAGTACCTCAGTCCTGCTCTTGTGTCTCACCCTTCAGGGGCTGGCTGAGAAATGCTCTTATAGGGATGGCAGAAGAACAAATGTGGCAGAGCACTCAGCTGATCTGTCAGGTCTCTGCATTGATCACACCTCCTAACAACTTGCTACTTTTTTTAATAAGATGGACTTCCAAGTCAAATGACAGAGAGTGCCCAACAGTGAAAGATGAAAACTGTAGATCTGAAATGCTATCCACTGTGTTGACCTTGGCCCTTTAGACCTGAGGAAAGTGCTAGTCCTTGGTTGTCTGACCATCTGTTGTTGGTTCTCTTAACAATGACATGTTTAGAGTAAACTAGGCGCCTGGTGCATAAAACTCATGCACGGGTAGGGTCCCTAGGCCTGGCCAGCAGTCAGGACCAATCTGTGGGGAGACCAGAGGGACAATTAGGGGGGCCCCTGCTGGCACCCACCTTGGCTGGCTTGGCACCACCCGCTCTCTGGCTCCGCCTCCCACTGCTGCCATCTGTCTCCTCCCTCTGCCGGGTGACCAGCAGGGCAATTGTTGGGGGGGGGGTGTGCTGGCACCCGCCTTGGCTGGCCTGGGGCCTGTGGGTTGGGGCAGCTCCTGCACTGAGCATCTGTTCCCTGGTGGTCAGTGTGCATCATAGCAACCAGTTGTTCTGCCGTTCGGTCAATTTGCATATTAAGCTTTTATTATATAGGATAGTACCTTCATTTTATTCTTTCCAGTAAATCCATTGGACTATAATAGCTCCCCCCTCAAGATCATGGACAGATATATAATAATATATTATGCTTATAAAAACCTGTTAAACCTAGGTTTTTAGCAATAGTTATTATTTATCCACCTTTCATTAGAGCTACACATAGTTAATAAGGCTTCCTCCCAATGGGTTTAAGTTCTTTATTCTTAGGAAGTTCATGGCTCTCGCTCTTTCCATATATCTATCTATCTATCTATCTATCTATCTATCTATCTATCTATATGACATTGTTTTATATATATGTGTGTGTGTGTGTGTGTGTGTGTGTATATATATATATATATATATATATATATATATATATATATATAATTCTTACTGCTCAATTTAAAATATTGGTGATACTTTAACTCAGCATTTCTGTCTGGTAATTCAGCTCACTGCATGTACAGGTATCAACTCACCCTCATCACATTTACAACTGCATCTCAGAAAACTGGTGTAAAAATGCCAATACTCTGGCTGTGGCAATTGCTGACAGTAAGAAACTGTCCTTTTTCTCTGACCCAAGGGTCTTTTGTCTTCTATTATTCATTATTCAACCACTTATTTTGGATACCAACCATGCTCAAAGAAACATTGAGGACATTGTAATTCATGAGAATATGTTTCCAATGAATTTAAAAATAAACATAAATATATTATAACATTTTCTACGCACATATGCTAGGCAAAAGGAGAAAGTTTGACATTCGGCAAGATTTTATAAATTCAAGGTCACGCCATAATCAGGATTTTATAGTGTGAAGAGGATGTGTCCAGGACAGACTGCCCAGTAATCCATTCTTAAACAATGTAGTATGTTGCTTCTTAATAAAATTATAATATTTGTTTACATATAATACATTATATATAAATATTTTAAATATTTATTTGACATTTTGAATTTCCTAGGGAGAGCTACTCATGTATTATATTTATTTTTAAATAGATGTATAAAGTGAAGGTTAAAACAACTTTATCCTGGAGAAACTTGTTACTCACAGACAGCCAAAGGGCTGTATTGAAGGTACCAGGAACAGAAGCACTGAATCGCACTGAGCTGTCATAAGCCGGGAGTTATAATGACCAGCGGAGACTCCACAGAACCTTTGACTCACAAGACGAAAAATGGCACTGATTGCATTTGAAGTGGAAAGACAACGCACTTATGTCTTCAGGATTAGGAGAAAAATGGCTGTCTCATTGCTACAAGTGAGCACAACAAGCAATCCAGGAGCATTATTTGTGCGAGGCAGTTTGTAGAATCTGTTCCAGTTGTCACTGAACTAGTGATTGAGGTTCAGGAGAATCCGAGTTATGGTTCAGCCAGGGTCAGTGGCCACATATTCAAAGCAATACCTTAGGTTTAAAGGTGATTCACATCCTCAGAAACACTCATCAGTATCCTCAACCCCAAACTATCAATCCTTACCTTGCAGTGCCTTTTAAAGGAGGATAGAAGATTACGTGACCCGATAAAATTATAGAGAGAGTGTATCATATGCATGAAACAATTTTGTGCAGGACAGCTACTATACATTTTTAGTGAATGGTTAAATATCTATTGATGAGAATTTTTTTCTATTTGCGTATAATTATTTGTTAACCTTGAACTGCTGTTTCATTTGCAGGTAAAAGGTGTCTCGGGAGCTATTGGACATGCCTGAAAAAGGAAAACAAAAGTGGCTCACACCCAATCATGACTTTCAGAGGACTTGGAACTGCAGCAATGGGTAGGAAAGGAATATTTATACAGCCGCTGGCAGCCTGTGTGCGATGTCTCCCACTCCCATTCTCTGTGATTGCAAAGTTCCAGCTTATAGAAACTAAGCATGTTTCAAGTAACGAACTATAACATTTTATAATGCTTAAAAAATAACGAGGTGGTTCTTTGGTCAGCTTTGTGGGACCAGAACCAAAAATCTGTCATGGAGTAGGACAGCATGGACCTGGCTGGGATAGTTAATGCCTACCTATATTATCTGTCACTAAATGACTCACAATGTTAACTACTTTCAAATGAAATTGTTTTGCTTATATACACAAGAAGCCAAATGAAAAAGAAAATCATTGTCAAGAAGCAAATCTATACTGCACTATTTACACGTGTCAAACATTGGTTTAGACTATGCTATATGACTAGGCATATACTATCTCTGCTTTGGTTTCCTCCTTTACTGCACATGCCCTCTAAAATCCACTTCTCTTGAGCTGTGGGAGGGACTGATCAAAATGATAAAATATTCACTCCTTTTAGATTAGATTAGATGGCAATGATGGTGAGACTATTTGTTTTTTTTGTTTTTTTTTTCCACACAACAACTGATTCTCCGATTCTCTGACACCAACTGGGTACGCTACAATTCAAATCAATTTGGACACTGCCTGGAATGAGCACTACCTGGAATTAAGGGCAGAATCCCCAAATCAAATGCAGAGCCAGCTACCAGTGGAATGGGTCCTCAGGCGATCCACATTTCTTTCTGCCCAGGCAACTACACATCCAAGGTTCACACAAACCCACCTTAGGTTTGATCATTTGTTAGAGTAGCTCATAGAACTCAGAAAAACACTATGTACATAAGTGGTTAAAGCTTCATAATAAAAGTCACAAATGAACAGCCAGATGAAGAGGAACATAGGGGAAGGTCCAGAAGGGTCCTAAGCACACAATTCATCATATAATTATCCTAATCACAGCAGAAATGATATATGCCTAGTCTACCCAGCAGGTGGAGGTATTCACCAAATCATGTCATTCTGACTTTTTTTTTAATCAAAGTTTCATTAGGTGGATATGATTGACCTAATTACCGGCTGTTGGGGATTGAACTCAATCTCCAACCACTCTCCCTTCCCCAGGGACTGGAGAATGGAATTGAAAGTTCTAACCCTCTAATCATGTGGTTAGTTTTTCTGGTAACCAGCCACCTATTTGGAAGCTACCTAAAACCCGTCTTCCCCACCCCCCAAACATCTGAATCATAACATTAACATACATAATTCAGTGAATTCCAAGGATTTTAGAGTACTGTACCAGAAACCAGAGACAAAACAAATATATCATCTTATGCTACAGGTGTCATTTTAATGACTATGTTACCTTACATAAGACTGTCTTAGAGAACTGAAGAGATTCTTCAGCCTCCCTTGAAATGGTATATACGTTCTGGGAGCTAAGAATGGCCCCAGCTGAAAGTGAGTAAGAAAGCAAGAGTGGTCCCAGCTGAAAGTGAGTAAGAAAGCAAGAATGGCCCCAGCTGAAAGCAAGTCCCATGTTTCAAAGGAAGTGCATTAAGCTAACCCCTAGGACACAGAAGAGGATACTAGGTCCTTCTGATGAGATCACAGCACTGCCTAACATCTTAATTTTTTACCTGGTTGAAATCCTGACCAGAGAACCTAGGTGACTCCTGCCAAGAATCCTGACCCACAGAAACTGAGAGATAATAAATGTGTGTGTTTTTTAAGCCACTGTGTATGGTCATTTCCTACAGAGCAATAACAGCTAATTACTTGTCCCCATGGAGATCTATTGAGGGAGAGAGACAATAAATAACTGACCAGCTAAGTAGTGCATTTTCAGAAGATAAGGGCTTTGAAGCACATTAATATAAGTTGGGTGTAAGAGGAGTTGAATAGTGTCAATGTTGATGAAAGAGAGTATCAGGTGATCACTGAAGAAGCCTCAGTGTCCTAAAATGGGGGAGAGGGTACTCATCAAACTGTAAAAAGATTCCAACGTGTCCATAGCAGAGCAGAATGAAAGAGAAGGTGCAGAAGGGAATCTGATAGGAGAGGAGTTTAGCTAGGAAGGAGGAGATCAGATAATGAAAACTCATGACAATAATTGATTCCTACTTTTTGGAACTCTTTTAACAGATTAAATGAAATATCTGATGTAGCTTTTAAAAACATTTGACCATTTGTGACAGAAAATTTTGATAGCTGATCAATGCTTTCAAACTCTGCTGATATAGTCTCCTTTAGTCAGTGTTGACTATGTATTTTATTTTCACAGAGTGGTCTATCTAATTGTTACATCCAACTTGACACAGAATTGCACTGAGAGCTCCAACCTTCTGTGTGCACATGGGGAGTCAATGACAACTGGTGACCCGTTGTTTTTCTGAGTGAGCTTTGGAAGTGATGAGCAATGATACTGTGTTTCTCAATTCTTATGCATTAATTTTAAAACTGGATCACCAGAGATTCGTTCTTATTCCACGTTTTGGTTGCTCTGTATTTATTTAGCAACTTTATGAGCATAATACCTATAACTTCATTATTTGCTATCATTTGATAATAATAAAATTTTATTTGTGACAGTGGTGTGTTTAAAGCTGACTCATGCTATCTCATGTGAGTCCATTTTGAGCATTTCTTCCCACCTCCACATTTAGTGATGTCATATCCATGGCTTGAAATAGTCTGTTTTGGGAGTACTTATGCCAAAAAAATAAAAATAAAAAAACACTACAAGTATATTATTTCTTTCCTCAGAGTCAGTAGGTAAACTTTAGCTACATACCAATGATCAGATATATCATTAACATATTGACTAACATAAGTTTCAATAATTTTTCTTGTAAGTTGTTGGTTTACTTTGACTTTCTATTACTCATAAAAGCAATTTTTGGGAAAAAAACCTTTTTTTCAATTGCAATTTATGCATGCAAAGTTATTTATATGTATATCTGTAGTAGTCACATTTAATGGAATAAAATTTAATTTCTGCATCCAGAATAAACTATTATTTAGTAATTCAGTTAATTAACAATAGTTTATTTTGAATGCTGCAATTAATATAGATTTATCACATTCAATTATAATAATAATTAGAAAGCTCTTCATACCAACATCTTTGTATACTCCATTTCAATTATCATTCAGGGACATAGTGTAGCTTTCTGCTGGTAGGTAATTATTGGTAATAAAATAAAAAGTCTACACCATCATAAATTTTCTCACCATAGTAATTGGAAAGGAAAATGTGCCTAGTTTAACATCTAAATGCAAGGGAAATTTAGAAAACAACAATATTTTCTTACCTGTAATATTTAATTATTCAGAGAAGAAAGCTGCAAAGCAAAATAGAAAAAAAATACATTTGCAATAACTTGGCAACAGAAAAAGAAGCATGCATTTGTATTTCTCTGAAAAACAATAATAAAAAGAAAGAGTAATGCAACATATATTTTTTAATACGTTGAATATATTTTGTGTATGGAGTGTCAGAATAAAATACCAAAAATTATAAACTATGATATATATTATGTGGATTTTTCTAAATCCTATCTTGTTTATAGTTTATTTTCCTCCCCCAAATAACTATGTGTTACACCTATTTATGTTTCAGTCTAAAAATTTCATACCCAATTTTCTCTGGAAATTAGGATTTGGGGCACCAGTCGCTTGTACCAATTTCTGCCTAGGAAAACAATGAAAAGAATCAGATTGTAACTTTTATTGTGTAGCGGGTTGTATCATCAGGGGCCCCATTTTCTTGCCTGGCTATGCCAACTTCTATTACTTCTGATATAAAAGAAAACTATTCAATGCCTTTGGAATAAGCAGTGCGAAGCAGTTGGCTGGGATTTAATGTACAAAACCAATTCATAAGCCATTTTGCACACATCCATTCCTTTTCTCAGACTTTTAAATTACATATTGGTTATATACTGTCCATAAGATAAAACATTTTGTTAGCTTCTTTTATAATCATGAAGATTCTTAAAACAATTATTATATATGTGCTTCAATTACATGTTACTTATTAGTTGTGAATATATAAATGTTCTTCAGTCTTTTCTGAGACAAATTAAATGTTCCACACAAGACCATGTTTGTTTTTTTGTTTGTTTTATTTTTATAATTTAAAAAATTCTGAATTCTTTCGTTTGTCTAGTACAGAACATTCTGAGGACGTTAGATATAACATTTTTCCTTACTATTTTATGCATAAGGAAAACAAAAAAAAGCAAAATGATAGTTATCTTTGATGACTATGCTAAACATACTTTGTTTTTAGGGAAAAATAGAGCAATGAGATGAGAAAAAACATAATTTCATGATTATAATGATTACTAGAGGCCTGGTGCATGAAATTCATGCACAGGGGAGAGGGTGTCCCTCAGCCCAGCCTGCACCCTCTCCAATCTGGGACCCCTCAAGGGATGAACGACTGCCCATTTAGGCCCGATCCTACCGGGCAGTAAACAGGCAGTTGGACATCCCTCTCACAGTCCAGGACTGCTGGCTCCCAACTGCTCGCCTGCTTGCCTTCCTGATTGCCCCTAACTGCTTCTGCCTGCCAGCCTGATCACCCCCTAACCACTCCCCTGCCGGCCTGATTGCCCCTAACTGTCCTTCCCTGAAGGCCTGGTCACCCCTAACTGCCCTCCCCTGCAGGCCTGGTCTCCCCGCAACTGCTCTCCCCTGCAGGCCTGGGTCCTCCCCAACTGCCCATCCCTGCTGGCCATCTTGTGGTGGCCATCTTGTGTCCACATGGGG
This sequence comes from Corynorhinus townsendii, assembly GCA_026230045.1. Taxonomy (NCBI): domain Eukaryota; kingdom Metazoa; phylum Chordata; class Mammalia; order Chiroptera; family Vespertilionidae; genus Corynorhinus; species Corynorhinus townsendii. The sequence goes on from JAPDVU010000002.1 coordinate 13,244,714, forward strand.
GCAGCCATCTTTGACCACATGGGGACAGCCATCTTGTGTGTTGGAGTGATGGTCAATTTGTATATTACTCTCTTATTAGATAGGTTATAGGCCTGGTGCTCGGGTGGGGGCCAGCTGGTTTGCCCTGAAGGGTGTCCTGGATCAGGTTGGGGGCTCCCTTGGGGCGTGGGGCGGCCTGAGTGAGGGGCCTGTGGTGGTTTGCAGGCCAGCCAAACCCCCTGGCAACCCAAGTGGAGGCCCTGGTATCTGGGATTTATTTATTTTCTACAATTGAAACTTTGTAGCCTTGAGCAGAGCCAAGCCTCCTGCTTGCTCTGTGGACACAGCCATTTTTGTTTGGATTTATTTATCTTCTATAATTGAAACTTTAGTGGAGGCCTAGGCCAGCCAGGGTGTGCGGAAAGCTTGGCTTCCTCTGTTACCTGGGAAACCCAAGCCTCCTGCTCACTCTGTGGCCCCAGCCATCTTGGTTGGTTTAATTTGCATACTCGCTCCTGATTGGCTGGTGGGCATGGCTTGTGGGTATAGTGGATAGTTAATTTTCATATTACTCTTTTATTAGATAAGGATACTAGAGGTCCAGTGCATGAAATTCATGCATGGGGGCAAGGGTCCCCCTCAGCCCCGCCTGCACCCTCTCCAATCCGGGACCCCTCGGGGGATGTCCAACTGCCGCTTTAGGCCCGAATCCCAGGATCGGGCCTAAACTGGCAGTTGGACATCCCTCTCACAATCTGGGACCGCTGGCTCCTAACTGCTCACCTGCCTACCTGCCTAATTGCCCCTAACTGCCCTCCCCCGCCAGCCTGATCACCCCTAACCATCTCTGCCTGCTGGCCTGGTCACCCCCATTTGCCCCCCTTGCTGGCCTGGTCACCCCACGCAGCCTGCTGTTCAGTCATTTGGTCGTCCCTCACTAAACCCCCTGCCAGCCTGGTTGCCCCACACAGCCTGCTGTTCAGTTGTTACTGTGAGGGCGTCCTGACCAATTTGCATATTACCCTTTTATTAGTATAGATAACTAGCAAATTAATGTAAATTTTACTTAGTATTTGTTGACACATATTAACAATGTCAAAGTTTCAGAAATAATCAAATGAAACCAATCACTGAGGCAGTAATTAGTAAAAGTTTATTGTGCACATACCATCAAATAGTATGCAAATTAGGAACACTCAAAGTAAAACATGGAAACATGGAATGAGGCTCAGGGGCATATTTATATAAAGCAGCTTATATAGTGAGAAAACAGTGACTGCTTGCTCTTCATAGAAATTGGTTTCTATCTTACAATTTTCAGTGGCTACCTCATTTCAACCTTGGGAAACATTCCAAGATGTGCCTATGATTTCCAGAGGCATAAACAAGAAATGCCCTAGGTCAAGTTAATCTTGCAAAATAAGTGAAATCAAGCATTGTTTGTACTGCAACAGTGGTACCGGCTGCTCAGAGAACCTTCAGGGTTGGTCTCTATTTGTTTATTTTTATTTTTAAGCAACAACTAAACTATAAATTCAAAATAAAATAGCTAAGAAGCTAACATATGATTTATGAGTTTACAAGCAATATATTTTTTCCAAGTACATCTGGGTCTTTTGTTGTTGTTAATCCTTACTCAAGGATAGTTTCCCATTGATCTTTTAGAAAGAATCGAAGAGAGAGGGAAAGACAGAGAGAAACATTGATGTGAGAGAACCACATCGATTGGTTGCCTCCTCAATCAACCTGGGACTCTTTGGTCCACAGGCCGATGCTCTATCTACTGAGCCAAACCAGCTAGGGTGCATCTGTGGTCTTTGATATTGATTGTCAAAATAATTTCAGTACTAAACACTGAGACTGATGATGTTAAAATTTATCACCATCACAGGGTAAATTTGAAAGTTAAAGAGGGTGCTAAAATGAATAAAAATAGTAAATTTTACTATAGTTATTAATGGAAAGACCATGTTGTTTGAATTATGTAGTTCCTAGCTCATTTAGAGTTTATTCCTGATATTCACTTTGTCAAAATTATTCTCATAATTTTTCATTATGGTATGTGGACTATTTAGACCATTTCAGAATCATTTTTTGAATGTTATGTTATAGAGGATTACCTGTATTTTAGGTATAATCAATAATTATGTGCTACCAAACCATATATTAAAATGTACATCATGTGCACAGAGTTTTGAAATGCTGCTTTAAGCTTCACGTACACAAATAATAAGCTCCATATACTTATTGGTAGAAAAGTGTTTGTCACATGCTCAGTATAGTTATTGAATAAATACACATTTCTCTCTCAGGATTTTCCATTTTATCTCGGTCAAATTTTCCATTCCTATTTGGTGCTACATGTTTTGTAAAAGTTTACTATACATCAAAAAATAAATCATGGAATGACTTAGGGAATGAAAAAGATTGACAATATCTCATGTCACTTTATTATATAACTCAATATAATGAGATATCAATTTTCTTCAAATAAATAATGTATTGCAATGAATTGTCAATAAAAATCTCAGGCCCTAACCAGTTTGGCTCAGTGGATAGAGTGTCAGCCTGTGGACTGAAGGGTCCCAGGTTCGATTCCGGTCAAGGGCATGTACCTGGGTTGTGGCACATACCCAGTAGGGGGCATGCAGGAGGCAGCTGATCGATGTCTCTCTCACTGATATTTCTAGCTTTCTATCCCTCTCTCTTCCTCTCTGTAAAAAATCAATAAAATATATTTTAAAAAATAAAAAAATAAAAATCTCAGGAATTTTTAGTTTTAGAACTTGATGACCCTTTTAATATTTATTCTGGAGGAAAAATCATACAAAAATAATGTGAAATTTTTTACATTCTAACATGTAAACATGTCTAACATGTAAACTTTTCTATAAGTTTGGAGAAGTTCATTTTTTGTCCTATCACTTTCCTATATTTTTATTATGCATTTTTAGTTTAATGTTTTTTGTCTGATATGTATAGATTTTTTTCACAACCCTTTAAATGCGGGTATCTATTTAAACCTATTTCTTATTTAGCCTGTTATATATTTTCTCTTCCATTAGTACTGTGTGATTTTTTTTCTATTGATTCTCTTGGGTTTTCTGAGTAGAAATTACTTGGGAATAACTGTAATTTACTTTTCTAACTATCCAACACTCTCACTTTTTTTTCTTATTTTTTGGTATGTTCTCACTATTCAAACTTTTATCCCCAAAGTATGTTGAATAATAATTTTGATAGGTAATAACTTTATCTTTTTTTCTGAGTTTGAGAGAAAACTTTTAATTGTTCATCTAAGTGGTGTTCTTATTGTTAGATTCAGAGATAGTCTTATGCAAGGTAAGGAATTTGTCTGTTCCAGTTAGGTACAATGATTTTGTTTTTCTTTAAAATGAATGTAAATATACAAATATATTCTCAACCACAAGTTAATAAAGGAATCTTTTCTATATAATTGATTTGGGATCCTTTTTAATTTGTTCAAACAATTTTCCTTTGTCTTATTTAGACACCATGTGTGTTTTTAATGGCCGTCTTGCTGTTAGCATTACAAATGAAAATTAATTTGGTAAAGTAAAAATTTTCTAGATGTAGTTTACTTATAGGATATTTTTCCTTATATGATATTGCCCTACTATCCCCCCCTTTTTTTTTTTATTAATGGGGGTTTTTGTAAATTTTATAATGCAGTCTTGATAACTTTAAATTTATTTATTTATTTATTTTTGCCCACTCATATGACTGCTTTAGGTTCATTGCATATTCAGGAATTTTACCATGAGATGAACTACCAATAGAAATTTTAGTTATTACTTTAAGAACAGCTTTTTGTCCAGTACAATTAAATTTACTTGAATATTCACTTATTTCAATTAGCCTATTTAAATTAATCTGAAAACTTGATTACTATTTTACTGTCAAATTTAATACTCTACCAACAATCTTAGTTTACCCTGTAAATATTAGTGGGAAGGATTATTTGCATTCTTGAGTGGGCCCTGAGCATTCCAGATGCTAGGCTGAATTTAGATATAGGGCAGCAGCTGTCAGCCAAGTCTCTTGTCTGTTACCTGGGTCCCGATCTGAGCTGGGCCAAGTCTCTGTCTGTCACCTGTATCTTGATGTGAGCTGGACCAAGTCTCTTTTTGTTGCCTGGGTCCCGATCTGAGCTGGGTGTGGGAAGCACGAAGCAGCCATGGGGGCAGGAGACCTCCTTTAGAAGGGGGTGAGGGTTCAAGCCCCTGCAATGTTGGGGGGGTGAGGGTCTGTGCCCCACTTCTGTTGCCCCTGCAAGTTCTCTCCTGATGGCCCCTCTGCGACTGTGCCTGTCTTAGGTTGTTCCTTCCTTGAGGAATCTTACCCGTCTCTGGCTAACCAGCCATCCTCCGGGGCCAAGCAGGGTGATGTGAGGTTCAGTTGTGTCTCCTTGGTAGCCTATGCCCCTGTGGCCTCCACACCCAGCACCTGCCTTGGGAACCCCTGGCCTGCTGGCAGGGTCCCGGTGCTGATCATATATCTCGGGGAACTCGGGTTTCTTCTCCAGTGAGGGCCCAACTCACACAATTGGGTGTGAGACAGATCCATGGTACCAGCCCCCACGAGGCTTCAAGCTCAGTATGAACAGAAAGCTCAGGCAACAGCTGAGGGCAATTGGATTGTGAGAAGAGGGTCCCTCTTGGCACAAAAGGCAAGAGGGTCCAATATAGGATGCTCAAGTGCCTTCCCAGTGCCTTAATTCCTTCTGCAAGGGATTAAATCCTTTCATGTCCCTTTTTTTAAAAAAAATATCTAAAATTATAATGACATTGTAGAATAATATCATGTAAGGATATTCTTTGCCTTAGGCCCTGGCAATTCCATTTCAAACTGGCTGTCAATTTCTTTCTGTAGCTTTATATAAAGTTTGTCAGGGAGGCAAAAACACAAATTACTTACTTTAGTTCAAGAGGCCAAATATATTGACTTTCAATTTCAATCTTTATGACTTTTGAAGGAAACTTCTCTTTGTTTCCTTCCAAAATAATTTTCAGTCTACAGAGAGTTTCATTTAAAAATTTTTGTCACATGAAACAATTTCTCTTAAGGCTATGGTGACCACTAGTATTGATTAGATTTAGTATTTTATTTTTATTTTATAATTTTTAATCAATTTTTTTAATTTTTATTTTTTACATATGTGTCCTTATTTCTCCATACCCCCCCACTCCCCACTTATGCCCCGCCCCCATGTTGTCTGTGTCCATTGATTAGGTTCATATGCATGCATATAAGTCCCTTGGTTGATCTCTCCACCTTTCCCCCACCCTCCCCTACCTTACCTGAGGTATGATGTTCTGATCGCAGTTTCTCAGCCTCTGGATCTGTTCTTGTTCATAAGTCTATGCCGTTCATTATATTCCACAAATGAGCGAGATCATGTGATATTTATCTTTCTCTGCCTGGCTTATTTCACTCAACATAATATTCTCCATCTCCATCCATATTGTTGCAAATGGTAGGAACTCCTTCTTTTTTACCGCAGCGTAGTATTCCATTGTATAGATGTACCACAGTTTTTTAATCCATTCATCTGCTGATGGGCATTTAGGTTGTTTCCAAATCTTGGCTATGGTGAATTGTGCTGCTATGAACATAGGGGTGCATATTTCCTTTCTGATGCGTGTTTCTAGATTCTTGGGATATATTCCTGGAAGTGGGATCACTGGGTCAAATGGGAGTTCCAACAACCCCAAGACCAGGTGGATTCCTGCAACAGAGAGGAATTGACAGGTGTGCTCCAACCACGAAGACAAGAGGAAAAAACAGTCCAGAGATGGAAGACGCTGACCACGCCTTGCCACGTGAGCAGTCAGCAGCTGTGCATCACTGCAGGTTGCCTAGGACCAAACCAGAGAGGGTCGGACCTGCATTGCCACCATGTGCCCACCATCCAGATATCATTGCTGACATGTACACATAAGGAACTGTTAGACATTGAAACGGGGACTCAGAACTGTTGGACATTGAAATTGGGACTCAAACATTTTTTGTTTTGTTTTGTTTTGTTATTATATGTTTATTTCTAGTCTGCAAAGGCAAAACTTTTTAAAGGAAAGAAATGGTGGGAAAAAGATACAGAGGCAAAGAAGCATTGAACAGAATATTAAACTACATTGGGAAGACAGGGGAGGTTGGGCGAGGGGGGCTGTAAGAGACCAACCAAAGGACTTGTACACATGCATATAAGCATAACCAATGGATACAAGACACTGGGGCGGGGGGGGGAGGGCAGGCAGGTGAAGGCATGTACTGGGGGGTAGGGGAGGTCGGGGGGAGGTCAATGTGGGGAAAAAAAAGAGGAGACATATGTACTACTATTTGTAATACTTAAAACAATAAAAAATAAAAAAAATTAAAAAAAATAAAATAAAATAAATGTAGAATTTTATGAAATTTATATATCAAATTGACTAGGATTCTCTCTTTTAATGCATTAATTTAGTACAATATATTAAAATATTTTCTAATGTTGAAATATTATTTACCCCCCCCCAAAAAAAAACAACCAACAACTCATGGTGTATTACTTTTCAAAATAATGAATATTTGATAATATTTAAATTTTTGGCTTTTATCAAATAAGATTAATCTATTTTTGGGGGGTTTCTGATGTCTTTATCTCATTTTAATATCATAGGTATGATACTTATTTGTTACAATATTATTAAGATCTACAGACAGTGGTTCTCACTGCCAAGGAAGCCTGAAACAAAAGGCCCAGGGATCAGAGGGGGAGGAGAAAGAGAGGAATTCAGCGTGCAAACGCACTGGGTAAAAGTAGAAAAATGTGTTTCCACTTTTCCCTACCTTCCCTTCAATCCATAATGAGATCTCAGGCAGAGGCACCTAGGAAAGGTCTTGTCAGAAGGCTCCCAAATAAAGAGGCCTCCAAATTGAGGTGGATGGAGATGTGGGAGGTAGAAAGGGAGATATGTGACGTGCATGGCTGACCAGGGGGCTGAGTGCTTGACTGACACCCACTTCAGAGGCTGCAGCGCATTAGCAGTGCATCCAGTCTGGTGAGGAGACACTTTGCCCAGGAGACCTGCCAGGGGAAAAAGCCTTTGAAATTGCCTGTAATCAGGCCTGAAAAATCACACGTAAGAGTCTGGCCTGGAACCAGATTCTTCAATGAGGGTATTGTAACAATGAGGGTTTTTATGCCTCAGCAATTCAAAAACTGTGTATAAAAATATACACTGAGCATGTGTGCATGTGTGTATATAAAATATGGAGATCGTATTAGTAATTTTAGGCTATGTTATTAGCTAATTTTGTTGAATACACAGCAGGACTATCTAATAACATATGCATTACACACAAAACACATAGACATTGTAAACAATCCTATCTAATAGAAGAGTAATATGCAAATTGACCCTCACTCCAACACACAAGATGGCTGTTCCCATGTGGACACAAGATGGCTTCACAAGGGGAGGGCAGTTGGGAGGGATCAGGCCTGCAGGGGAGGGCAGTTGGGGGGAACCCAGGCCTGCAAGGGAGGGCAGTTGGGGGTGATCAAGCCTGCAGGGGAGGGCAGTTAGGGGCAATCAAGCTGGCAGGGGAGCAGTTAGGCATCAATCAGGCTGGCAGGGGAGTGGTTAGGGGGTGATCAGGCTGGCAGGCAGATGCAGTTAGGGTCAATCAGGAAGGCAGGCAGGCAAACAGTTGGGAGCCAGCAGTCCTGGATTGTGAGAGGGATATCCTACTGGGATCGGGCCTAAACAGGCAGTCGGACATCCCTCAAGGGGTCCCAGATTGGAGAGGGTACAGGCTGGGCTGAGGGACACACACCCCCATGCATGAATTTTGTGCACCGGGCCTCTAGTAACTTTATAAGTGTAGTTGTATGTGGTTATTTTATTTCCATGATGGTAATATGACTCAAAATAGTTTGAAGGACAAGCTGTGGTAACTGCCTTCAGCGTTCGTGGTCCATTTGGGTAAAATATATTTCCTCATTGGTAGCCAAATTATTATTTCTTTAAAAATATTCAGAAAAAACATTATATCAAATATAGTTTGGTTTGCTGAATTGTTGTATCAGTGGTTTTCAAGTTTTATTGCAGTCCAAAATCTTTTCTTCAAATTGTGAAATATGACTCTTCAAATATTATTTTGTGTTTTTTGTTACAGCATGATGGACTGTTTGAAATAGCAAATTTCCTTTAGAATAGAAGTACTGATCTAATTTTAAATCACATTTCTATTCAGCTATATGACATGAGAGTAAATATACTACACAGTGGAACATAGCATATTGCAATTGTGGAGATATTGGTGTTTTAAATTTAATTTTTCTCTTAAGAGTGAGCTGCTATTAAAATAACAGTGATCAACTTCAGATTCCAAAGAGATTTTGTATCTAACTGGATTTAAGTGTAGTTTTATGTGGTTATTTTATTTCCATGATGGTAATATGACTCAAAATAGTTTGGATTTAAGTCACATGGCTATTTTACCTTTGCTGTTAACCTGCAATTAAGAAGAGGCAAATATAAGTTACATAATTATAAGTCAGGGCACAGTTTGTGATAATGGAGCTGGATAATTGGATAGAATAATAGTGATCATTTTGTTATTTTTAATTGATATGAAATGTACATACCCTGTAATACATAAACACACAAATACACAGATATATGCATGTATTATGTGATTCATAACATAAACATAAACATGTGTGTATACATATTTTTTTACTTGATAACTTAGGTTATGTCCAAGCATTATGTTTGTTATTACATATATATATGTGTTAGTCTTTACAACCTTTCTTTTTAAATTTTTATTGATGCAAAATTCACGTAACATAAAATTATTGATTAATCATTAAATGCTATTTCATGGCATTTCGGACATTCACAGTGTTGGGAAACCATGACTTCTATCCAGTTCCTGGACATACATTTACATCATCCAAAAAGGAAACCCTGTATAGACATCCCCAGCTTTTTGAAAGTTCACGTTATGTCATGTCACTTTGATGAAAGACGTACCCTAGTAACCTGTTTTCACAAACAGAAGAAATTCAGAGAGGATTTTTGCTTCTCCAGTAAAGGCAAAAAGTGAAAGTAGTATGCAGCTTTTGTTTAGCAGCAGCTGTGACAGCAGCAGCACATACCCTGAGCAGCCAGTGGTCCCGCCAAGCTCCTTCCCCCGGGCTCCACCCCGCATCTCAGCACCAAGCCACCACCGCTTTAATTGTACCTGTGAGCATCTGTGCTTTATCTTGATTTATTCTGTGCACCTGTTAGCAAGAGGTGTCTTAAGATATCAGGAAAAACCTGTGAGAGCGCATCAGGGTGTTGCACTTAGTGTAAAACTGGATGTAATTAAGTGTTTCGACTATGGGGAATGAAACTGTCACTGAATTTGGGGTCTGGAAATGCTCAAAAATGTTTTCAGATAACAATGGTAACTGCTTCTTTCAGTTATGCCACTTCAGCTTAGGAAAGGCTTCATAGAAATGCTCTTCTTTCAGAGAGCCTGTGTCTACTATGCAGTCATTACTCAGCTCCTCTTCACCCAGCCCCTGAAACCATTAGTCTGCCTTCTGTCTATATGGATTTATTTTTTATTTTTTTAATATTTTTTATTGATTTTGTACAGAGAGGAAGAGAGAGGGATAGAGAGTTAGAAACATCGATGAGAGAGAAACATCAATCAGCTGCCTCTTGCACACCTCCTACTGGGGATGTGCCCAAAACCAAGGTACATGCCCTTGACCGGAATTGAACCTGGGACCCTTCAGTCTGCCGGCCGAAGCTCTATCCATTGAGCCAAACCAGTCAGGGCTGTCTATATGGATTTAACTCTGCTAGAAGTTTCATATAAAGAGAATCCTACAATACAATGGCATTCTGTAATTTTGTTCATTTAGCATGTTTTAAGGCTTACCCGCATTGTGACGTGGCACCCCTTTATTTCTTTTTATGGCTGAATAGTATTTCCTTGTACAGGTGATGCCACTGCTGTTTACCCATTCATCAGCTGATGGATATTTGACTTGCAATCACCTGTTGGCTATTGTGATTACTTCTGTAATGAAAATTATGAAAACATTTGTCTAAAAACCTATTTTCAGTTATTTGGGGCACACATTCAGGAGTGGAATCAGCGGGTCACATAGCAATTCTACATTTAATTTGTAGAGGAACTACCAAATGTTTTCAATAGTGGCTGTACAATTTTATACTCCAACCAATAAAGCACAGGATCCCAATTGTTCACATTCATGTCAACACTAGTTATTTCCTGAAGATGGTGGTGATAATGAGGAATATGATGAGCACCACCTCATTGTTGAAGTAGTACCTCATGATTTTGATTAGCATTTTTCTAATGACACATGATGGTGAACATCTTGTCACGTGCATGTTAGCCATTTGTCTATTCTTCCTTGGAAAATTGTCTATTCTAGCCATTTTGTAATTGGGTTGTTGGTCTTTTTTGCCCTAAGAGTTCTTTATACATATTTAGATACTAGCTCTTCATCATACATATGATTTACAAATATTCCCTCCCATTCTGTAGACTGTTTTTCACTTTTTTGGTAGAATCCTTTAATATATAAAAATGTAAATTTTGATGAAGTCCAATTAATCTATTTTTCCTTTTGTTGTCTTTGCATTTAGTAATATTTCCAATACAGAATTACTTTTTATATGATTTTTCATATGCTACATTTCCATGGCTGCCACTAGCACTGTGTTCCTACAAAGTGACTGATGATGGCTTCAAGTGTGTACACCTTACTCTAAGTCAACAAGTGCTTGCCTTGGGACTCTCTATTTGAGTTTGAATGTATCAAACCTTGTCAATAGAGGTGCCAGAAGCTATGGAATGTAAAATGATCATCTTGTTGGTAGCCATATTCCCTTCCCCAAGGAGGAAGTCTGCAGCTAGAATCACATTAGTACAAAAAGAGAATCAGAGACCAATGTCTGAGATATAGTCCTGATTATTCAAGCTGTGGTTACAATGATCCCTGAGTCCCCCCTATGTCCTTTAGTTTTCTTCCAGTGAAATAATTTATTAGTAAGTAAAGTCTCTGTAGAAATTCTTATTCCTTTATTTTTGTAAGCTGTCATTTTGTGGTTTCTTGCTCTGCATGCAAATGAATTCATCTAATAATGGCTTATTTGAGCTACAGAGAAAATGGAAAGTGATGCTTAATCAACTAAATTAACACTGCATTGATTTTATTTATCCTGTAAATTAAATAATTAGAATGACTTCCCTGTCCCCTCAACAAGCACCATCCCTTCATCAGTCTGAATTTAATATGTTTATTATCATATATTTTCCTTAAATCTGACTTTTGCCTCTGAAATTTTCCCAAAGTTATATCTCAACCCTTAGGAATCACTCATCCCAAATAACCACAGGTTCTCTCTTCTTCCTCATAAGTAATTACTTAAACATTGACTAAATTTCAATTATATAAATATGCCCGTTGTCATGGTGAATGTTAGTTTGTTTTCAATAAGTAATAACCTACTAAAATTAGCTCAAGGAAGGAGGAATTTATATATCAAAAAAAAACAGAAAATGTCTGTTTGGATTCAAGGTCAAGAAACAAAGTCACATAACACGAAGAAATGGCTAATGAAAAACAGAAGTTCACTCATCTTTTTAACAAAGCCATCACTATCTCCCATTTTCCCTTTTCTGTGTGCATCTTTGCCGTGATGCCTTTCTCTACAGAACAATGCAACATGTTCCCTTGCAGATTCTCCAACAGTCAAAATCTGGCTGTGTTATCTCTAACAGCAAAATAGTGCCACAGGACTTACAGGCTTGGGCTTACACACCTGTATTATCTCACAGTTTCTGTGGGTCATGAATGTAGGCTTGGGTTAACTGGGTCATCTGCTTCTGATCTCTCACAGCCTGCAATCAAGGTGTGGGTGAGAGCAGGGATTACGTCTGATGATTCAACTGGGGAGTCAGCAATTCCTAAGCACACTCAGGGGCCTGTTGGTAAGAGTTATTTTTCTCAGGTGGTATTGTACTGAAGGCATCTGTTTGTTCCTTCTTGGCTGCTACACAGAAGCTCCCTTCACTTGCTTTTCACGTTAACATCTTGTTTTAACATGCAAAGTTGCTTCAGCAAAATCAGCAGCACAGTCTGTTAACTTTTTTCCAATTTATTACTTTTTTATTGATTTCAGAGAGGAAGGGAGAGAGAGAGAAACATCAGTGATGAGAGACAATCATTGATCCATTGCCTCCTGCACATTTGAGCCTGCAACCCAGGCATGCGCCCTGACGAGGAATCAAGCCATGGCCTCCTGGTTTATAGGTCAACACTCAAGCCACTGAGCAACACTGGCCGGGCTGTTAATGTTTTTTTAAGCATGAACATAATATCCCATCATCTTTGCCATATTCCATCGGTTAGAAGTAAGTAACTAGGTCCAATTCACATTCAAGGGGAGAGGCATTTAGACAAGACCATGAATATCAAGAGGCAGGAATCACTGGGACTACCTTAGAACCTGAGCACCACAGTATTCTTAATGTTGTTCATACATTTTGACTTAATTTGTATTCATTCATTTATTTAATAAATCAACTGATATCTGCTGAGTCCCTAATATATACCAAAAAAACGTGTTAGGATTTAGGGAATCAAGAGTAGATTTTGCTTATTTATTTATCTCTATTTTTTTTTCTCACTGGCCCTTCTTAAAAGAGCTTTTGAACTACAAAAGTAAACTTTTCACCTGCCATATTGTTGCTGCAGATAAAGAATAATTGTTGTGGCACATCTGGATCATTGACCTCTGTGCTTTCATTATTTGAAATGTTTCCCATTCACATGAGCCAAAAGCTGCTGCTCTGGAGAAATGGGTGTGGGTTTTCTTGTCATCAAACTCTGGTAACAGAGTTGAGTAACAAGAAAATAGTATTTTGAAGTTTTGAAGAAAGTACTTCCTACGTGAAACAAGTGTCAGAAAAAGCTAAGAACCATGATTTCACTCACATGTGGGATATAGGACTGAAAAGTGTGAACACAAACAGCAGTGTGGTGGTTGCCAGAAGGATGGGGGTGGATGGAGAAGGGGGTCCTAATATATGGTGACAGGAGAAGGTTTGACTCTGAATGGTGGGCACACAGTGCAATCTACAGATCTTGTAACATAGAAACCCACACCTGAAACCTACATGATCATATTAACCAATGTCACTCCATTACTTTTAATAAAAAAAAAAAAAAAAGGAAGAAAAAAGTACTTCCACTCAAACTCCCCATGAGTGTGCTTCCCTGTGCCCGCTCATGAGCTTAAGTCTATCCTTCCTTCAGGGATGTTCCTTTTGGCAAATATACACTATAATCTTGAAGTATAATTTATATATGAGATGCTACCACCAAAAACAAACAACAAACACACACACACACACAAAAAAAAAACCAACACACACACACACACACACACACACACACACACACACACACACACACAAAAAGCCCTAACTGATTTGGCTTAGTGGATAGAGCATCGGCCTGTGGACTGAAGGGTCCCAGGTTCGATTTTGGTCAAGGGCATGTACCTTGGTTGTGGGCACATCCCCTGTAGGGGGTTTGCAGGAGGCATCTGATCGATGTTTCTCTCTCATCGATGTTTCTAACTCTCTATCCCTCTCCCTTCCTCTCTGTAAAAAACCAATAAAATATATTTAAAACAAACAAAAAAACAACAAAATCAAAAAAAACTAGCCCTGCTGGTGTGGCTCAATGGTTGAGCATCAACCTATGAACCAAGAGATCATGGTTCAATTCCAGGTCAGGGCACATTCTGAGATTGTGGTCTCAGTCCCCTGTGTGGGCATGCAGGAGGCAACTGGTCAATGATTCTCTCTCATCACTGATGTTTCTATCTCTCTCTCCCCCTCCCTTCCTCTCTTAAATCAATAAAAATATATTTTAAAAAAAAACTAAATACAATTATTTTATTATTAAAAAAACAATGAAAATTTTTGTCTCCTTGTTGTTTATATTTTTGTCCGAAAATAAAAAGGCTAAAAAAAAAACAATGTTTAAAAAATTGAAATATAATTTATGTAGATATACTAGAGACTGACATGGAAATATCTGAGAGAGTGGAAGCTTTCCTGGGAAAATGGACTATCACAGAGACCTACAGATCCTTTGAAGAATCAGAAGAGAGAAAAAGGACATGGGCAAGTGTTCTTTGCAAGTTGAACAGCATGTTCAAGACCCTGGAAACAAGGTATGGAACAACACCTTTTTTTTTTTTAATTTGGGAATATTGGGGGCCAGGCGGGAGCCCACCTCTAGTGGGAGGACTACCACCCGCTCTGGCTTTGCTATCCCTTTTATTAAGGCTATGGGATACACTCATTGCCCTTAGGCAGGTAATTCCAGTAACAGGCAGAGTATCTTATCAGTAAGGATTTACATGATTATTTGGTGGGGAAGTTGCATCAGCTACCATTGTCTCAATTAGATAGGGAGTGGTTGGCTCTGACCTTTCAGAGCTTCAAGGTTGACCAGCCTTCCAGGTTCCTTGTCTACACCTTTCTAATTAGTGAGACAATGATCGGTTCCCGGCATCTCCCCGGTTTCTTTTCTTTAAAAAATCTTGCATCTACAAACTAGAAATAAACATATAAGAACAAGAAATGAGACAAGCAATAATGGTTATGCTGAGAGGCAAATGAATCAGTCTGTAGTAAGTCTCTTTCTGGGCCGACAGTTTTTTTGAGTCCCAATGTCAATGTCCAATGGTTTTTGAGTCCCAGTTTCAGTGTCAAACAGTTCCTTATGTGTACATGTCAGCAATGATATTTCAGTTCTGGATGGTGGGCACATGGTGGCAATGCAGGTCTGACCCTCTCTGGTTTGGTCCTGGGCAACCTGCAGCGACGCACAGCTGCTGACTGCTGGCGTGGCAAGGTGTTGTCAGTGTCTTCCATCTCTGAACTGTTTCTCCTCTTGTCTCCATGGCTGGAGCAATTCCTCTCTGTTGCAGGAATCCACATGGTCTTGTTTTCTGAAAATATACAAACATATTCTCAACCAAAAGTTAATAAAGCAATCTTTTTTAGAACAACACTTTTAAGACATGAAACATCTCTGTTGCAGAAGCACAGTAAGCAAGACAGGCAATGAGGGTAGAGAGATTGACCACCTGGGCTTTTATGGGCCCTGTATGCTCTCCTAAGAGGTGTAGATCTTATTCTGGATAATTTTGAGTGGTATTAAACAGAGAAGTCACAAGTACCATTTCTTATTTTAAGAAGATTAATCTTTTATAACATAGCTTTTATAGCATAGCATGATTTATGTCATACTTTCTCAAAACTATAGATCACTTCCCTTGAACTTGATGTGTATGCTGCCGAGTCCATTATCATGCGCACAGAGTTTTTAAAGGCTTTTTCTAGCACTTTCACTCCTTCAACCACATCCAGAACCTCTGCATTGCATTCTAATGTCTACAAGTTATGTTTACAGGGGCAATTAAAAGTACAAAAAATAATTAATGTGCTTATATGCGCACATGTTCATCTATTTTATGTAAAGTTTAACTTCTAAAAGCGCATGTGTGGTTGAGCTTAGACACTTTTCTGTCTCATTACCGGAAAAACTTCAAAAATCATCATTTACGGAGTAAATGGAATGAGTTGATCTCAATATCTGTGTGTTGAGTGCTCTCATCACAAGCTAGCAACAATACCGAGGTAATTGACGCCCTGGAGATGAAAGCCTCGCAAGTGGGTTGCTTCGTCTGTTATGCTCCCCAAAATTTGGGTTGTGTCTTATTAACAGAGCAAAGTGCAGAACATATTTCACTGCAATAAAATTATGGGGTCTAATCTTCAACTGTCAGGGGTAATCTGTCCTCAGCTTGAAATAAAGGTTGTTTTATCATTGTTGTTATTTTAAGTGTGGACATTGAAATTGCTTTGATTATTCAGATTGATTGCTAGGACCATAGAGTATCTCAGGAAAATAAAATGTATCCTTGATTGAGTCTTTAAATTATTTTTTTTACAAGTAGTTAACATTAACCATTAGAATGCATCATTTATAAGAACACTACTTATATTTTATAACTTTCATTCTAATTGAGTTAATTTTAACTACCAATATTCAAAAAAGAGTTCTTTTATCTTTTTAAAAGAGTTCTTAAAGAATATATGATTACCTCACTCTTATTAACTTTTTAATAAAATTACTTTTTAAATGATCATTCCCCCCCCTCCTCTTAGTGGGACTCATCCTGCTGAAAATATGCCTGAGTTAGAAAGTAAACAGTGGCCATGAAGATTCAGTTTCAGAGATCCCAGGCTGAGTCCCAATTTGCACGTCTATTAATTATTTTCATAAGATGTTCACAATTACATTATTTCATTTAAAAATCTATAGTAAAAGTCAAGATTCAACTAATTTGTAGTTAGAATTAATCATATTACTAGAACTACCTATAATTAAGGTCAACTTTAGGACCGTGAAACAAACACACAAAACAGTTTATATCAGTTACTTTCTAACAGATTTCTCTTTCTTTTCTATCTTTTCTCATGAAGCCAGAAATTTCTTCTCATATACATGTTTAGTTACTTTTAGGGAAGATAATAAGTGATGGTAGTGATAGTAATGATACTAGCAGACATTAAAAATTCAGAGGTTTTAAGTGCTGTGTAAAGTAGAATCTTATGTTGGCATTATATATTACACATCCTAACCTATATCCTTTTCACGCAGCAAAACTGTCATTCAGTTTTCATTAAGATTGATAGTAACAATAATAAATGATAAAGTCTCCCATTCTATTATATAATTTTCTTTACAGAAAATGCAGGGTAGTGTTAGTTTTCTTGTTCAGAATTTAACCATCTTCTGTATTATAATGAGTGTTCATTATATAATTGAGGAAAAGTGCATTTGAGTCCATGGCTTAAATGTCATTTTAGAATCATTTTCCATTATAAAAGTATAGTTACTATGTAATGAGATAATGTATATGCATTAGATAAAAATATATCTTATACATAAATGAAAGTCATTCTTTCAGAGAAAGGAATAGATCTAAACTTGTAGTTTCACTTAGGTGTCTAGGAATGTAAAAATTATATTATATTGAATACAAGGTTTTGACTGTGAGAAACTGCACAGGAGAAATATTATTAGCTAGGGATCCACACAGAAGTAATATCTATATATTTTTTCCGGTTTTGTTGAGAAATAATTGACACATATCATTGTGTGTTTTTAAAGGGCACAGAATAATGGTCTGATTTGCATATGTTGTGAAACGAATACCACTCTAGGTTTAGTTAATATCCATCATGTCATATCAATATAAGAAAAGGAAAAAATGCTATTTTGTGACAGGAGCTCTTATGATCTACTTCCTAGAATCTAAATTAGGCAGAAAGAAATAAGGTCATAAGGAGGCAGAAGGGAAGGGAAGGGAAATAAATATGCACATAGAACACAATCATTTTCTTCCATAATATGAGAATTCTTTTTTAAAAGTTAGTTATTGAATTTAATGGGGTAACATTGGTTAAAATTACATATGTGTCAGGTGGACAGCTCTATAATACATCATCTGTACATTGTATCACGTGTTCACCATCCAAAGTCAGATTTTCCTTCCATCGCCGTTCATCTCTCTTTCATCCTCTTCCACCTCCCGCCCCGCCCCCGCCCACCTTCCCCCTCTGGCAATCACCATACTGTTGTCTGTGTCTATGAGGTTTTTTGGTATTTACGCTTAATCACTTCGCCTTTTTCACTCAGCTTCCCAACCTCCATTCCTGCTGACAGTTGTTACTCTGTTAGCTGTATCTTTGAGTTATTTTGGTTTTGTTTGTTTATTTTGTTCATTATGTTGCACATATAAGTGAAATCATTTGGTATTTGTCTTTCTCTGAATGGCTTATTTCACTTAGCATGATACTTTCCAGGTCCATCCAGTCTGTTGCAACAAAATTAAAACCAGTTCTGATTAGTAATCCCTGACAAGATTTTGCAACGACCATCATATTGGCCTCCCATCATAATTATTCAAGCTCACTGGTTTTAATTTTGTTGAAGAATTTCTAAGTTATGAAGGAAAATAATCACATCCTATGTATACATTTGTGTTTTTTCTCCTCTGTTACTGCCCCTCATGACCTTATTTCATCTTGCCTAGATTGGATTCTAGAGAGGATTTAATTTATGGCAATAAATTCTGGACAATCATGAGTATAACTTAAATTAGACTTTATGCCTTGTGAGGAAAATTGTGCTCAGCTGAGAAATCATTACATATAATGATCTACTGTTAAAGTTTTTCCAGAAGAATGCAAACAGTTTTCAGGTGGAAAATATTTTATTTTTGGTCCTCCCAATGTAGAATTAGAAAGATTCAACTTTCTGAGTATAAAATACCCTGCACTGACTTGTTCTTTGAGATTAATTTATCCACCATAATTTTCTGGCTTCCAGAAATAATACAATGTTTTTATTTTCTTCTGGAAGGTGAAGAGATAGTAAATTACATACTGAATTTTGTAAGCAAATATTGTCTCCTTCCCACACTTATTTATTTTTATAAAATAAAAAGTCTAGAATTTACACATATAAATAAAACTTAATGGTTTTTAACCAAAATAAGCTTCTTTACATAGGTGCAATAACAGATTTAAACTATAATTATCTTCACTGGGAATATTTACAAGTATTGCAGCTTCTTAAATTTTTGTATAAAACTCTACCTCAAAGAAATCAGGAAAAGAGAAATGTGTATCAGCTTCTTTGGGAATACTTTTGAACCATGTGTTAAAATTCAAATTGGCTCTGTTAACTTCATCACTTACAGTTATTTTAAAGTAAAAATTCAAGCAAATTGTACAGACCTCTTGAGCATGAATACAAATTAGAACTAAGAGGTTTAAAAAATCACCATATTGTCCACTGGGAAATGCCATGTTGTATCTTGAAAGAGGGAAAAATACAAAATGCTTGATTTCCTAGGCAGTAGGAGATCTCCAGGGATCATAGTCGGAAGTTGGCTAGGAAAGAGAGAGGTGCGTATATTCAACTGGATGTGACTTCAAAGAGAATAATAACTAACAATGACATTCTCTTAAGGAATAGAATAATTATATTGACTTGGAATATAATTGTTTCTGTAGTTTTAAGACATTTTCAAATTACATTTCAGGGGATGTTTGTCATTGGGATTATCCCAAACCTGATATCTATTAATGGGGCAGCATCCTGCTGCTGACCAAGTAAAATAAATGTCTTAGATTTTATTTTCTTTTTCTGTGAATTTCAATGTTGGTCCCTTAATAAAACAATCATTACTTATATATATTTTGGGCTGCAACTGAATTTATTCTTCAGTTAAAATTTTAATCATTTTTTTAAACAGTAGGGACGTATTTTTAAATGAAGAAGTATTATTTTAATATATAAAAAAGTAATATTTAAAGAACATAAAGCATTTATGTAGTTAGTTGACATTTCTGATTTTGATTTCACAGAGAAAGAGAAAAAAATATTTCTGAGCTTAAAACTCAGCAGCTGTTTTCTCCATCGAAGAATTATACACAAAAAGCAGGACATCCAATCTCAGTTCTTCCATTTCTTGTGCCTGGCCGTTCAGATAGTTTGAAGTGCTGAGGGCACACTGAGGAAAAGCCAATATAGAGTTTGCAAGGCAATTTGAACTTGTTCTGAAGCCAAAGCGTGCAATCTGAAGTGTTTCAGTTGATAACCATTTTATATTCTGTCTCGCTCATATCTTACACTATCAATAATGCTGAAATTTTGAAACTTTTTAGGAAAAACATTCCTTATAGTTAACAAGAAGCATTTTACATTCTTCATTTATTCAGAATTTACTACTCAAATAAGGTATCTCCCACACATATATGTCTATAAATGAAGATAACTGTTTGTTATTATGGGAGCTACAATTATAATGCACATTTTGTTACTGCACTGGAATACTATTAAATGTCCACTTGTACAGTGGAATATGTGATTATGTGATTCTGACTTATAGGTTTACAAAAGAAAAAAAAAGGAAGGAATATAAATACTTGTATCTTGATAAAACACTGACCATTCGCTTTATTTATTGACTTAATTATGTATGTATAGCATCGAAGAGTTATAAAAACTATTTTCTGTAATGTTTTGCAGATAAAATTTAGATATGCCTTCATAATTTTAATAATTTAAATGTTAACATTAGAAAGTATTTCTGATGCTCATAAAAAATAATGTGAAATCGTGTACTAAATGAGTGCTATTTTCAACTATGGAAATTTGCTAAACTTTTAAAAAACTATTATAATTAATGAATGACCGCATTTCTCTCCCCCTACACCCATATAGTGAGAGAGAGAGAGAGAATGTTTCCTGCCAAAACAGGAAAAGGCAAGTTTTCTACTCTTCAGCGTGTTCAGAGCCTAGTCTTTCAGTCCAGGCTCTGGTAGGCAATACATGTAGAAGACATGTGGTGATCAAAGATTAAAACTCCCAGCAATTCTCATTTTCTACCTCTGCTTTGACTTCAAGAGACCAAGAGTTACAAATATCTGCTACAATCCACTTATCAGCAAAGGGTCACCAGCTCACCAGAAACCTCACAAGTAGGGGGCAAAATTCCAGCCCCGGAAAAGTAACTTCTGTTCTAGAGCAATTGACCATAATCTATTTTACAATTGTCCTTATGCCCACATGGACAACACAGAGATTTTTATCTCTATCGGTATGAATAAACTGGACCCTGTCTGTCTGTGCCTTGCTCTCTGAGAGACTTTTGGAATGTGTTGCCCACACTTAATTTTTCGTCCTATTGACCTGTCTGAGTCTCTTTTCCAATATTCCCAGACTCCTAGCCAGGATTCCTGCACAGCATTGTTTTGGTTCTTGGCCCATAATGTTTATCTCGACTTCTCTTAACGGCTCCTATGTGACTGTGATTAACATCCATCCTCTCACGTTATGTTTGACTACTTGAGACTGAGTGCTGTGTCCTTTGAGTTGATACTTCATATTTTGATGTTTGATTTCTATATGAACTAATATTTATTCACCTATTTTAACAATATGCTGCTAGAACCACAATATATAGATGCTAGCCTGCCCAAGCAGTTCTTATCAATACTAGGATTTAGAGTAGAGTAAGATAAATACACAGATAATATTAGAGCATCAATCCAAATAATATAAAAATTGCAATATGTATGCTTTATATTTACTTAGATTTGTTTATATATATGAAATAAATATAAATATATTGTTAATATGCAGTCCCTAAAACACATTATAAATACCAAACATAACAATCATTAGGCTAATAACTGAAATTGCTCACACCATATGGAATAGTATAAATTTATTGTTTTTCTTTGTCAAAATAATAACTGACTTGATGGTATTTGATCTCCAAAATGGTTGAAAAGCATACTTTCAAGTTGACAATAATTCTGAATTATTTACTATTTGAAATTATTCAAGTAACAGATAAGGGCATTATTATTCAAAGAGAGCTAAGCACATGTTGAAGTGTTTTGAATAAAACCACATGTCTTTCAGAATGAACAACTATGAATAATTTGATGTGTTTCATTTAATTTATTTTTCTATATAATCCTTTAATATTTATACTCACTTGTAAATACTTGGCTTATCTATTTTATTTTGAATTATATTTTATTTGCTGTGTAGTGACCTATTTTATGTCCGATAACACTATGTCTTGGAAGATTTTTTTGTACACATACACTGCATATCATTACACTGATTATCAATTTCAAATTTTTAACGATCCCTCTGCTGATGGTCCTTTATGTTAGGTATATTGGTCCCACTTTTCATTTTGATTGATATGTGTGATAAATATGTACTCACTAGGGGCTTTTTCTGCTAAACTGATCAGTGAAAATGACATCTCATGCTTTGTTCAACTTACATTTCTATATTTATTGTCTTAGTCAATTTACTATAAAGGCAAGATATAAATATAATTAAATACAACATCTAGTTGAATTGGGGCCAAAGTGTTCAGAAACTCTAGAATCCTTATCCAAATAATTTCTCTTTCCGATGATCTCAGAAAACTTTGAAAACCACTGGCAGGGTAGGTAAGACACTGATTAAGCATAGGGAGCATGTATTGTAATTGTGACAGAGCCCCCCTCAACTCTGAGGTCTTTGTCAAACCAGTTGATCTCTGTGGCACTTGCCTTCTTTATTAGTCAAAAAAATTGGGGAGAATAAGAAGGATGCAGATGATTTCTTTTTCTTCCCTAGCTATTAAATTGTGCCAGAATGATCTCTACATAATTAGTCACAAAAATGAAAATATTTCAGACTTTGTCAACTAATGAATTTTTGTGATCTGAAGTGATAAAATATAGCCATAACTCATTATTAAGACATTTTTGAAACAAAAATTAAGGTCATTTTCTTTGTATTGCAGAACAAATTTAAAAAGCAGATAGAACCCTATGCCATTCTGTAATCATAAAAATGAAAGATTGCGTTGCTACAGATGAATGGTCAATGGCTATAGTACATAGTAACTGAGTATTTCCTGAAAAAAATCTCCAATGTGAATTTATAATGGTTTATTACCGGAAAGGCATTTCAATCTTCAGATGGTCTAGAACTTGACATTTTAAGCTGTGGTTCTTTTTTCCAAGCTTCATTATACAGGGTGAAAATAATCTCAAGAGAAATAGGAACTTATATCACTACTCATGTAGCATCACTTTTTTATAAGAAACTGTGCATATTACTTGAGTTTAGTAACATGATCTGGGAATAACTAGAGGACCCTCTTTTAATACAACTGTTTATAAGCATCCTCCTAGAAGGCTGGAGTTGGCTGTAACCCCCATTCTGGTTTTAGAAGTTTGGTGACTTCTAAATATTTAAATCTGCTTCTATATCTATATCTTATTTCTACCTACCTATCTATGTATCTACATTATATATAAACACACACCAAGGAGATCCAACTTACAGTTTTTCAGTCAGTCATATCAACTTAGTAATCAAAGTTTTATCTAACTAGTTAGAAAGTTAACATCCTTAAGTGAATGACATGCACAGTAAGATTCAAGAGGAACATAAAATCTTGAAATTTTCAACACTGTAAAAAAGGCGGGTAGTGGAATGGGTTACACTAAGGTAGGAAAATGTAGTCCCAGGGAAATTGTGAACTCTGGGTCTCTCTTAGGGAACAGAGTGGTGGGAGATTTAAGGGCCCTTCAAACACATCTTCGATATTTTATTTAATGTCTCCCCAACTTGGTATTCCTTTATAATTTAGTTTCAAAATGATGAGGTATTTAACATTGTTACAAATTGCTTCTTCTTTTATTTTTGGCATCCATAAAACTCTCTTATTTCCAGGTTTAGTCATTCATTCAAAACTGTAAAGAGGTGCTCCTGGGGCAGACCACAGCGCCTCCCACCAGTGTCGCCCTGCCCTCTTTCCCTATGACTTCTTACAGCTACCGCCAGTCTTCAGCCTCCTCGTCCACAGGGGGCCTGGCCTGTGGCACAGAGAGGTTTCTCCATCAAATCTTGGCTATGGGACCGTACAATTGAACTGAGTTATTTAGCAGAAATAGCTGATTTTTCTTTCATGACACATACTGGGAAGCTCCATGTTTATCATGACTTCATAGGTCTGCAATAGTCTAAAAATCTCTTTTCTTCTTCCCAAACATCTTTTCCCGTGAAAGTTTTAGTGTGTAAGCCCTACTTTAGAATGGATCCAACCAAAAGATGTCTTCTTTAGCCAGTTCCTATTAGGATTCCTGAAAAGACACAAAGATTCTCTCCAGTATCTGAGCTATAAACCCCGCTGCAGCCGCAGGGTGTATAAACATCGTGGAGATGCCAGCTTTGTGGTGCGCAGGAAACTTTGGGCAGTGAATAAATACCTGTTTGCCAGCACTGACTTTCTGAGTGTGTGGCTGCCTCCTGCTTCCTTGCCATCTAGCCAGTTTCCAGTTGCTGCATAATCATCAGGCCAAATACAAAGATCAAAACAAATATGTCCTTAGGTTGGTATTTTTCAATTTTTCCACCCAGCAGGTAAGCAAACATCCGTCAATTTTCTCACAGTGGGATCACTTCCAATTTCCAGGAACTGATTATAGAAATTTCTTTGAACTCAGGAGAGAGGGAAGACGTAGATCCAGGTTACACTTTTTGGTTGTTCCTTTGTTGAGCCCTTCTGAGATTTCTCCTGGCAAGAAAACTGCAGATGAACCCCGCTGTGTCAGTCTGTCACCAGTGGTGGGCACACACACTGATGTTCTAGTGTGTTCCCACAGGGCCTTTGCTCCTGAGCTTGATTTTAGGACCTCAATTAAAATATTACCCATGTGTTCAACTGGTTGCTAAATGCTTGTACTCATTCCTCTAAAATACCTTTCTGATATTAAGAACTAGAGGCCCGGTGCACGAATTTGTGCACATTAAAAGGAAATTAATTAGAAGAAATATTTTAGAGGCTGGGGATGGACCTCGGGAGCTTGGCTCCAGGACATGTCAGGCCCATCTCGTCCAGTCCCCATCGGGCTGATCGGGGCCGGCTGGCTAGGGAGGACTGTGGGAGGTTGGCTGGCCAGAGAAGAACTGCAGGAGGGCTTCAGGGCATGTCTGGCCCATCTCACCCAGTCCCAATCAGCTGGACCCCAGCAGCAAGCTAACCTCCCTGTCGGAGCATCTGCCGCCTGGTGGTCATTGTGCATCATAGTGACTGGTTGAGCAGTCAACCGATAGGTCGGACACTTAGTATATTAAGCTTTGATAGATGATAGATAGATAGATAGATAGATAGATAGATAGATAGATAGATAGATAGATAAGACTAATAAGAATGAGATTATTGCAGCATCAATGAGCAGAGGCAAATTTTTATCCATTTTTGTGGACATTGCCCGTAAGTGTTTCTAGTACATATAATATTTTACCAAAATTTACACAAGCCCTTAAATATTATTTTCACTATAATTAGGATATGGCTACTGTTAGTTCTAGATGTTCTACTCCTGATACATTATAGGCTTTTCAAAGGCAGACAATATGTTTTGGACACCTTTGATCCAAAAAATTAATAACCATATATAGCTAGCTTATAGTAAGTATTCCATAAACATTTCTTAGTGTCTTTAACACTTAAGAAGAGTTGGTAACCAGATATATTCTGTATATAGAACAATCTATATACATTCTTATTTTTTCATGTGTTTGTATAATAATCTCTACATATTACCATTCATACATTTTTCTCACATTCATTTGCTTTATTATGACTTTATATTTTTACAAAATCACATTAAAATGTTTAATAATTAAAAAATACTATTTTATGATAATTAAAATATTTTAGCACATTTTATTGCTAATATTGTTAAGTCCCAAAACAGTTCTCAGAAAAATATATCAGGTATATCTAATATTTTACCTGCCTAGGAGATGAGCTAAGCCTTAGTTCATTCACAGTTTATTAGCCATCACTGTGGGTAAAAGAGTCAACCGAACCCAATTATAGTGATATGCAACTGGAAGTCAGTGTTTTATTTGTATTTTGGAAGATCTGCTGTAACAGCTACTGAGTGAGCCAGTAATTGTGAATTATCCGTTATCAATTCATATATACTGCTCTGTTCACCAGAAATAGTTACTTAAAAAAAATCACAAATAAAAGTTGAAT
This sequence comes from Corynorhinus townsendii, assembly GCA_026230045.1. Taxonomy (NCBI): domain Eukaryota; kingdom Metazoa; phylum Chordata; class Mammalia; order Chiroptera; family Vespertilionidae; genus Corynorhinus; species Corynorhinus townsendii. The sequence continues at coordinate 13,270,462 of JAPDVU010000002.1, forward strand.
ATATTATCATTGAGAAAACACTTAAAACAAAGTTTTAATTTATTTTGAGTGGCATTTGCAACAATCCCTGAAAATAACCATTGTAACCCAGGGAACCCTCATCCCTTGTGGCTTTTTTATCCACTCGCTACTATGTGATCTCAGCTAGCCTTTTGTTTCAAATAATTCCAATAAGTGTATTATACCCAAATGTGAATACTTATTTGAACTACAAATTTCTATAAATAACTTCATACTCATTATCATTGTTAGATGTCAAATGGCAGCTTAAAACTGAGTTATCCAAAAGCAAATTACTATTCCTCCCTCTGAATGTGCCTCCCCCACATGGTTCCTTTATTTATCAATGTTGACTTCATTCTGCATTGCTTAGCCTCAAACACTATTATTTTCCTTGAGCATTCACTTTCCCTTGCAGCAAAAGTTCAATCTATTGGCAAATTCTTCCTATTCTACTTTCAAATATATCCACTATTGAATATTAACCAAGCACTCCAATGCTACCATCCAACTTACATCCCACCTTCATTTCCCACTTGATTCTGCAATTGGTACTTAATTTACCTTGAATTTTCTACTCTTCACTTCCTGCAGCATAATCTCAAAATAAGAGAGATTTTAAGTCAGGTGATCTCAGTCATCTTTTCAAAAGTCTAGAAGTACTACATGCTCCATGTAATGTACAAAGTTCTTAAATTGCTCTCAAGCTCTTACAAAGTCTCTTCCTGTATTTTATACTCAGATTCACATTCATATAAAACTTAAATATATGTATCTTAAATATACCAGAAATGTTTTCCATTAGTGTAATCTAAGGGATATTCTCAGACAATTTTCTCTTGGAATTGCCCTCCCAGTGATTTTCCAAACACAAAATGCACTTTTGACCTGAGGTTTTATTACTCAATTAAAATGAGCTTTACATGACAAGTGCTGGTGAGGATGTGAAGAAAAGGAAACCCTGGTACACCGCTGGTGAGAATGCAGACTGGTGCAGCCACTGTGGAAAACGGTATAGAGTTTCCTCAAAAAATTAAAAATGGAACTGCCATTTGCCCTGGTGATCCCACTTCTAGGAATATATCCTAAGAAAACAGAAACACCAAGCAGAAAGAATATGTGCACCCCCATGGTCATAGCAGCATTATTTACAACTAGAGGCCCGATGCACTAAGATTCATGCAAGAATGGGTCTTCCTTCCCCTGGCTGCCAGCACTGTCTTCACGGTGGCTGGAGCCACCTCTCTGCCTTCCCATGCTTCCCAGAGGCCTAGAGTGGCTGGGGTGGTGCAGAACGCTTGCTTCCTCACCATGGCGAAGATGCAAGCATCCCGCCCTGCCCCCAACTGCTCAGTGCCTGCATATGCAAATTAGCCCGTCATCTTTTTGGGTTGATTTGCATACTCACTCCTGATTGGCTTGTGGGCATAAAGAAGGTACAGTCAATTTGCATCTTACTCTTTTATTAGTGTAGATAGCTAAGATCTGGTATTGATTCATTTGAAGAGATGAGTCAGACTATTTTAGAAGAATTTGTTTGGATTGATCACCTAGCCGTGATATAATACAGACTCTCATCCCTTGTCAAGTGCTCTCACAAAATCCACAGGTAAGTGATTTGATGGAAAACTGCTGTGTAACCCATGTGAAGTTGCTTCACTCAAACTCTCATGTAATTCCTAAGGGCCCCGATTTTATCAGTCTGTATCTACTTCTAAATATGTTTCTTCAAATAAGAGACATAATCCATTTCTTGCTTTCTATTTGTTCTTCCATATCCAGAGTATCTTTTGTTAGCCTTTATATCTCACTTGTGATATTTTATTTCTTCACATCTTTGCCTGTTATCTCCTAGAAGATAATACCACAACTTAATTACCTGTTTTCATTAGCACAGTGATTGGTCAAGAATAGGTACTCTGCAAATGTTTACCTGAATTTAATTCTGAATATCCTACTTCCTAGAACATTTTCTGAAATATTATACACTTCTACTAGGCACACCATTTTCCTCTTTATTTTTCCTTTGTTGTACAGAGAAAAAGGGCAGTATTTACTAAGGTTGACAAGATGTGAAAAAGATTATGTTTTTAATTAGGATAAAGAGCTTCTCATAAATTAACAACTAATTGGGTATTTACCATGACACAGTTCAAAGCACATCAGAGTTTATATGATCTTTAGTTTGTGCATCAACTAATTCCATGAACTGATCAGTATAATTTCTTCTCACTGTTTATGACCTTACATAACAATGCATGAAAGCATCACACGTCTGATGATCACAGTTTACAGTGTAAATTCTTCACATTTATATTTTTCTCAACTATATTCCCATTAGAATGTGCTCAAATGGCTTTCATACAAACAAAACCATGGCTGTGGTGGAAACTTCTTAAAGTGAGCCCCGATGAGCCAAGCCCTCGTACACTCCCCTCCCCTTGAGTATAGGTGAAACCCGGGACTTAATTCTAATTAAGAATAAAAAATGAATACGTATGTCGGTATATGAGAGTGGGATTCTGCTATAACAGCAGCTTAAAAGTATCTTAAATGTGTTCGAAGTTTGGGGTCTAGGAAATAGGCTGAGGCTGGAACATATTTGAGGAACATGATAGAGAAATTCTAAAGCACAGGAACAGCCTGCTAGCAGAAGTTCAGATGTTAGAGAGGGGCTGGTGAGAGCTGAGAAAGAGGAGAGGGGTATAAATTAAACTGGATGCAGAGATAGCCCTGTCATGTGGTGGCAGAACATTCTTGCCGGCACTTATGTGGAGAGCACAGCTTGAAAGTGATGAAGCTTGTTATTTACTAAGGAGATTTCGGAACAACGTGGGACTGGATTTCGTCTCGCTGCTTATAGCAAAATGCAAGAAGTGAAACATACATGGCCAGGGGGAGGGGAGGCAGTAATTGTTAAACAAAAAGTAACCAGGGCTAGATGATTTTGAGAAGGATCAGCCTAACCAGAACAGACAGCAAAAGACGTTTAATTAAAATTCACTGTCAGGAGAACATGCTGAAGGGACAACACTTAGGATGAGACTGTATGACTCTACAACCTTTTATAAAACTTCCTCCGGAAGGTTCCAAGAACAGAGAGAACCAGAGGCCTGGATACATGAAACAGACTGGCAGGTGTCAGAGGGGAGAGGTGGGGGGAACTGGATAAAAGGGGAAGAGATTAGCCCCAAAGCATACATGACTAGCCCCTGGACGTTGACAATAGTGTGATGAGGGCCAAGGGAGGGGGTGGAAATGGAAAACATCTGTAATAGTGTCAACAATAAAAAATAAAAATAAATAAATATTTGAGTATTGAGGAAAGAGACTGAAACAGTAATGAATGGACTAATTTAAGAAAAAAACAAAAACAAAAAACATTCCCCGGAAGTCCATCTGGCATTAGGTAGTCTTCATAGTTTTCTAAAAGCAAAAGGAAGCCATATCATACAGTATAAATGAATAGTCACCTAATTTAATCAGTTTATTTTTTGAGAGTATGGGTCAATGGCAATGTTGTACATAATTGTTTAAAAACATGTGTTCTATTCCACATCTAATTGGAATTGTACAAAAGGGATTTGGTTCTTTAACATGGCAATTGCCCTTAGCAGTGGCTCATTTCACTGAGAGTCAGTGCTCCCTGGGGAGGGAACAGCCTTGTGTTCTAAGTAGGAAATTGCTTCCCAGCACTGCAAATTCAGGGGTAACAGGTCAGAGAGGACTATCTTGACCTAACCTAAAATGCCATAAAAAGAGCAAGTGGGACTCACAGTTGAAGCATAAGAGAAAACTCACATTTGCTTGTATGCTACATTCTCCCCATGTTAAAACAAGTCATCATAGCTGAAGATCTCTGGAGGTATTGTGGCCTTACTTATGAAATTACTTCAGTTGGGATTGTAATCAAATTTGACCTAGACTCTAAGAATGACACCGACTTACTGATTTCCATGATTCATTGATTGTTTTTTCATTTAATAATTGTAATCTATGTATAAGGGATTGGTGTTAAGTTTGAATTTAAAATTGGTGAAGTTCCTATATGTTTACTTGAAAAGAGAAGATGAATAGACTATGGTATTGTTTCTAAAGCAGGGGAGGGTGGGAGTAAGGGGAAGAGATCAAACAAAGGACTTGTATGCATGCATATAAGCATAACCAATGGACACAGACACCAGGGGCATGAGGGCATGAGCGGGGGGAGGGGGGGGAGGGGCAGGCAATGTGGGGATAAGAACACATATGTAGTACCTTAATCAATAAAGAGAATAAAAACAAAAAGGAAACAACCTACACACTTTATTTTGTGATGACTGGGGTTAATCAAATTAGTCTGGACAGTAACATGTTCAACAACCCCATTTTCTAATATAAACATAGTCTGTAGGTTAAATTCAGAAAGTATAATAGTGTACATATATTTCGTAAAGGTTATATGCCAAGGAAATTAAAAAGGGATTTTATGTTAATTATTGAATAAAATAACTAAGAATAACACGAAGTATGCTGAGTTTCTTGTTTCTCCCATTTGAAACACATCTTTCTCCATCCATCCTGTGTCTTTGTTCTAGACTCCTGGAACTTACAACATATACTAAATGTTCTTCTGTGCCCTCTCTTACTTACTGAGGAGGTTAGTGATCAACTCAGACTTGGAAAATTCAAAATTCTTGCTTTAGAAGAGTAAGTATTCCTAAGGCATATGAAGTAATATGCTTTTTTCCCCATCCTATAAAATAAAAGGCTAATATGCAAACTGACCGAACGGCAGAACGACTGGTCACTATGATGTGTAGTGGCCACCAGGGGGCAGACGCTCAATGCAGGAGCTGCCCCCTCGTGGTCAGTGTCCTCCCACAGGGGGAGTGCCACTTAGCCAGAAGCCAGGCTCACAGCTGGTGAGCACAGCAGCAGTGATTGGAGCCTCTCCCACCTCCACAGCAGCGCTAAGGTTGTCTGACTGCCAGCTTAGGCCCACTCCCCTAAGCCAGCAATCGGACATCCCCCAGGAACTCCCAGACTGCGAGAGGGCTCAGGCCTGGCTGAGGGACTCCCCCAGGTGCACAAATTTCGTGCACTGGGCCTCTAATTTCAAATAAGAATCCGGCAAATATTATGTATTTAAAATTTCTGTTTCATTATCTACTATGGATCAAAGACTGTGATAGACACTGGCAATAGAGGACTCCAACATGGCCCCTGTCTATGGTGCAGTGAAGAGAGAAAGACCAAAACTGAATTCTAGATATTGTGGTTGAACTATGTGGAATATTCATTTTGTACTTGAGTTTGTTTTCTGATACCTGTGTTTTAAGGGTACTTCATTATACACGTATTTTGTAAGCATGTTCGCTCATTCTGGTGCTTATATATTCCCTGAACCTCTAGTGTAATAATTATCTCAATTGGGTTACTTTTGCCAACTTTGTCTTTGTTCTTGGATGCAGTTAGCTATATGACACTATGTTCTATCTTCACTATGATTCATATAAGCTATCTATTATACACCCTTCATTTCCATGACAACATTAGAAAAATTTCATGGCTGAAAATAAATTTTTGCATCAACCTCCCCATCTCTACTCACTCAACAATGACCCTGATCTTTAGAACAGGATTTTCCCAGCCTATGCAATGAACAGAATAACCCATGCTAAGCCTAACTCCGATCAATATGAAAAATCAAACACTGTATTTGAAAGCACTTAACCTTTTCTCTGTCAGGGCAATATTGGACTGTGTTGCATATTCCATTATTTAAGTGTAATTTAAATTATCCTAATTGACCCTACTGGCCCAAGAAGAAACTCAGGTCCATATACAAAGTATTCCTCCAACCGTAGGCAGATATTTCCACAAGCCCCAAAGGTACATGACGCATGCATACAGGAATGCGTGTTTTCCCGACCTGCTGCAGAAAACAAAAGCATACTCAGAGTGGCTGTTGCAGCTCTGTTGCACATGGCTCCTCCTCTCTATACTTTGCAGCTTTGGCTGTTTACTTATCCATAGCAGTGGGCACCACCAACTAAGAATTTTTCTAGGTTCACTTGACCATGAGTGGCTAGTTTTTTTTTTTTTTTTATTGTATGTTCTATACTAGGAAACAATTATCCCCACGCTATAATTTATCTCTATGAGGTTTAAGTACCAACATAACTACCTTAGAATGCCAGGAGTAAATCTGATTTATATATATATTAGAGGCCCAATGCATGAAATTCATGCAAGAGTAGGCCTTCCTTCCCCCGGCTGCCGCCACTGGTTTCCCTCTGGCACCTAGGATCCGGGCTTCCTTCTGGCCGCCAGCAGGCACCTGGGACCCAGCCAGTCGATCGCAGCTTGGCTTGTCTCAGCCCTCGCAGCCTGGCTTAGTCCGGCAGGTCATCCAGAAGGACATCTGGAAGGATGTCTGGTCTAATTAGCATATTACGCTTTATTACATATTAGTGTGTGTGTATATATATTTCAGAGAGGAAGGGAGAAGAGAGAGAGATAGAAACATTAAAGAGACTCACTCATCAGCTGCCTCCTGCACATCCCCTACTGGGGATTGAGCTCTCAACTTTGGCATGTGCCCTAGACCAGAATCAAACCTGGGACCCTTCAGTTCACCAGCCAACGCTCTGTCCTCTGAGCCAAACCAGCTAAGGCTAAACCTGACTTCTTGACTTCCATGAATCCAGATATGTCACTTGTTTGTAAGCCCAAACAAGTGATAGCTTTCATCACTGGGCAGGAGAAAAAAGCTATGTCAAACTCTGAGTTACATGAGTATCTATGCCAGCTGCAGAGATGCAGAGATGGCAGAGTGATGGTGATTCTCCTTGTCATTCCTGGCTTTAAAGATGAAGGAGTGGGGTCATGAATCAAGGAAGGCAGGTGGTCTCTAGAAGCGGGAAAGACAAAGGAATGATTTCTTCCCTACGCTTCCAGAAAAGAATAAGCCCTATCAATGCCTCATATTTAGCCCAGTGAGAACTGGGTCATATTTCTTACCAAGAAAACTATAAAGTAATATATTTTTTATTGTTTTAAGTTACTGAGTTTATGGCAAATTGCTGCAGCAGCTATAGAATACAAATGCAATACCTGAATGAATCCACAGCATGGCAGGAAATAACAAACGTTTGAACCAAAGCTAATTTGAGTTTATAATCTACTCACAAATAGTTATTCATCACATATTATATGTCTGGGGATGAATTGGGAGTCATCAACGTCCATTAACTGATTTTGTCCTATGGACCACAAGAAGTAGACTTGGTTCAAAAAGTGGGAATGTGGCCAATCAATAAGAAGTTGGAAATATCTGCACCCAACTCGCCGATTCTGGTACCAAAGGCTGTTTCGTGAAAACACGTGTGCTGGGCCAAAGCCCCAGGGAGAATCAGAGAAAATTGTCTGTAAATGATTTGAAGTATTGACATACTATCATGGTTCTACTATTTAATAATAATTTAACCTGGAACAGCTACTTTATTTATCCAAGTGACAGTTTTAGCAACTGTTCAATAGAATAAGACTAAATCAATTGGGACACGTACATAAAATAATGATGCATTATATGCATGAATTATTTAAAATGCAAAACGCAATTATATAGTGAGGGTAATCAGAAGATAAAATGCTAACCAGATATCCAAACACTTAAAAGGTACTCAATAACTAATATGTACATTATGATTAAAATTACGTGATATGCCTGCCTCCCTTGCAAACTGATCTCTTTTCTGGCATTTTCAATATTTGTTCATTCATTATTATTTAATGTTTATTTTATTCAACAAATATTTACTAGATTTATATTATGTACTAAATATTGTACTATGTGTTCAGAGAATAAGATTAAAATAGACAAAGTCCCATATCTCAAGGGCTATAGGTTCAGAAGAAATGGACAATAAATAGCATGTACATGCATAGGTTCATGTGTTGCTCCCTTTCCCCGTGCCTTGTGTTTATTTTTGTCTCTTATTCTGTTAATATTGTCCTCCCGATTTAAGATAGAAAAATGTGGCAAAAATAATGATCTGGTATCTTTCCGAGAAGCAGCAATTTGATCAAAGAAGGGAAAAAATTTATTTTGTATGTATATAAATGTATATGTTTACATTGGGAAATAAACACCTTACCAAGAATAATTTTAAGGCTAACTCATTGGGTAAAATCGAGTCATGTAGAAATGTGAATTTGGTTTAATATGTGTTCTAAAAGAAGATATGACACCAATAGGAACTGTTGAAATCAGTGTGTGTGTTTTTTTCCTTAGATGATAATTGAGGATATGAATTATTTTATAATTTTAATTATGTCTAGTTAATTAATTTGAATTGGTAATATTTATAGTACATATTTATTTGAACAGCAATTTCTAATAATTTTTATAGATCCAATTTAAGTAAGCTAATAATTATCAGCCATTTTTGCATGTGATTTGATAGATGATATGAAATCTGAACAATGCCAGGCTGGGGGAAAAAATCTATTTGAGAGCAGTGATCTAATTGAATGAATAAGAAACTCGCAGTAAAAAAAAGTAATTATATGTCACACATTCCATTGGTGTGTCTCACCAGCCTGTCAAGAATATTCATGCGTTAATGTCTTTTTCTGAAGGAACAGAAACTGTGGTTCAGAGAAAAAAGGTTATAAATGGAAATATGATAGTTATTATATACACATGGCTCCATCATTTTATTGAAAACGTGCTTTTCAAAACAGTATATTTTGTAACATCAGTATTTTGCCTTACGCAATAAAGGGGTTTGGAAAGACCAAGTACTGGATAAAGTGCAAGGCATGCCACCTGTTTTGGGACACGTAGCCTATATGCTATACTGTTCCTATTACATAGACATATTATTTTCTATTTATAAAATGGTTTGAAATGTAATGATCCCAAATGAAATATAACGTGTAAGTGAAATATTATGGCTTCCTAAAATTAAAAATAAAAGAAAGTAATTTTTCTAAAATTTAAATAGCTAAAGTCTAAAACTTAATTTTAAATGGATAACTGGTCCTCTTAGAAGCCTGGAAAGATGAAATTAGATTTCTCCACACACTTAAAAAAGCCAGTGTGCCAGGACTAAGTGCACTTAACAGAGTTGTCTATTGGGAGACTAACAACAACATATATAAAATCAAGGTGAACAGCATAGTCCCTTATCCTATCTAATAAAGAGGGAATATGCAAATTGACCATCACACCATCATAAAGATGGCTGCACCCATAGTCACAAGATGGTGGCACCCCATCCCCTCGGCCCTACCGGAGTCCCCCAGTCCTTTCAGCCCCATGGGGGCGGGGGTGGCAGGCATGCACTGTGGCCAGAGCCGCCCTCAGCTCCCCAGCCGCCCAGGGCCAACCCCAGGCACAGGCAAACCTCAGGTGTCGGCTGCCCAGCCACCCAGGGCCAGCCCGAGTCACAGGCAAGCCTCGGATGGTGGCTTCCCAGCCATCCAGGGCCATCCGAGACTCAGGTAACCAGGGCCGGCCGAGCCTTGTGCTGCCGGCAGTGGCTGTAGCAGAGGTGTGATGGGGGCGTCACCTTACCCTGATTGCTGGGTTGCCTCCCGCCCCTCAAGGCTTCCCAACTGTGAGAGGGGGCAGGCTGGACTGAGGGCCCCCCCCTCTAGTGCATGGATTTTCATGCACCGGGCCACTAGTATTAACATAAACAAGAAAGCAAAACATTTATGTATCTAGAAAAAATTCAAGGTTCTTCACTGCACCTTAGTGAAATGAATAGCAATTTGGGATTAGTAGTCTACTCCAGAAATTAATGTCTTCCCAACGTTCTCATCTTGCAAACAGACAAAAAAAGAGACAAAAATAAACTTTAATGGAGTTTAGATTTCCTAGCTTTGGTGTAGATAGAATGCATTTCAGTTGAAATGTTATCTTTATTTAGAAGGTGAGGGTTAAAGTAGCCTTAAGTTAAAACATTATATAATTCAGAAAAAGTCATTAAAGTGACAGCCATGTAATTTTACAAAAGCATAGAACTGCAAATGTGACATTTCTGTACATTTGAGAACAGCATCTTTTCACCCCGTGATTGAGCCATTGTCGCATGCTTGCCTGTTTAGGGACCTAAAATTATGTTAGAAATGCGTCGAAAATTGAAAAAAATTGTACTTATTTTATATATATCTAAGGAAGGCACCAAATAATTGGAAAGTAAATCTCTTTCTTGTTATATATAATCACATATACTCGTAAGGACTGCTTTTTTTCAGATGTGAATAAAATATCAAATATGTATTTATTATCATAAAATGTAAAATGAAAAAATATGATCTTTGATTCTTGGTGAAAGTTCTATGTTTATGATATCCATCTGCCTAATTGACTTTGGTATATTTGAATACACATTTTAAATGATATAAATCTAAACTGATGTGTCTAGCATTTTATCCAGCATTAGCCATTCAATGATAATAAAATTAATTGAAAACAACAAAAACCATGTTAAAGAGACAGCATACTCTACCGAGTTAGGAAAACCTGCTTACACAAAATGAAAATATTTTGAAATGAATGAAATTATTTATATTTAAATTATCTCATGTTTTAAAGACTGGCACCATTATCCATTTGTCCAAGCTCATAGAATGTGCAACAGCAAGAGTGAATCCTAAAGTGCATTAGGACTTTGGATGATTATGATGTGTTATCAACTGTAACAGATGAACCAATGTGGTAGGGCATGTTGATAATGGAGGGTATTATGCATCTGTGAGAGCAAAGGGTATATGGGAAATCTTGGTACCTTACTCTCAATTTTATTTTAAACATAAAACTCCACTAAAGAAATAAACTATTTTTAAAAAGCTAAATCAAACCAAAAAAGTGACCCAATATAATCATGGAATGGTAATCAAGTGACAAGAGAGAGAGAGAGAGAAAAATAATGGCTCAGATACACTTTAAAAATCAAATTGCAAAAGCAGTTTTACAAACAAGGTTACTCATATGATTTTGATGGGAGTGTAAATTGAAACCATTTTCTAAAGAAAAACATAATCATATGTGTCATTAACTACGGAAATCTGTCTTCTAAAAATGTATATATATATAATTTAGAGACAAGTAATTATAGTGATGCATACGTAAAAGTGTTTGTGATATCAAGGGTCTCATAAACTAGTCATGCAAACTGGGGACTTAATTAATAAAAGCATTAGAATATTATTTCAGCAGTTGATACTATATCAACTTCCAACCAATTGAACAAGATTATAAAAGATCAGCTCTTTTTAATAATTGAAAATTAAAGACCTCATAATAACCCAGCAATACACTTCAGTCAAGTAAATTATGAACTATTCTTCCTATCTATAATGTGGAATCATTAAGTGTCTCTTATAATGGCCAGCACTATGATGGCTTACATGAATGTACTTGTTATGGGCTCATTATTTCTTTCAGTTTCACAAATATATGATTCTCACTCAGTCTCACTCTCAAACTGGCCATTCTTATCTGCCCTAAATTTCTCTTACATTAATCATTTTCCAGATTCTGGGGCATAACATTGCTGTTTTCCTTGCCAAGAAAATCTTTAATTCCTTTGTCCTTTGGCTAAATCTTGGTCACCTAGAAATGTTCAAATGTTTGACCATAATGAATGGTTCTAGTAGCAACTCCTAATGGGGAGCTGTATTTAACTACTGATTAAATCTCTGGGACTTGAAATGCTCATTACACATTCAAATGTAATTGGATAATGAAAGGCATTTGTTTCACATTCTGTATTGAAAGCAGAGTTCAACTCCTAATGTCAAGGACCATAGAAACTACATAACTGGTAACATAATTTAATATGGAAGAAATTGATAATGTGATGACTTGCAATAGAGTAATAGAGTATGGTCAGCCTGACTTTTTGGAACACTAAAATGAGATTGTTTATTATTTGGAGACATCCAGTACTGAATTGAAGTCCCACAAAATCTACATGAACTTTGACATTTACTTCGTGTCTCTGTGTCATTATCCTCATCTATCATAGAATAACATAGCCCCCGACCAGTCCATTGGGACATATCTAACTAGTGCAAAATATCATTGCATTGAAATCATGTAAAGTGTTATTCCAAAGTGGTTACCAGTGAGTAGCATGAATTACAAAAGCACATTCATAAAACTGAAGAAGTGCCCCAAACATCTGGTACTCGCTATCAGAGAGCACCAAGTAACTGCAGCATGAAGCAACAAGATTGTGTTTGGGCGGGAACCCAAATCACAAGGGGCCAGCATTATACTACTTTTTATATTGCTTTTCCCTCCTAAATCTCAAGGTAAGTCATAAATGTCTAGCATAAAGCTGAAACTCTGAGTTTGAGATACTGTTATAGAGGAGGTAAAGCTTTGTTTTGAGAAGTAATAAGGCGTTCAGGATATGAGAAACAGGAATTCGGGAGAAAAATAACCCAGAGAAGTAATTCCAGAATCCGGAGTGCTTTAATGCTGTCATTGTTAAATCCTAAGAAGCCTGGGACAGGAGGCCAAAAAATTAGAAAGAAATGGCTTAGGGACTAAAAAGCGAAGTCCTTGCAATAGTCTTATGTTGCAGGGTAGACAAAATTGCGCTGCAGGATGTGTGAGGAGCAAGGACAGCGATAAACACCCCATGCATTCAGTTAAGACTTCTACAAAGCTATGCCCTAAAATAAAACGTGTTCAGATAAAGATAAGCCTTACAACACGGGCTCAAACAATCTTGGTTGTTTATTGAGACACAGTAATATGCCCTTATTCTAACTCTGGCAAGGAGGAAGTTAATTCCTCCCTGAAGGAAAATGAAACTATCAAGAGCTGTTTCAATTTTTCACATAGAGGGTAATCTGCAATAAAATAGCCCTAGTATTAACATGAGACAGAAATAAAAACAAAACGAAACAAGAGAAAACCTTACAAATGAAACTGATTGATTCACAGTTAATCCTGAAAATTAAGGCAACATACATGGAATTTAAGACAAATCTGATTAGTATATTTAAATGTGTTCAAAACAATGAATAGCAAAGTCAGAAATTACACCAGAACCTTAAATCCACATTTGTTACCTAACCCTTTATGGGACTCCTGCTAGTAGACCAGCAGGGATAAAATTTACCATATTGACAAGGATAATTATCCCTAATCACTGGGTATGGGTAATAAGCTTTTATATAATGTTGACTAACAGAAATACACTACAATTCATTGGGACAACTCTTGGTTTTCCATTGCCCAGTATTAGTAGCTATTAAATAACCAGGTACAACATATAAAGCCTGATGAGAATATGGTGAACAGGTTGTCAGATATGAATTTCTGAGTCACCCAAGACGGCAAGCTTCTTTCAACAGCAGAAATATCACTAAACAGAGGTGACCCTACATGATAGTGAAAATGGTGAATCTCATTCTGGGTTATGGCCTCAGGACCAATGGAATCAGAAAATCGAAGGTTTATCACATGAGGGTTAATCCTTTTCTTGTAATTTTTCTAGAAATTATAATTAAATAGATTCTTGCTGAGGCTGAGTCTAGATTAAATTAAAAAAAAGCGGGGGGGGGGGGGGGAGAAGCCATTGAATCTGTTCCCCAATTTCACTCATTGTTGTCTAATGAAATTTACAGCTGTCCCATTCTCCATGCAATTGCTAGAAGGTTTTCCTCTGTGATGCCACATGCACTCCACAATTCCCTGTGGGAACAGCCTGAAGTTAGTCAGCTGAGCGCACGTTCTTGCTTTAACTGTTTTCTCTGGTCTTATCCTGAGTGAATTCTCCCCAAACATTTAGGCTACAGAATCTGAGATAAAACCACTTCCCAATCTGTTCTAATGCCCCAGGATAACCTTAATGCAAAATACTGATGAAGGGGTTACCTGAAAGAATCATTTAGGCCAACATCTCTCAAGAATGTAGTAAAAACATACTTTAAATGAAACAAAACACAATGAAATTTACTTACAAATAAACATATAATACATCACAGATACACTGGATTTACACTAGAAGTTTAAAAACTTTGGCATTCAATAAAAATAAATGCATGTCACTATACAAATAAAATCATCACAATAGTTAGAGATATTAATAATTTCCTTAATAAGACAAAAATATTGAGCAAATCCATCCAAAATGTTAAACAATGCCATTCTTTCTCCTGAGAGTAGAAACAACACAAGTTTACAAGCAAAATATCACCTCTATTCAACAACCATTGTCCACATTACTAGTCAATGTAATAAAACAAAGGAAAGTAGTATGATTTGGAAGTGGAGACATAAAATTGTGGTAACTGGCACATAACAATGTGTGTATCAAAAGATGTCAAAAGCACCTACAGATAAAATGAAAGTTAATAACTGCATTTAGTAAGTTCTCTGAATACAAATCCAATTTAAAAAGTGATATTCTATATACAATGGAAGCAGATAAAGAGATTTTAAAACTCACTGAAACCATTTACAAAAGTATCACAACACCAAATAAATCTAAAGAAAGATGTATAAGACTTCTACACTAAAGATATAAAGCATTCTGAGATCATTTAAAGAAAGTGTACATAAATTGAGAGACACACTAGTTCATGAAATGGAAAATATAGCATTTTAAATATTTTAATTTTTTATAAATTGATCTATAGTCATGTAATTGCAGTTAAAATCCCAGAAGTGTGAAGTGTGTGTGTCTGTGTGTGTGTGTGTGTGTGTTTGTGAAAATTGATGTTTTCCTAGTTTTACATAGGAAAACAGTGGTCTAAGAAGTATCAATACATACATGTAAAAACAAAGATAGGATTCTCATATAATGTGCAAGTCAATGTTAAAGTTATAGAGCTTAAGATAGAGTAATGTTGACAAAAGTGTAGACAAACATATCAATAAAATAGAATAATAATTTTTGAGGAAGGCCCAGTCTCTTATAGTTATATGATTTGTAACAAAACACTACTATATTACAGGGGGAATTATTTTTTAATAAATGGTTCTTGGTAATAGCCATGGACATTGTGTGTGTGTGTGTGTGTGTGTGTGTGTGTGTGTGTGTGTGTGTAGAGAGAGGGTTCGGAGAGAGAAAGTAATTATAAATATGTCAAATTAGATTACATTAGGCTTTATAGGGATGAGTCTAATCCAACAAAGTCCTGATATGAACAAGAAAGACAGACCTTGCCCTTGCTGGTTTGGCTCAGTAGGTAGAGTGTCAGCCTGTGGACTAAAGGGTCCCGGGTTTGATTCCAGTCAAGGGCACATGACCGGGTTGCGGGCTCAATCCCCAGTGGGGGATGTGCAGGAGTCAGCCAATCAATGATTCTCTCTCATCCTTGATGTCTCTGTCTCTCTCTCCCTCTCCCTTCCTCTCTGAAGTTAATAAACATTAAAAAAAAAAAAAGATTGCTTTGGCTGTTTGAGGGTCTTTGTGAATCTATACAATTTTTAGTATTGTGTTTTCTGTTTCAGTGAAAAACACCAATGGATTATTGATAGGCATTGTATCAAATGTATAGATGGCTTTGCATAGTATGGCCATTTTAACAATATAAATTCTTCCAACCCATGGGCATATGATATCTTTCCATTTATTTCTGTCTTCTCCTGTTTCTTTTACCAAAGCCCTATAGTTTTCAGTGTAGTAATCTTTCTCACCTCCTTGCTTAAATTTACTCCTAAGTATTTTATTATTTTTGATGCTATTATAAATAAGATTATTTTCTTTATTTCTCTTTCAGCTAGTTTCTCATTAGTGCACAGAGACACACTGATATTTTTATATTGTTTTTGTATCCTGAAAATGTACTGAATTTGCATATTAGTTCTAACAGTTTTTGTTATAGCATTTAGGGTTTTCTGTAGATAAGATAATGTCATTTGCAAAAAGACAATAAAAATACTTAGTTTTATTTTGTAATTTTAACTTTCCTAAATTTATACAATGCACTTCTCACATACATTTTCATCTCTGTCCACAATATATTATTTTTATGAGGATTTGTTTTGAGTGTATTTCCCCCTTCTGTTATGTTTTCCATTATATAGGTTTAAAAGCATTGCAAATTGTTTCCTGGAGTTGTAAAAACATTCATATGAAAATCTAACATTGACAGGTGTTATGATTATTACTAATGAAAACATAAATTCATATAAACAGAAAAAATATAACCAATAAAATTGATTTATATATGTGGACTTTTGTGATTTAACAAGTAAAAAATTAAAACTAAATTTAATTTCTTCTGACTTCTCATAGCTAATCTGCCATACACTAAGGTAAGCATAATCCTATATAATAAAAGCCAAATATTCTAAGTGTCTGGTAGTCCGGTTGTCCATTTAGCCAATCAAAGCTTAATATGCTAATGATATGCTAAGGCCACTCAACTACTCACTATGATGTGCACTGACCACCAGGGGACAGACAGTCGACTGGTCAACCAGTTGCTATGACGTGCACTGACCACCAGGGGGTAGACAGTTGACCAGTCGCTATGACGTGAACTGACCACCAGGGGGCAGATGCTCCAACTGGTAGGTTAGCTTGTTGCTGGGGTCAGGCCAATCAAGACTGAGCGAGATGGGCCATATACACCCTGGAGCCCACCCACGGTCCCTCCCTGGCTGGTCAATCTCCCTTATCCCTCCCTGGCTCTGATCATGCACCCGTGGGGTCCCTCAGCCTGGCCTGTGCCCTCTCATATCTGGTATGAGGTACCCCCTCCCAAATGCATGAATTTCATACACTGGACCTCTAGTATAATAATATTAATTGATGTCTTTCAATTATGTATATTATGAAATAATATATATTTCATAAATATATATTTCTCATACTGTAAAATATGCTACAAACTTAAAGCTTTGTGTGACAGTACATTTAACCATAAATCTGCATGTAACTTACTTAATGCTTTCAGTGTTTGTAAAGCAGTTGTTTTCTGCAGTAAACATGCTGACTGCTTTTAGTGGCCTTCTGAGTATATATCCCCATCTCATTTTATTGCTGTGATAAAATGTCAGCAAAAATGTATACATTCTTTAATAGCCTCTAGAGAAAGCTGAACTTAAATCAGATAATAACAACCTTGATGATAAAAGGTATATGTCCTGCTATTTGGGGTATAATCGCATGTATTTGCTGAGGAGACATTTTGTATTGATTATTCCAATGTTTATGAGTAAGTAACACATATCTCTAGGTGAATATTTAAGATGATAAAAACAAGTCTGTTAAATGAACTGTTCTTTCATCTACCATCATCAATAAATCATCTCTGTACGCCAGTTTGATACATCTCAAAAAAGTGCATCTGGTGATATATAGTGATATTTTTAAGACTAGGACTAGTGCAGTGACAATGAACACTTAGCTATTTCCTTTTGACAGCATTCCTACAAAGCTGTGCATGGCATGAGTGTCCCCTCAATGAAATAAATGATTATAAAAAGAAAATGTGAAAAAAACTCTGAGTTTATTGATGTGAGCACTAAAACCTAATGGGCATTTCAAAAACAAAATTATTATTATTATTACTAGTACAGTGTTCATTAATACATCCTTCAGCCAAGATTTAGGTGAAAATATGTTGAACATTTTATAGCCACCTCTAAAATGTGAATTCTTAATTATAGGATTGGAGTCGTGCAACTAAATAAACACATTTAGTTGTAGGACTTTAATGTTGGTTATGTATCTCAGTGATATAGATTTAATTTAACTTATACACATTAGAGTTTTTGCAATGATTATGTTATAATATTGAAGTTTCATCGGTAATTAACTTACAATTTTGAACAGCTAATTATAAACTGACAGATGAGGAAATCTAGTAGCATGGCTGAATAAGATGTTTTTAAAAAATTGTATTGAGATAAATCAGAAATGGAGCAGGGGGAGTAATAGTGTTTCCACTAAAAGGTAAGAAGTTTTGTACATGGAATGTACAAAAAGCAAACAAGCTCAACAACAGATACTTGATAATCCTATATAATAAAAGGGTAATATGCAAATTGACCCTAACAGCAGAACAACTGGGAAAGACCAGTTGCTATGATACATACCACCAGGGGGCAGACACTCAGTGGTGGTCAGGGTGCTCCCACAGGGGGAGTTCTGCTCAGCCACAAGCCAGGCTGACGGCTGCAAGCGCAGGGGTGGTGGTGGGACCCTCTCCTGCCTCCTCGGGAGAGCTAAGGATGTCTGACTGCGGCATTGGGGAGCAGGCCTAGGCTGCAGTCAGACATCCCCGAGGGCTCCTGGACAGCAAGAGGGCACAGGCCAGACTGAGAGACCCTCCTACCCCCAAGTGCACAAATTTTCGTGCACTGGGCCTCTAGTTAAAATATAGTTTCTGAAAATAAACAAATTTAAAAATAGTAAGGGTAAAGAGGGTTAAATGTCCATATATTTTCAATAAGATTTGACTTTTGGTGATGGACACAGAATGCAATGTACTGATGATATGTCATAGAATTGCACATTTGGAACGTATAACTTTATTAACCAATGTCACACCAATAAATTTAATGAAAAAATTAAATAACAATATATAATTGAGGATATACTTCTGAATATTAACTATATTAAAGAGAAAATATGAGATAATAAAGATTACTAATCTTGAAAACTTCAATAGCTAAACAAATAATTCAGATTATTTTGAATGCTTTTAGTCCTATAATAAAACTGGACATAATTTACCACTGATTTGTATTTCAATATTTTTCCAAATATTGTATATATCTTATGTTTTGTATGTTTTATGTTTTATTGTTTCAAAATCCCTTGTTGAAAACTTTATCAGTTAGCTATTATGGTATAATGCTCACTCCAAATTTAGTAGCTTAAAACAAAAACGAATTTTTAGTGCATGATTATCCCAGCCAGCAATTAAGGTTGGACACAGTTGACTGGTTCTTCAGAACTCAGCAGACTTGTGTGTGCCTGACATCAGTTATGACCAGTAAGATACTCTACACTTGAAGGTTGGCTAGGCCATATTAGCTCTTCTGCACATCTCTCAGCGCACCAGGTGAGTTTCTGTTCTGGTGCAGTTCTGAACAAGCCTGGAAGTATGCTGCATTCCATTGACCACAGCAAGTCATAAGGCCAACTTTTGCTGAAAAGAATAGTGAAACAAATTAAACTCTTCCGAGGAGGAGCTTAAAGCAACCTTGCACGTGAGAAATGACAGAAAGAAGAAAAAGAATTGCAGCCATCTGTGCCATCCAACCCCACACAATTAAAATATCATTTTTCTGATGTTACTGTATTTAGAGATATTTAAAGGTAGCTTTAAAAAACTGTGGGAGAGTCCAGCTGGTGTGGCTCAGTAGTTGAGGGTGGTTGACCTATGCGTGTACCAAGAGGTGGCTGGTTAAATTCCCAGTCAAGGCACTTGCCTGATTTGCAGGCTTGATCCCCAGTAAGGGGAGTGTAGGAGGCAGCTGATCCATGTTTCTATCTCTTGCTTCCCCCTCGTCCTTCCTCTAAAAATCAATAAAAACATATTTTTAAAAAGAGTGAGAGAGTCCAATTATTTTTTTCTCCAATTTAGAGATCATCCACCCTAAACTGAATTAAATATTACTTTATTTCCTTTCACAACGGGTGTATATGTTTGTATGTGTGTAGATGGGTGTCCCACATCTATGTAAGTTTATAATTACTAGTGAAGCAATGCATGTGTTACAACTACATATCTTTTAGAATCTGGGACCCCTATTCTTTACAAACACCTGTCAAATACTTGACACTGTGTTTCCAAGTGAACATTATATTCATATTTTGCTTAAATTATAAATTCCTATTAACTTTTATGGAATGATGCAGTTTATTTAATTCCAAAAATGTGCCAAAATAATATAATGATTTAAATTAATATTAAAATTATTTTTAAAGAAATGAGACTTGTTAAGAGTTCAAAGTCAATCCACATCCAGAAAGTTCCAGTGCTTTGGTATTCATGACATAAAACAAATGGCCTCGTTTCTCAAGTCTCTGCCAGGTTGTAAAATCATGCTAAATAAAACTAATTTTGACAAACACAGCTTTGGTTTATTCAATTTGACTAAATGAACCTATTTTTATCGAGGCAATGGCCTTCAGTCACTCACATATTATTCTCCCCCCTATCTATTAAGAAGCAAATAATGATCAGGAAAAAGATTACATTTTTATCGGGTTAAAATAAATGAGAAGGAAATGTTAAATGTCCTTTGATTACATGGCAATTAAATTACTAGTATCATGCCTCCATTTTCCAAATGTGCACTTTACATATGTAAACTCTGAAGCAAAACATATGGAATTTCCAATCTAAGTAATGAGGAACACACTAACTCTTAAATTTTAATTGGGTTATAAAAGTAATCTCCCCATTCTATAAAAGCTGTTATCCCTATTAAGAGCATACATTAATTATGCCCCCTCGTTTTTAGCCCTATGATTGCTAAATGAAACAGGAATTGAGGGGAAAATGCATTAGGTGTATAAGATTACTTGGTTTGCCTTTTCTATTTTATTTAATTACCAACAACATGCATCTAATAAATTTTATTTGCTCTACATTGCTAATAAATGTCATAAATAATTCCTCTAGCTGCTGAACCAAGATGTTCAATTTACAGTACTAAGAAATGTCTTAAAATAAAACATTGAAAAGAAAATGACACTAATACAAGTGAAGAGGGCAATGATTTTACCTCTTTTACCATTAATTATAAATCTACATCCTAAATTTCAGCATTCAGTTGCTAAAGAGTAAATGTGGTTTGTTTCCTTCCTAAATGCCACCATATTTACCGTTAAGTAACCCCATAAAATTACAATGTGAACAGAAGTGTGTGCATGACAGCCTGAGGCAGTAACCTCTGCAGAGCAATGTGCTACAGACTTTTTTGTTGTTCGTTTAATTCTTGTTTAAGAGTAGAAAATAAAAACACTTAGAACCCCATTTAGCACTTTTACTCACCAAAAGCTTTCCGTTACTTCCATTGCTTTGTCTATGGGGGACTGCACTTTAGTTTCCCAAGTTCCTCCACCCATATGTGGACCAGACTGTTCTCTGTCATCATTACAAGTTATGGGCTCCCAGTCTCCAGGAGAAGTTGACATTTTTGGTGGGGATGGAATTGAAGGTATTCAACCATGCTGCAGAGGCTGTTGGTAACTATTCAAAATAGACTTTTGCCACATTTATTCTCTTTCTTTGATTTTCTCTATTATTTTCCTGTTTTTAATTTCCTTGATTTCTGCTCTGACATTTGTTATTTATTTATCTCATTTGCTTTGAGTTATTTGCTCTATTCTAGTTTCTAGAGGTACAAAAGTATATTTTAATTTAAAGTATTTTCCCTTTCTATTGTAAGCCTATAGTGCTATAAATTTCCCTCTCAGCACTACTTTAGGTGCTTCTGACATATTTTAATGCTTACTTCCATTATGTATGTTTAATTATTATGGACATTTCTTCTTTGACCCCTGGATTATTTAGAAGTGTGCTGTTAATTTCCAGGTGTTCAGAGATTTTACTGCTGTTTTTTTAGTTGGAGTCCATCATCATCATAAAATATAGACTGCATTATTTCAATTCTTTTTAATCTGCTAAGGTTTGTTTTATGGCCCAGGATATGGTCTATCTTAATATTCTATGGGTGCTTTAAAAAATGGGAATTCTGCTATTGTTGGTGGAGTGTTTTATAAATGCCAGTTAGACTTGTTGACCATATGGTTCAGTTCTTCTACATCCTGCTGATTTTCTGTCTAGTATTTCTATCAATTACTCAGAGAGAAGAATTGACATCCCCAACTATAAGTGTGGATCTGTTTTTTTCTTCTTTCAGCTCTACTGGTTTTTGCTTACACATTTGTGTTTTTATGTCTTGCTGGTGGTATTTTCATTTTATCATTACACTAGTGGCCTAGTGCATGAAATTTGTGCACATTAAAAGGGTATTAATTAGAGGAAATAATTTAATATTGCTATTTGCCCTTTCTCTATAATAGAAGTGTCAGAGATGAAATAAAATTAGTAAAATGTATGTGAACATCTTTCTCCTGTCAGAGTCTGGGGCGCACCATGGGACCCAGAGTCAAGCCCCTGCTCACCCACATGCACCTCAAAATTGTGTGAGACCCAGACCAGGCTGGCCCCTGCCCCCATGGAGCTAGATCCAGACCTGGCCAGTCCCACCCTTGTCAAGCCCTGCTGGGCAGGGGATGTAGCCTCAGGTCCTCTGGACTGGCGCCAGGACAGGGGGCATGCCTTGAGGTCCCCCGTCAAGCCTTGCCAAGTGGGGGACATGGCCTGAGATCCCCTGTCAAGCTTTGCCAGGCAGGGTGGTGCAGCCTCAGGTCCCCCGTCCAGCCCCGCTGGGTGGGGGTTGTGGCCTGAATTCCCCCAACCCAGCACTGGGGGTGCACCTTGAGGTCCCCTGTCAATCCTCGCTGGGTGGGGAGCACGGCCTGAGGTTCCCTGTCAAGCCCCGCCAGGCAGGGGTGCACAGCCTCAGGTCACCTGGCCCAGTGCTGGGGCGGGAGTTGTGGCCTGAGGTCCCCTGGCCTGGCACTGGGGCAGGGGGAGCAGCCTGAGGTCCCCTAGCCCAGCACCAGGTTGGGAAGCACACCTTGAGGTCTCCCATCAAACTCTGCCAGGCAGGGGTCATGGCCTGAGGTCCCCTAGCCTGACGCCCGGGGGCGGGGGGCGCAACCTGAGGTCCCCTGTCAAGCCCTGCTGGGTGGGGGGCATGGCCTGAACTTCCCTGTCAAACCCTGCCGGGTGTGGAGGTGGCCTGAGGTCCCCTGTCAAGCCCCGCTGGGTGGGGTGGGGGTGCAGCCTGAGATCCCCTGTCAAGCCCTGCCAGCCTGAGGTTCCCTGTCAAGCCCCATGGGGGCGGGGAAGGGCTTAGCCTCAGGTCCCTGCTGATTGCTTGTTAAGACACATTATGGGAACTTGGCCTCAGCTGTGGGTGCAGCCATCTTTGTGACAGAGTGATGGTTAATTAGCATATTCCCTCTTTATTAGATAGGATACTATGCTTCTTTATCTCTAACAATTTTCTTTGTTCTATAATCTACTTTCTCTGGTATGTATATAGCCATTCATGCTTCTTTTCAAAATTAATGTTGGCATGCTATATCATTATCTGTCCTATTACTGTCAACCTATCCACATTGCCCTGTTAGAATTTATTTTCTTATAGACGGCATATACTTAACATTTTTTCCACTTAATTGATCTCTGTTTTAACTAATGTCTTTACACTTGGCTATAAAAAAAGAAGGAAATCTGTTAGCTATGAAGGCAAAAGCAAATAAAACAAAACAAACCCCCAAACTTGGCTTCATGCTTTGATATATGAATAAAAATCCAATCAAAAAAGGGCATTGATGATATATATTGTATTCAATACATGGTATCCAACAGATCAGATAAGAATTTAGTTAAATACAATTTTAAATATATTTTGAAATGAAAGCTTTGGTTTGTTTTTCCATTTAAAATTTCAGAGTATAATTTTTAAATTAATTATTTAAAACATTTTTGAATTTTATGAATTTAAAAGTTAAATATATTTTGTGTAAATTTTAAGTTTTTTATAAAAAATCATTTATTTGACCTAAAGCCATTTTATTTACAACTGTGCATTTGAAAATGTTAAAATAACATCCAAAAACTTGGTTGTCAATTTTAAATGTTTAATATTTAAATTTACAGTTATGTGATTTATTATAATGCTAGTTGATGAATAAAACCCTTATATCTTTATAAATTTTGTTATAATTCTATGTAATTTTTCATTATTTATTTTGAATAATTTAGTTTCTTTGATTCATAGAAAACCAAGTGAATGTTTCACCTTCTTAATAAATATTAGAATAGCATATGTGAGTGCTAAAAATAACGTTCTAAATTACATAATAGTTTATCCCCTCATTTTTCAGATGACAAAATATTGTGCAGAGAGGTAAGTGCCTTTGTTTGTGTCTTGGAGCAATCTACAAAATTGTGATCAGATGGACCAATTAGGTGTGATCTTTTAAAGAAGTATTGAAGTCTTCATTTTTTAAAGTAATGAGATCAGCTATATCTAGTTTAGTTACATAAATATATGACCTAAGCGTCATCCTTAAAACTGAGTTAGCTTATTGTCATATACAGCAAGCATGCTCTATCATTTACCACACCACAAGGAGATCTTTATTGTTGAAACAATACACTCTCAGGGAGTTGTAATTTTTTGAAAACGATGTTGACCTTCCCAAGTCATTAGGGAATATTTTAGTATAATGAGTGCTAATTTCCTAAGTGGCCCCAGTGACCTAAAACAGTTTTACAACTTCTAAAAGAGTTTATTAGTCCCCATGCTGTCATTTACATAGTGGGGAAAAAATGGTTCATTATCTCACAAACATACATTATAAGCAAAGAACTTAATAGTTGCAATGACATTTTTGATTAATTAAAACTGGGTTGCAATAAAAGGAGGGTTTCTAAAAATGAAGTGAAATTTACCTGCAGTAAGACAAACATTATCATACAATATTTTCTTTTTTTCCTGAATATTTTCCAAAAAAGCATTCATCTATAAACCAATTTTCGGATGACTTTCAAGATGTAAATGAGATTCAGAAGGGAGGGGCTGTCTCCGGCTAATTCCTTTAGAGCTCTCAGAATGATGATTTTCATCTTCCATTGCTTTCTAAGGCCTTTTTCTGGTTCTCCTAACTGATGTTTTGCTGTTTTCAAGCTTGAATGGCAATTGGAACATATTTTTTAGTTCAATGAGTTTGTATCTAGGCAACTTCCTAATTACCTTACATAAACAGCCTCTTCAATTTTTCTATAAAAATATTCTTATACAAATCATTGCCTCTAAGAAGAATAAAATTTAGATTTCTCTGAATGATAGGGAAAAGGGGAAATGGAATGAGGAGAATATTATACACCATATATTCCCATAACATTGTATACGTATTATTCTTGCTTTCCCCTTGTGCATCATAAATATGAATGCACAACTTAAGAGGGAGGAAATCACTTCCTTCTCTTTCTCATGCCTAATATGAACCATAAACCCTTTTTCAGTTATGATCAACTCTGAAACCGCTACTTTAGAGCTGGGAGGTTAGTTAGTATGTTGGGAATTTCAAGTTAATGCGTAGTATACTTCCACAAAGAATATTAAGGGTGATGGAACAGCAATATATTAGTCTGTGAGCATCAAAGGGAAGAGTGGGAGGGTAGTGGCCAGAAGCTTTGCCACTGAAGTTCCTTCAACATGTTTTGTTGTTGTTGTTGTTGAATTTGATTAGCAAATGTTAGGTACAGAATCAAGTTCATTATGACCAATTTTCTTCTCAGTCACATCAAAGATATGCATCCTACGGGAGGGTCAAGAACCCTGTATTCTCAACTGCAATGCACCTACATTAACCCTGTCGACATGGGAACCTTCCTGGAACCAGCACAACTTGACCATGCCTCAGATCCACCCCTTTTCACACTCCCTCTGCTCCACCTCGCTTTCTGGAGACATGCAAAGTATGTTCTGATTCCATCAAAGTCTCTGCTAATGGTCAACTCACCAGAAAAGCCTCTGGGGATCACCCACCCTAGGATACATCTCCATGTTACTCTCTGACTAAAATTTATCTATTTTCATGAACACTTTAACACTATTTAATAAAAAAGAACTTTTTTTTTGCTTTTTTGCTCTAGCCAGTTTGGCTCAGTGGATAGAGCATCGGCATGTGGACTGAAGGATCCCAGGTTTAATACTGGTCAAGGGCACATGCTTGGGCTGCAGGCTCTATCCCAGTGGGGGACAAGCAGGAGGCAGCCAATCACTGATTCTCTCTTATCATTGACTAGGGGCCCAGTGCACAAAATGTGTGCACTGGCGGGGGGAGGGGGTCCCTCAGCCCAGCCTGCCCCCTCTCACATACTGGGAGACCTCAGGGGATGTCCTACTGATGGCTTCCCTTTGTGGGAGGTGACCGGGCTGATCAGGGGAAGGCACCAGCCCCATCATCCTGCTGCTGCAGCCACTGCCAGTCACCGCAGCCACCAAGGTGTTTTCATCAACATGGACTCCAGTCCCTTCACCATGAAAAAATGACAACTTTCTTTAGGCATGTTCAAGATGTGTCTTTCATAGGATATGACATTTCTTCCTATCTCTCTCTCTCTCTTTTTTTTATCCTTACCTGAGGTTATGTTTCCATTGATTTTTAGAGTGTGGAAGAGAGAGGGAGAGACAGAGAGAAACATCAAAGTGAGAGGGACACTTTGATTGGTTGCCTCCTGCATGAGCCCTGACCTGGGCCCCAGCCAGGGAGGAGCCTGCAACCTAGGTACATGCCTTTGATCAGAACTGAACCCAGACCCTGCGGGTCGGCAGGCCTAGGCATTATCCACTGAGCCAAACTGCCTAGGGCAGGATATGACATTTCTTAGCCTTCCAGGAGTGTGGTGGAAAAACCCTGGATCACCTTTTTGGATTCTTATACGCAAGTTACTATGAATATTAGCAGTGGCATACAAGGAGCTTAGCCAATGAGCGGTTAGAAAAGGTGTTTCCTCTGTAGTTCACACCAATTGCCACTCGCCTCTGATCACCGGCTCTGCCTCTGCCAAGGCCTAAAGCCTCTGGTCCTGGGCAGGGGGCCCCCAGCTACCTCCAATCAACAGCTCCGCCCCTGCCCAGGCCCCAAGCCTCTGGCTGATGCTTGGGGCCTGGACAGGGGCCCTGCAGCTCCCTCCCATCGGTGGCTCCACCCCTGCCCAGGCTTAAAGCCTCAGGCCCTGGGCAGGGGCCCCCCAGCTCCCTCCTATCGTTGGCTCTGCCCCTACCCCCTTGGCTCTGATCACAGGCTTGGCCCTGCCCAGGAGCCCCCTGGCTCAGCCCCTTCCCAGGCTGCTCAGGGCCCAAGCGGGGCCTACCTCAGAGTGACCTGGATGCCAGGATGTTCCTGGGACCCAGGGGCTGGATGCCTATGTATGCAAATTAACCACCATCTTTGTTGGGTTAATTTGCATACTCACTCTGATTGGCTATGGGCGTAGTGGAGGTACAGTCAATTTACCTGTTTGTCTATTAGGTAAGAAGATGTTTCTATTTCTCTCTCCCTTTCCCTTCCTCTCTGAAAATAATTAAACAAGAATGGTTTTAACTCTCTTGCCCCATTGTTAATGTCAATTCCATGAATATAAGGATTCTTTGGTATAATTGATATATCCTCAATTACTAGTAAAACCTACTATATACAAAATGCTCAAGACCTGTTGATATCTCTAGTGACTTTAAAATGACTGCTGTATAGCAGATATTCGGTTATATATTTACTTACTGATCTGGTGAATTATTTTAATTAATTTGTTTTAAAGGAAAACATACTTGAAATAATACCTATTTATAAGCATAATCAATATGAAATCATGCAAAATAATATTTTGGTAGTTTTACTTAACTTTAATCTTGCAACAATAAAATATAAACATTATTATTCCTCTGTTCTATACTGTGAAAACTAAGGCTTATAGCCACTGGCCCAGACCAAGAAAGTGGCTCCATTCCCACATTAGCTAAGATAGCTATAGATTGATAGTAAGAATGCACGTACTAGATCTATAGATAGACCAGAAAGCACACATTGCCAATATACAAATTTAACAGAGTTTGTTAAAGGAAATATACCTTGTGAAACAAAATAAAAGTTAACATCAGAAAAGTAGATTTAGAATTTATTTCTATTTGGTTTCACTTAGTAAATCTAGTAGGCGTATTTGAGTCAAATTATATTACAACTAATGGCCCGATGCACAAAATTTGTGCACGGGGGGGTCCCCTCAGCCCAGCCTGCACCCTCTCTAATCAGGTACCCCTTGGGGGATGTCCGACTGCCTGTGGGATCAGGCCTAAACCGGCAATCGGACATCCCTCTCACAATCTGGGTCTGCTGGCTCCTAACCACTCACCTGCCTCCCTGCCTGATTGTCCCTAACTGCCTCTGCCTGCCTTCCTGATCGCCCCTAACCTCTTTGCCTGCCTTCCTGATAGCCCCTAGTTGCCCTCCCCTGCCTGCTTAATCTTGCCCCCAACTGCCTCTGCCTTCCTGATCACCCCTAACTGCCCTCCCCTGCCAGGCTGTATGATCCCAACTGCCCTCCCCTGCCTGCCTGATCTCGCCCAGTCTCTGTCTCTCTTTGTTTTTCTCAGCAGTTCTCCAGACCTCCCTGCCTCCCTGTGTCCCTCTTCCTCTTTCCAGGCTGGGAGGAGGTGGGGTCAGTGGGGGCCTCTCCACCCTCTGCCGGCCCTCCCTTCCATCCAGGCCTCTTCAGGCCTAGTCTGTTTTGTTTCCTCATTCTGAGAGAGGCTCCAAGAGCGACCTGGGAGAGAGGGAAAGAAAGGGAGAAAAGGCTGTGAGCTGGGGGGTGCTGTATGTATCTGTGTATGTGTGCAGTTGTGAGTGAGTGTGAGTGCCGGCCCTGCCTCCCCCATCCCTGTCGTCTCTGCTGCCACAAGTCCCCTCCCACCAGAGCCAGCCTGGGCAAACGGTCCAGTCTCTGGTCATTGCGGATGTGACGGACCCAGGGTTTTTATATATAAGGATTATTTACCAGATATTGTCATACAGAAGTAACAAATGAGAATTTTTGTTAATTTTGTAATTGTCATAGAATAGGGACAAACAAAAATAAGAGCACCACTGAGTTAAATTATTCTCAAGGGGTAGAGGAAGCGTTAAGGGTAGACTCATTTAACAAAACATTATAGCTGAGGTCATCCAAGATCAATGGCAAGGAGAATGTTAGGAACTGTGAGGGTCTGATTGTTACTCTCCTTGCAAAGCTGACTAGTTAGCTGACCCATATTTTTATGAATGCCTATGGAATAAAAGAAACTCTTGGGTTAGAGAATAAAAACATTTGATTACTAACAGCAATGGCAGTCGCCACTTCACTATTTTTTGGACTGCTACCCTGAGCCCCCATGTTCCACAGAATGACTCAGAGAGGGCTGGCTGACACCTGCACACTCCATGTGTTGGGCTAGAAGATGGAAATGCAGACCTGGAACAATGTGTTAGTAAGCAGGCCAGCCGTTTGCTCCACTGGGGATGCACCTTTAAGACACGGAACATAGCAGACCTGCCTTGTGGAAAGCGACGTTATTTCTAGCTCCCACTGCTGTAACCAAACCTATCATTTGAGTGGTACTCTCTCTGTGTTCCAAAGGGTTTGCTAAAAATGTATTCTTAGAAACATAGTCCAGGAAAATAAGTTATTCAGTACATTGTTTCTGAGACTTGGAGACATGTAAGAAAGACAAATGGAGAAATGTCCACAGAGAGTAGTATCTAAATTATTTACTTATTTTGACTATTGTCGCCCGCGTTATTTATGACAGACAGGAAAGGCGACACACAGTTTGGGTTTGCTTAGCATTGTAATGAGAGCAGAAATAATCCAGGAACAATAATTCCTCTTGTTCCCCTTAACTCCCACTTTCAACATCATGTTTTCCAAATTTTGGTTATATTATATTATGTTTCCCATCAGTGGTTTATTGGAACTAACTCATACCATGTTATAAATTTTAGTTATTAAATGTTCAAGAACTTTGCATGAAAAATTTAAAATATGGCCATTGTTAAAAATGAAACTATAGCCCTAGCCAGTTTGGCTCAGTGGATAGTGAGTTGGCCTGTGGACTGAGGGTTCTGGGTTCAATTCGGGTCAAGGGCACATGCCTGGGTTGCAGGCCCCATCCCCAGTAGGGGGCGTGCAGGAGGCAGCCAGTCAATGATTCTCTCTCATCATTGATGTTTCTATCTCTCTCTCCCTCTCCCTTCCTCTCTGAAATAAATAAAAATTTTAAAAAACAAAATAAACTGGTGTTAAAAAAAGGGAACTATATAAACTTATAAGTATTAAATTATACTAAAAGGGCAATAAATTATCAAAACATAGTTCTTGCTAATTGTTTTAAAACATTTACCATTAAATATTCTTTTGAGTGTATATATATTTAGTGTATTGCTATGGTGGAAATTCATAGGATGGCATGCTACTGTGTATCTTTTCTTATCAAATCAAATTAAAAAAGTAGAGTGGTATGAATTGAAATATATTAAAGGTTGACTGGGTCATTATGATGCATATTCAGAACTTTCAAGTGCTCAGATCAATATTCTTTGTATTTTTCCTCTAATCATAAGATCCCATGATTCTAATCTTTCCCTGTTTATTCTCTGTATTTACTCCAGTGCCTCTAGGGAGAATGATATAATCACCTTCTATTGGCAGTGACCCTTTCTTAAGTATGCAGACAGAAGGGCTGATGTGTTCCTAGCATTCTCAGATTCCGGTTTGGGCTGCAGCTGGTATGCCCAAAGTACAGTATCACTGCCTTTGTTCAGAGTCACCTTAATCTGGCTAAAACTACACAGAGACATTCTTCCTGCATTCCCCTAGCAGGCCTGTATATGTTGCTTTGTTTAGAGCTGTATTTTAGGATATTATTAAAACACTAGAGGCCTGGTGCATGAAATTTCTGCATAGGTGTGGTCTCTAGGCCTGGCTGGTGATCAGAGTGCAAGCGTCTGGTGTGGAAGGGCAGGTCCCAGCTGACCTCTGGGCCCTGGGCACACCTGGGCCCCAGGACCCCCATGCACCCCCCTCTGCCTGAGTCATCAGCCCTTGCCCAGCTCCCTGCCCCCTGCCCCCACTGTTGGTCGCCATCTGCTGGGCAATTGTCAGAGTGATCAGGCCCCACTTGCACCCACCTTGGCCACCTGGCACTACCCACTCACTTGCTCCACCATCCCACTGCGGTCCTGCTCTCATCAGGGCCCGTCAGGGCCTGCAGCGTCTCCACTGCTGCCCACTGCCAACGCTGCATTGCTGATTCCCACCATGTTCCACGCCGCCCCCTTGTGTTCAGTGCAGGTCATAGCGAGTGGTCGAACTCCGGGTTGAACTCCTGGTTGAGGGGACAATTTGCATATTAGGCTTTTGTTGTATAGGATGTCTATACATCAGTCATCTACCTAGGCTTCCCACTTAGACTTAATGGTATAATACCTGCTTTCTATAACATTGTCTATGAATTATACATTAACTAGTGGAATGTGACATTGGCATATCGGTTTCATTTTTAATTGGTGTTGGCAATCTTGCCTTGTCATTTAATTACAAGTATCACGTTCATAATGAAGTCACACCAAATAAGCCAGTTTAACAGCTATTAAAATAAAACTAGTTATTTCATTAATTCCTTTCAAATGGAAGTTGATAGTATATTTAAAGCATATTATATATTCATCTCTCAAAATATTTGATGCCTTTATGGCTTTTGTTTGCCTCTTTGGGAGTTAATTATATACACATAAAATGGGACAAAGCATTTAATGATTATTTTCAGAACTTCATTACCTCTGAAAATTACAGGCTTAATGATCTGTTTCTTTCATGCTGGCTGGTTGGTGATATCAGACTCATTTAACTTGGTCATCCATCCAAAGAGTGTGCTGACTCTGCAAACTAATTAAACCATTCTGGAACATTCTCATCTGCAGATGACTATTTAGACTTTACTGTACACAATTCAGGTGGAATACATCTTTTTCAAGTAAATATTTCTATATAGTGTGAATAAAATGGTATATGCAAAATTATGTCCATCATTTGAGATGTAGGAAAACCAAAGTAGTAAAATATATATATATTATAATGTAATGTAAAGCTTTTGAAAGGCAAAGATGTTCTAGATTAACACTGAAAGGAAAAAGAAAAGTGAAAAAGGCAGGAAATATCAAAGGGTCCTGAGCTACCAGATCCCTTGAGTGTGTACCTCAGATAAACAACCTTTGCGGCTTACACATTTTCTGGCTGGAGCTACTGAGTGTGATTCTGCATCATAGTTAACATATAGCAAATAATGTAGGTTATAATTCGGGAAATGCTTCTTGTTCTTTTGGAAACCTCCACCGTATTATCTAAGTGAGAACCACTATTGTGGGTTGAACTGTGTCACTCCAAAATTCTTCAGTAGTCCCATATACCCAATCCCTCAGAATGTGACCTTATTTGGGAAAAAGGGTCTTTACAGAACTTATCAAGTTAAAGTGAGGCAAAGGTTGTCCCAATCTAAAGGGGAATTTTGGAAAGGGATGTGCACACAAGGATAACTACATGTGAAGAGACACAGGGGAGAAGATGGTCCTGAACAAATCCATCCCTCAGATTCCTCAGGAGGAATCCCCTCCTGACACCATAATTTCAGACTTCTGGCCGCAAGAACCAGAAGACAATACATTTCTGTTGTTTGAGCCACCCAGTTTGTGGTCCATTGTTATGGCAGCCTTAGCAAACTGATACCACCTGCCTCATCCTACATGATTCTGCCTACCCGATGACAGTGTTTGGACAAGGGGTGGCTCCTGCCCCATGCTGGACCGCACACATAGCCTCACTTTGCTAACACAGTGTGAGAAATTGGGCGAATGGCCTCAACCAAAGGCCAGAGTCCTTTTATAGGAACATTTAAGCTGGAACACAGAGAATAATACCCCTACTCTTGGATGGAAATCCTGGGGAATATGAGTCCAGGCGCTGAGATGGCCCTGGCTTCTCTCTATGGAGAAAAAATAAAGAGCAGAAATAGGAAATGGACGGATCACATCGAGAGAAATAGTGCCAAAGGACAGAAGAAGGCAAGGACCACTGGCTGCAGTTCTTAAATATACACCACTCCAAACTTTCCTGATTACCTGAAGCATTACAGGGAAATTTGTTTGTTTGTTTTGCTAATTATTCTGTTTGATTTTGTGCAAATTTCCTCAACTGTTTGATCCTAAAATCTCACTAGTAAAATACTAATTAATAGAAATGAACTTTTAAGATTATTAAAAGGTCAAAGTAAATATTTTTAAAGTTCCTGTCACATAGTATATGTTGACATGTCAATTTAAATAAGTGTTTTATTTTATTTATTTATATAAATATGTAGATATATATACATATATGTTTTATTGTTGACAGTATTACATATTTCTCCCCATTTCCACCCCTTTGCCCCTTCTCCGCCCAGCCCCTGGGCCACCCCAGGCCTTCACCATGCTATTGTCTGAGTCCATAGGCTATGCATATGTATGTTGTTAGTATTATATTCTTTAATGTCTAAGCAACATTAATTACTGTTTAATATACATGAACACCCTAAGAAGGTCTAGGATCTCGACTTATTGTGGCACCATCACTTCAGGCAAAATATATTCTTCACTCTGAGCTTGCCTATCCGCCACGTGTAGGTCCTGTTTGTTGGGTGTACTTTTCCCTCGATCATATCCAGGCTTCTCCCTGCCCCCAGTTAAGTCCTTGCTGGCTTTAACAGCCAGTGAAGCTCACTCATCCAGCTCCCAGCTGCTTGAATTATTTCTCACACTGCCCTGTCTTAATTCTGCTTGTTTGTGATTCACATGGTAATGGGCAGTGCCAAAATATATGGTCATTGACTGGCAAGCCATCAACAAAATCACCTGAATTGAAACCTCATTTTCTTTTCTGAGTTCTTGGCTGTCATACAAGCAGATGCACCCTCTGATGGGAGAAAAAAATGAATGTGATGGCAGTAGTTCAGCAGCTAATTTACTTCTGTTTCAGAAAAGCAGCTCTTTAAGTGAGTTCAATTACAAAAATTAAAAAAAAAAACTAAACTGGTTGATAATAGACCACCCTAAAATGTTCTAGAATCTGCTTTTTTAGTATTTTGCTTCCTTATCTACATAATATTATTCTTGCAATAAAATAGCTTAAGGCAGCTCTAAAGTAATTTTATATTTAATTTCTACACATGAGGTCATTTTGCTTTGTATGCCTGACTTCACAATCTTCTTTCACCTGAGTAAAACCTATAGTTTTTTACACATTACTGCTCTTTGGCCATAACTAGAGGCCACGTAATATAAGTGTTTCTTTAAGAGGTAATAAAAGTAAACCATTAAATAAAATGTGCACTTTAGAATGGAAAAATAAGCAAAATAAGTAAAATAATTTCTAGAGGACAAATTCAGTATTACATGTTTTTTAAAGAAATCTTTCACATCTACTTTGTCAAAGGAGTGATTTTATTATTGTTTTCTAGGTATAAATAAGCATTGACAAGATGCAAAAGAATGTATGTCATATTGATGTTTACACAACTTTGAGTTTCTAATGTAATAAATGTAATAAAATTAAACTTTACCCATCTTGGTAACTTGTAACAAAATTATGGATTTTGCTGATTTTTTTTCAGAGTTTATCATTTTGTTGACACAGTTTATGCTTACAGATACATCTTCATATATCAAATTTCTTCTTAATAACTATTTACTTACTCATCAGCATTATCCCAAGAAATGTTATTCTGTAATAGGCCTTAGAAATAAAAAATGAATAAACTAAAATTAATAATATAGACAAGATAAGCATTGCTTTAAGGGAGAATTTAATCCTTGTATGGGAGGGTGCAGAATGTTATGGGAGCATACAGAATAGGTAACTAATTTAATCTTCAGAGATAAATCACATTTATCCTCCATTAGATACCTAAAACTTGCATCTTCTAAACTCCTAAAAAAACTATATACACACACAAAGAGTCCAAATTTACATACAGGAAAAGCACACACACATACACACACACACACACACACACACACACACACAAATACCCTATCTCTGAGGTTAGAAAAAGGTAATCATATTAGTGATTGATTGCTTGAGCAGGGTGTAAAAAGTTAAATAAATAGGACTAACTTGGCAGTAGTTACTTCTTAGATTTCTCATAATCTTCTGTTTCAGGAGAAAGGTAACATTTCTTGAATTCTGCGCCAGGTCACAAGAAGCACACACACATACACACATATACACACGCATGCTTTGTATCTTATTGTACCTCTTTATTTTTCATTATGAAGCATCAAGAAGTAACCATTTCAAAGCCTGAATGAAAGATATTCATCCTCTGAGTTGTCTCAACCTAAGTCCCCTGCCTCACTAACATACACCCTTAGTAATAAATTAGCGGTAAAAACTGACCCACAGAACAGCCTTACTAGGTTAGTGACATTCTAAATTACATATCTGTGGACTTCACTGACCAAAGCAGAGGCTATAGATAAAGAAACATGTAGCTGGGGTTTGAGAAATGTCAGAGTGAGGACATATCGCCAAGCATTGGAAAAGATTCCATGGTGATACTAATTATCAGAGATGATTCAAAACATACTCTAAATGTTCTAGAGTGGATTGACTTAAAACGCATGAACAAAATGAATAAAAATATAAAGCTATAAGCAGGAAATAGAGAGTACATTTTGGTGATAACTAAGCATCTTACTGGTACCCTGCAAATGTGCCATGATTAACTGTAGTGTGTGGGTTAAGAATACCTTGGGTCATAAAATTTTTAGAAAATTGAAATTAACTAATGAGAATTTTATACAACCAGTACAAGTGTTTTAAGGACATAGAGGAAAACCCTCACATGAATATAGAAATTATGGAGAAATTCAACATAAAAATAAACCTATAAAGTAGGACAAAAGGAAGTTCTAAACTGAAAAGGACAATATCTGAAATAAAATGCTCACTGGGTGTAGGTGGTAAGCAGAATAATGATCTTCCCCCCAAAAATGTCCACATCCTAACCTGCAAAACCTGTGAATGTTAGTTTACATTGACACAGAAAATTAGGTTGCAAGTAGAATTAAATTCCTAATCAAATGACCTTAAAATAGAGATGTTATCCTGGATTATCCAAAGGGCCCGATCTATCTATATAAAACCCTAATATACAAATCAACTGAATGGCAGAAAGACCGGTGGAACGACCGGTTGTTATGACATACACTGACCACAAGGGGACAGATGCTCAACACAGGAGCTGCTCCCAGTCTGCAGGCCCTGACTGTCAGTGGCAGGGGGCAGGGCTGGCAAGCCGGCAGTGCCAGGCCAGCCAAGGCAGGTGTGAGCAGGGGCCCCCGATTGCCCCACCAGTTGACCCACAGAGGGAGGTGACTGGCAGTGGCGATGGGGAATGAGGGCCAGTGAGTGGGCGGCGCCAGGCTAGCCAAGGCAGGTGCAAGCGGGGGCCCTGATCACCCCGCCAGGTGCCCCACAGATTGGCCCTGATCACTGGCTAGGCCTAGGACCCTACCCGTGCACAAATTTCATGCACCTCACCTCTAGTGTAATAATAAGGATCCTTATAATTGGAATCAGGAAACAGAAGTTTTAAGTAATGTGACAATAAGACTCAACCTGACTTTTTTGGCTTTGAAGTTGGAGGAAGAGGGCCATGAACCGAGAAATGGGGAACTTTCAGAAGCTGGAAAAGGAAAGAAAATGGATTCCTCATAGAAAAGAATGAAGCCCCACAGACACTGGTGATTTTAGCCTAGGGAGACCTGTGTCACACTCCTGACCACAGATCTGTAAGATAATATATTTGTGTCAATTTAAGCAACCCAGCTTGTGGTAAATTGTAAAAGCAGGAATATCAAGCAATATAAAAACAGGGATTTCAAGAATTGAAAATAGCAGGTGGGGACGCTACCAGAACGATTACAACAAATGTTTGGAGGATTTAGAGGAAAAAGATACACATAATAATAGCTAATAGGGGAATGTCAGTGGAAGAATGGAAACCATAAAGGAGAACAAAATGGAAATTATAGAATTGAAAAACAGCAGTATCTGAAATGAAAGTGCCACTGGGTAGACAGCAACAAATTGTACAGTCAAGGAAAATATCAGTGAGTTGGAAGACATATTAAGAGTATTTAACTGAAGAAATGATGAGTATTGGATATGATAAATATGTGGTTAATGTGGGGGTTTTTGGTAAGAAGTCTCTATAGATAATTTCATTCAACCCAACCCTCCTTTTACATGCATTCTACTCCTCATTGAGAGATGGAGTTTCTTAGAAGGCAGCAAAAGTGGCATTCTGGGGCTGTGCCGAGCTTTGAAAGATCTGGCATCTTCTATTTTCTTTCTCAGCTGTCATGCATGGAGGGCCCCAAACTGCATGGAAAGGCCACATGCATCATTCAGTGAACTACCACAGATGAGCTCCCAGCCAAAAACAGCACTTACTACTAGCCAAGCGAGTGAGCCATTGTGGTAACCTAAACCCAGACTACTGAAGACACCCACAGCCCCAGCTGACATCAGATGTTGCAGAATTATTTATCTGAACCCATCCAAAACACCCCACTTTGTACAATTCACTAGAACCAATGCTTACCATGGGGGATAGTCCCAGTTTACTGCCCCTATTCAGGGAATTACTTTAGACTGCTTCTTTCTTACACCTCTAAGCAGTTCAATGCCACAGAACTTAGACTTCCAGCACTGGACACCCACCTTCCAAGGCTGTTGAAGGATGGATGGTAGCTAATCCTATGTTCCTAAGCTTTCCCTTTCTACCCATCTACACTCATAAAAGAGAAAGATGGAAATTGACCGTACCTTCATGACGCCCACCAGCCAATCAGGCTTGGGTATGCAAATTAACCCAACAAAGATGGCAGGTCAATTTGCATGTGCAGGTGCCGAGTGGCCAGGGGTGGGGCAGGACGCAGGCATTCTGCACTGCCCCAGCAGCTCCAGGCCTCTGGGCAGCATGGGAAGGCAGAAAGGCGGCTCCCAGCTGGAGCAAAGGTGGAAAGGCGGATCTGGGCTGGAGTAAAAGCAGTGCCGGCAGCCAGAGGAAAGAAGGCCCATTCTTGCACGAATCTTCATGCATCGGGCCTCTATTTATCTATAATAATAAAAGCATAGTATGCTAATTAGACCAGACACTCTTCTGGAAAACCTTCCAGATGAAGCCAGGGCTGCGAGGGAAGCCTAGGTCGCGGGTGCCAGTGGGAAGCTGGTGCTGGCAGCCAGGGCAAGGAAGGCCTACTCTTGCATGAATTTCTTGCATTGGGCCTCTAGCATGTAAAAATATCACACACACTACTATTTGAGTATATCATTCAAATGAAGTTAAAGGAACTTCATCCATATCTCAAAATCCTAAGTACCTTATTTTCAACAGCAAGAGAGCACCCCCCATCACAGATGATAGTGCTTTTAAATTTCTTGGCCATGCAGCAGACTTGTCATTTCTCCTGCACATACTCCTATCAGGACATACCATCTTTAAGTTAATAGGGAGCACATTCCAGTTCATTCTATTTTTACATTCTGTAGCCAAACCAAACAAAAATGTCAGCTTGAAAATTGCTTGAGATGAAAAAACATATTAACTACACAGGACAATCCATCTTCTGAGCTTAAAATGGTCAGATGACCCCACAGATGTAGGGAAGCTTAAAGTGGTCAGATAACCCCACAGATGTAGAGAAATAGTTTTAATCACCTCAACTATATGTGTCAAACTCTGTTCTATGGGATCATTATTTTACCTGGAAAAAACACACACACACACACACACACACAAAAACAGTAGTCACAGTGGTCATGATCTGTCTACATGACAAACACAAGTCAGAACCAATATAATGCCTCTTTCTCATTTATTTCATTTTCTTTATCTCAGGGAGAAACTGAAGGCAACCAAACAAACAAGACTGAAACAAAACAAACAGAAAACCCTGACTTCCAGGAGGAATACTGGCAAAAAAAAAAAAAAAAAAGTAGTAGAAAGGAATTCACAAAAGCTCACTGGGTCTTAGTATACTTACAACTCTAAGCAGTAGCCCTGTGAACTAGACTTGGGATGTGAAGAACAGCAGAGTAAATGCCAAGACCTGTGCAAAAAACAACAGCACAAAGACACTCAAGTCTCCAGAGAAGTCAGAGAAACTGGGCATGAGAACAGGAGAACCTCCACCTGCAAGACACTCTGGTGTAAGATTGATTGGTGCATATAGATCAACAATCTTTGTAGGTATGATTTGTTCAATACATCTGGGTTTTAAAATGTATTTTAAAAAAATCCAAGGAAATAGTCAAATCAATATACTTTTATTTCCAAAAGATTCCTTCAGCATTTTTATGAGTAAACTATTGAAAAATGAACAAAAGTTCCCAAAATAGAAATATGGTTATCACTCTCAATCATGAAAAACAACTCTTCAAACCCCATTTTTAAATGTGTATACAATAATATGAGTATGCATTCCAGTTTAATGTTAATTTGAAACTGCACTTAAGAAAGTGTTTAACCTACCTGGTGCCTCAATATCCACTGGAAAAAAGAGAGCAATAGTAATAAAATCAAATACTATTGTTGTGAGGCTTAAATGGACAATACTTAAAAGTGAATTGATTGTATATTATTGGCTAAATAATAGTTATATTCCAAGCCTATTTCTATAAAAGTTTATTTACAATATATCAGTGCTTTCCAAACATTTTTGACCTAGATTGATGGGAATAAATGTATTAAACATATCCTATTTAAAAAAGAGTAATATGCAAATTGACCATCACTCCAACACACAAGATGGCCGCCCCCATGTGGTCAAAGATGGCTGCCCCCGTGTGGACACAAGATGGCACCCACAGGATGGCCAACAGAGGAGGGCAGTTGGGGGCAATCAGGCCTGCAGGGGAGGACAATTGGGGGGGGACCAAGCCAGTAGGGGAGGGCAGTTGGGAAGGACCACGCCTGCAAGGGAGGGCAGTTGGAGAGACCAGGCCTGCAGGGGAGGGCATTTGGTGACAACCAGGCTAGCAGGGGAGGGCAGTTAGGGGCAACCAGGCTGGCAAAGGAGGACAGTTAGGAGTGACCAGGCCAGCAGGGGAGGGCAGTTAGGGCAACTAGGCTGGCAAGGGAGAGAAGTTAGAGGTTACCAGGCCAGCAGGGGAGGGTAGTTGGGGGCAATAGGGCCGGCAGGACATCAGTTAGGTGTCAATCAGGCTGGCAGGGGAGTGGTTAGGGGCTATTAGGCAGGCAGGCAGGCGAGTGGTTAGGAGCCAGCAGTCCTGGATTGTGAGAGGTATGTCCGACTGCCCGGTTAGGCCTGATCCAACCAGGGCCTAAGCTGGCAGTTGAACATCCCTCAAGGGGTCTCAGATTGGAGAGGCTGCAGGCTGAGCTGAGGGACACCCCCCATGCATGAGTTTCGTGCACTGGGCCTCTAGTGTACATAGAGGCCCGATGCATAAAATTCTTACAAGAGTAGGCCTTTTGTCCCCCAGCTTCTGGCACAGGCTTCCCTCTAGTACCCTGGACCCGGGCTTCCTTCTAGCACCTGGCACCTGGACTTCCCTCCTGTCCCTGGCAGGTACCCTGGACCCACGCTTCCCTCGCAGCCCTGGCTTTATCCAGAAGGTTATCCAGATGGATGTCTGGTCTAATTAGCATATTACGCTTTTATTGTCTATCTATCTAGCTATACCTACATAGATAGATAGATAGATAGGTAGATAGATAGATAGATGATAGATAGATAGATAGATAATCTTTCTATCTATACTCAATTTTACTGCATAGTTTTTTTTTCAATTTTTATGTCATTCTGCTTTATGTGGAAACATAATCTATACTAATAATAGAGGAATATGCAAATTGTCCAGGATGCTGTCACAGTAACAGTAATGACCAAACAGCAGGTTGTATGGGGTGACCAGGCCAGCAGGGGGGTTAGTGAGGGATGACCAAATGACTGAACAGCAGGCTGTGTGCCAGATGAGGCCAGCAAGGGGGGGGGGCAGTTGGGGGTGTCCAGGTTAGCAGATGGGGCAGTTGGGGCTGATCAGGCTGGTGGGGAGGCAGTGAGTGGCGACCAGGTGGCAGGGGGCAGTAAGGGGTGACCAGGCCAGTGGGGGGCAGTAATGGGTGACCAGACCAGCAGAGGGGGGCAGTTGGGGGTGACCAGGCCAGTGTAAGTGGCATTTAGGGGCGACCAAGCCAGCAGAGGGGGGCCATTTGGGGATGACCAGGTCAGCAAGGGGGGGCAGTTAGGGGCAATCAGATGAGCAGTTAGGAGCTAGCATTCCTGGGGATCAGGCCTAAACCAGCAGTCGGACATCCCCTGAGGGATTGGAGAGGGAGCAGGCTGGGCTGAGGGAACCCTCCCCTTATGCATGAATTTTGTGCACCAAGCCTCTAATCATACATATAATTACCTAGTCAAAGATGCTGGCAGCTACCAAAAATTAGAGTATTAATATATCCATTATAATTTAGATATTATGGAACTTCTAACTCATTCTTTTCTAGTTCATTTACATTCCATA
Organism: Corynorhinus townsendii; assembly: GCA_026230045.1. Taxonomy (NCBI): domain Eukaryota; kingdom Metazoa; phylum Chordata; class Mammalia; order Chiroptera; family Vespertilionidae; genus Corynorhinus; species Corynorhinus townsendii. Next base: position 13,311,715 of record JAPDVU010000002.1, read on the forward strand.
TTACTGCATTAAATTATTATGGATGTTTGGCCTTGTCACAATTCTTTTTATAAAATATGACAGCAGACTAGTAGCAGACTATACATACAGTGAATTAAACGCAGTAAACTGTCAATGTAATTTGATATTGGTTGAGTATTTAAATTGAATTTGTAACTTCCTTTTAAGTAGGATGTCTTATAACCCACTATGTTAAAATAACTGGAATAAGTGCATAGAACATTTAAAAGGCACTGCATGTTAACAGCTGCTGCATACCACAGGAATTTCTTTGGTGATATTTTTTGCATACTCTTTTTGAACATTTTATTATGAAATATAGTAAAAATAAAATTGAGTAACATAGATGTCTTTTATTTATTAAGAAATCATAATACATTTTAAATACTATATTAAATGATTATATTAAGAAATATTTCCTTTGACTCTCAGAGAGCGATCTGGAGAATCATAAAGAATATCCACCAATGTGCATGTCCATGTTTACTGGAACTGAATAAAAAATACCCGATGTGAATGTGCCAATTACTCTCTCACTAGTGGTAGAATGGAAATTTCAATTGTCTCACACTCCTACACACGTAACAGATAGATTTTAATATAACTTTAACTATCATCGAATTGGTGAGTAAAAAGTTGTATTTTATTATGGACTTAAAGTTCTTCTCTCTGATATTTATGAGCTCCAGCTTCTTATATTTCTTCTTCTGTGAAATACCTGTTGTTGTATTTCAACTGTTATCATTCAGTAATTGTTTTTATTGATTCATATATATTATTTATGTATTTAAAGTTAAAATCCTCAATTTATCATGCATATTATTCTGACAATGTTTGGCCTTTATTTTCACTTCAGTTATGCTACTTAAAACAAATGACCTTATAAGTTATCTACAAATGGTTTTAACTTATTTGTCATATAATTTCAAACAAAAATTCATAAAATATTCTCTTACATTGTATTCTAAAGTTGTATAACTTTGCCTTTTACATCAATTTTTAAAATTTAATTGTTATTTATTTTTTAAGGTCATGAGTAAGAGATGAAGTTTCATTTTCCCCCAAATAACTAGTTTCATGGGCAATCATTAAATAACTCATCCTATCAAAATAAAGGTGTTTATTTTATTTAGGATTATAATGCTTTCATGTATATGTAAATAATATCTTTTATATTATTTGAAACAGAAAGTCTGCCCTTTTGGTATTTCCAGCTGAGCCTCACATACTGCCACAATATTTAAAAAATAATATGATGTAACACATGAAAATATCTATAGATGCACTGGATGGCAAGAATGGACAAAATATTGTCAAACACTCTACCCCAAAAGTAACTGTTACTCTAAATATCTTCCATTAAATTATATCTAATAACCACCTACTTTCTCTTATTTTATTTCAGTTTTTATTGAGATAAATCCATACATTATAAACTGTGTGGTGAATACTCTCCAAGACATTGAATACAAAATGATAGCCCAGGTCAGTTTGGCTCAGTGGATAGAGCGTCAGCCTGCGGACTCAAGGGTCCCAGGTTCAATCCCGGACAAGGGCATGTACCTTGGTTGCAGGCACCTACCCAGTAGGGGGTGTGCAGGAGGCAGCTGATCGATGTTTCTCTCTCATCGATGTTTCTAACTCTCTATCCCTCACCTTTCCTTTCTGTAAAAAAAAATCAATAAAAATATGTTTTAAAAAATGATAAAAAGTTTTCTGACAAACCTTTCCTTATGATCATCCAATTATATGTTCTTGCCAAACACCACACTTTTATTTCACTCTCATTATAAACTATTCCTTTAATGCCTCACTTAAAAAGTAAAATAAGAATGATAAAAATATAGACCATTAAATCATTCATTTGTATTATGTTCAGTATTTGTGTTTTGCACTAGTCTAATGAAATCAATGAGGTATTTTATGTCACAGATGTAATCATCTTGTAAATTTAAGAGTCTTAAAGTATTACATATTGACAGACACTACTCCTTGGTTCTTCAAATGGAATAATTCCCCAGGTTGTGTTGGAAGTTAATTTAGAATAATAGTGGGTCAAAAATTTACATTGGGTAGGGTAAAATTCTGTATGTTTAGAGAAAGGTAAGCAGTTTAGTTGGATAGCTTTCCTAAAAGCATAACATCTCAAAAGAAAGAAAACTAAATGCTAAAAAGGATATGAAATGTTGTATCCAAACAAATGTCACATGTCTATTTCTTCTGTCCCAAAGTATCAATTGTGTCAGAAAGTCATTTAATATTTCTAAGACTTGTTTTCTTCATGAGTAAAATGGAAATAACAGGATCTGATCAACTTAGCTCATGGGATCAGTTATGACATTATCTTATACTAGAGGCCCAGGGCACGATTGAAATTGCATGAGGAGGCACCCCGGGCGTTAGGCCGGACTGGTGCCATGGGGGGCCGGGACCCGTGCCTGACTCACACAGAGTTCCCTGGTCCCCCTGCTTCCGTCCACTCTGGGGCTGTCTGAGCCGCCACGCCGGTTAGGGCAGGGCCCCTGCCTCTGTCTCCATCTCTACTCTGGGCCTCACCTGCACGTGCAACCTCCCCCTGTCTGGTCGTGACCTGTTACGGTGTCCCGGCCTAATTTGCATATTATCTCTTTATTAGACAGATGCTTTGTTCTTGTTTCCTTTAGCCCCTAGGAATACTGTGGTTTCATGTGGAGATCTAATTGTAAAGGGCTAGCCTTAAGTATCAGAGCTACTTTTCAGATGTAATTATGTTTTGGAAATATGCTTATTGGTACAGAAGTGACTCATTTTAGAAATGAGTACTGCTGATGGTACTGGCACCTTACAGCTTTCTCTCCTTTTTTTTTTTTATACCCATCAGTATATCCCAGTTGGTTTTATATAATGCAGGGGTCAGCAAACTTTTTCTGTAAAAAGCCACATACTAAATATTTCAGGCCAGAAAAAAACTATCATTAGTAGTGCTACTACAAAAGCATATACAGATGTTACTACAGTGCACCCCCCCCCCCCCCACAAAGCGCTAAATGTTTCAGAACACCAATAAGAAAGGAAGCAGAGGAAATAATCAATTGTACAGTAGTCCTCCCTTGCTTTCAGTTTCACTTTCCATGGTTTTGGTCAATCACAGTCTGAAAATACTAAGTGGAAAGTTCCAGAAATAAATAATTCATAAGTTTAAATTGTGGGACATTCCGAGGTGTGGAATGGGATCACCAGCCATCTGCTCAGCCCTGCATGGGACATGAACCACCTCTTTGTCTAGCACAGCTACTTTGTGTAAGTTAACTGCCCATTTAGTCTCTAAATTGCTGTTTCCTTTCTCAGATCAACTGTCTCAATATCACAGAGCTTATGTTCGGTTAACCTTTATTTTACGTAACAGTGGCCCCAAAGTGCAAGAATACACTAGCAATCTGGATACACAAAAGAGAAGCCACAAACTTTATTATAGATATGTATGTATCGGGAAAAAAACAAAGTATATGTAGGTTTCAGTACTGTCAACAGTTTCAGGATGGTTTGGGAAGTATCCCCAGCAGGTAAGAGAGAACCACCGTATTACTAAAGGTGACTGCAATTCAGAAAGAGAAAAAAACTAATGTAAATTGGAGAAGTTAGTCAAAGTTATTTCTCCGGTGTTATTTTTGGCATTTAAAAATTGGCAATGTTTATAGAGTTCATTTCTAATGTATTCACAAAAGGTCTGGCACATACTCGATGCCCAGAAATGTATATACTAATTGCTTTCAGGGAAATGAAATGCTTTTGTCAGAAGCTCGTTAATGTAAGTGCGTGCTCTCTTTCTGAGAGGAAAAGAAGAAAATTGTCCTCATTATTGTGAAAACTGTATTAGAGAGTAATGGGAATAAAGTGAGAATTAAAATGAATGAAATTAATCTTGAAATAAGGTTGAGGTCATGTAGCATATTTATGAATCATCACATTTCTTACATTATTTTTTCCATGATATAAATTTATCGTTTTCTACTTTCAATCTGAAATGTAATTACTAGGTATCTTCACAAAACTGAGTAGGCAATATTGTAGAATAACCCCATATTGTTTTAGGAATGACCATATTGTTGACCATATATATATTTTTTATTGCATCGTCCTTCCCTAATACTCTTCATTCCAGGGAGAAAAAGAATTTCCTGGGATCCAGGTTTGGATAGTGAAGAACTATAATATCATTGATTTTTAAGGACTAGAGTGAATGCATAGCTTACAAATATCCATAATTGAAAAACAATACCAACAATATAAAGGATGAATTAGATTAGTCATTTGGAGCAAAGTAAGTGGCTGTTCAAAGGATATTTCAATGTACACGCACCGTGATTGACCAAAAGTAATTACTCTCTCTAGATAAACAAATGAAAAGAATAAGAATCTAAGGAGGTTTAATGCTACCCTAAAAATAAAATCCTTTAGTTTGCTAAAGGCTTCACTGTGGATCACAGGACTGAAAGTGAGAGAGCAACAGGCATCCTGTCAATTCTTAGTTTCTTTTCTGATTTTCCCTTAATCAGTGGAGCACAATCCTTAAGAAACATCCAGCTGGGCCTTTTTTGGGAGAAAATGTGTCCATTTTCTGTTTTATTTCTAGGAAAATAAATTTACCAGAGATCAGCTCGTGGAAATTTGTGAGGTTAATTTGTCTGGTACCCAGTGAGTGGTCAGTAATATTAATTTCCATTCATTCTTCCTGTTTAGTTATGTAGATAAACTTTAATTTATATCACATGTTATAGTACCATGCTAACCATTTTATAACATGTAGATCTTCTGTTTAAATTTTCCAAGGAAAACATACAGATAATTACATTAAAATGCTAAAGATAGAAATTCTGGATATGATAGTTCTTAATAAGCAGAAAGGGTATAAAGATATATGCAAGTTAAATGAATAATAAATAAATAAATAAATATGCCTGAGTAAAGTACATATGTAAAATCAATGTCAATGTATGCATGAATATCCTGAGCTTCTGAATGCCATACCAATAAGGCATAATTACACAATCAAAGAAGCATATTTGGCTATATATCACATAAAGAGACTGCCAAGGGAAATAAAAAACAATTAACCTAAGAGTGGGATGCAATAGTGCTGACATGATCCATCTCATTTAAAACGCTTCATTGCACCACAATATAAACCTAAGGATAACTATCAATGCCTACTTATTAAAAATGTCTGTTAAGAAATATATTGTATTATGAAATGCACTGAAATGCAAAAAAAAATGTATATCAATAAATTCTCTAAACATTGATAGTAAGTCTGATTTGGGGTAATGGCACCATATTTTGTCCCTAAATGCCTTGAGATAATGCTATTTACTACATGATACAAAATATGAGAGAGGCGTAGAGCCATATCTTTTCTCTCAAAGGCACTTTGAAGTGTCATTGTACAATCTTCCAAAAATATATGTTAAAATATATCTGCTACTACTGAGCTATTTCAATGCGTGTTGCAGAAGGTGTTTTATCAGGGACACAAACCAAATCTTCTCCTCCTAGTTTACAGCTACACTAGTGACCCGATGCATGAAATTCGTGCACATTAAAAGGGGATTAATTAGAGGAAATAATTTAATATTGCTATTTGCCCTTTCTCTATAATAGAAATGTCAGAGATGAAAGAAAATTAGTAAAATGTATATGAAAACCTTCCTCCTGTCAGAGTCTGGGGTGCACCACGGGACCCAGAGTCAAGTCCCCACCCACCCACATGCACCTCAAAATCACATGAGACCCAGACCCAGCTGCCACCCCCCCCCTCAATTGGGCTACATCCAGACCTGGCCAGTCCCACCCTTGTCAAGCCCCACTGGGCAGGGGACATAGCCTCAGTTCCCCTGGCCCAGTACCAGGATGGGGAGCATACCCTGAGGTCCCCCAGCCCAGACCGGGGTGTGTGCCTTGAGGTCCCCCATCAAGCTCCGCCGGGGAGAGGATGTGGCCTCAGGTCCCCTGGCCTGGCACTGGGGCAGGAGATGAGGCCTGAGGTCCCCTGTCAAGTCCCACCTGGTGGGGGGCATGGCCTGAGGTCCCCCCACTTGGCGCTGGGGTTGGGGGAGCAGCCTGAAGTCCCCCCAGGTGCACCAGGACAGGAAGTGCACCTTGAGGTCCCCCATCAAGCCCTGCTGGGTGGGGGACATGGCCTGAGGTCCCCTGTTGAGCCCCACAGGGGTGGGGGTGCGTGTAACCTCAGGTCCCTGCTGATTGCTTGTTAAGGCTCCTTTTGGGAACTTGGCCTCAGCTGTGGGTGCAGCCATCTTTGTGATGGAGTGATGGTCAATTAGCATATTCCCTCTTTATTAGATAGGATAATGCAAAAATACCTAATTAAATGTCACAGCATTTAATATATAATTAAAATTAGATCAATTATTTATTTATTTTTCCATAGAATGGATGATTTACTCTAGGAAAGATACCACTTAGAGTACCTTGATTCTTCCACCTATAATTTAGCCTAATATACAGCTGGGGACAATAGCTGAGCCACTATCCCTAATTAGGATGAGATCAAGCCCCACCGTGCAAGAGAGTTACAGAAAGGCTCTTGGGTCCCGACACCTAAGAAAACTAGGCATGAGGGAGACAAAGGAGGCATGCAGATTCCAGAGGCATTTATAATCCTGTATTAGGGGAGGATACAGCTCAGTATAAACGGATGGTTCATAGATCAAAACACATGTCAACCCCCTCCCCCCGTGATAGAGCAGTCGTTCGGGGTCTAAGTCCCCATGAAGTTCTCTGTTGCTGCTGGACATTGCCAATACACAGCAAGGTCTTGTCAAAGCTTCAGGAAGCTTCCCTTTAGTTTTACCTGGAGAGGAGCAAGGTTATACCTTCTGGGGCTCTCTCAACAGCCCTGAAAACTCTATCTACAAGTATTCCTGTCTTCTATGCCCAAGTAACATAACAAACTCTTCATGTCTTCCTATCCTCTATGTCCAACCAACTTAAAGGCCCAACACTTCCCTGCGTATTTTATCCCAGGATGAATTGAACCTGAGTCACCCAGGAAGTTCCCAGAGTTTGCACCTCCCTAGCATATTCAGGCTTTAGTGTGCTTGAGTCTCTCTTTTATATTTTATTTTAGAAGGGGTAGCAAAACTGCTTTCTGCAGGAAAAATACGGCTGTCTCTTTTTGTAAATAAATGTCATTAGAAGGTAGCCATACTTACTGACTCATTTAGGAATTGTCTGCTATTCTGCTACAGTGTTAACTATTGAGGAGTTCTTGCAGACACTGAACTGAAGGCCCACAAAGCCTTAAATATTTACCACTTGGCCATTTGTAAAAAAAAAAAAAAGTTTGCTGATTCCTGCTCTAGGAAATTAAAGGAAAGAAAAACCACGTTGCTTCAGGTTTATTTGTTCATCTGTGATCATGCTGTTTATGGGGAGCAAAGATAGAATTACTATGATACAGATTAAGAAAATGATGCAAGGAGGTAATATGAGAAGTGATTTGCCCAAGAACAAATTTCAAGTTACTGAAGATTTGCATGAATATTGAAATCATTTTTCTCAATACAATACATTTTCCTCTTCCCACTGTATTCTATCAATTCCAGAAACATAATCTTACCAATCTTCATGTTGTTAGACAGTATACAAGCAACAAAATACATTTTAGTTAGGTAAGGAACTGTTTGACATTGAAACGGGACTCAGAACTGTTGGACATTGAAATTGGGACTCAAACATTTTTTGTTATTATATGTTTATTTCTGGTCTGCAGAGGCAAGATTTTTTAAAGGAAAGAAATGGGGGAAAAATAGATATAAAGGCAAAGAAGCATTGAACAGACTGTTAAACTACAGGGGGAAGGAAGGGGAGGTTGGGCGAGGGGGGCTATAAGAGATCAACCAAAGGACTTGTACGCATGCATATAAGCATAACCAATGGATACAAGACACTGGGGGTGGGGTGCAGGTGAAGGCATGTACTGGGGGGCTAGGGGAGGCCGGGATGAGGTTAATGAGGGGGAAAAAAGGAGACATATGTACTACTATTTGTAATACTTCAAACAATAAAAAAATAATAATAAATAAAATAAAATAAAAAAAGAAATCATTTTCCTCAATACAATTATTTCTTCCCACTGTATTCTATCAATTCCAGAAACATAATCTTACCAATCTTCATGTTGTTAGACAGTATACAAGCAACAAAATACATTTTTAGTTAGGTAAAATAAAATGAAAATTGATCAGAAAAAAAAGAGTAGTTTTTCTCTCTATGAAAGTATTCTGTTTCAAGCAGTCTTAGACGAGTGCCACTCACAGCATCAGGAAGTAAAAAGACTGACATCACTTCACAGCCTTAACACTGGTAGCATTAACAGCTTCAGAAGTAAAGAGTTCATACAATTAAGAGAGAATAAGATGTTCGGATCTTTAACTACCAGCATTCATCATTTTTCCTCCTATAGAGCTACACTCTCATAAAACTAAAATTCCATACTTTTGTGAATTACACATTTAAACTCTCTCTAAAACTCCCCACTGCAATTTATTATGACGATTACTCGGGATCCTAAAACTTAATCATTCCAATAATTCATTTAAAGGTATTGTGCATATTTAGTTCACGGAAATCCTACCCAATTCATAGAGAAAAAAAAATGCTGAATTCATTATGCAGTTCTTTTGCATTTAGCCATCTGTGCACAATATGAATCATTTATTTTAATATTTTCAAAAGGATTTTATAAACCATAGCCTGCATTTATCATCCTGGCTTTGATAAATAGCAATGTGAGTGAGGAATGGCCCCAGCAATTAGTGTAGCTATTCATGTAAATTTTTCAAGTATCATTTCGATATCTAAGTATGATGAATTTCCTTTACTCTCTTTCTCAGTTTTATAAGAGGAATTCTTTATTTCATATTTCATGAATAACCTCAAACATGTTTCTGTGGGAAACATAAACTACCTAAAATGAAGCAATTACCTCATTCCTAATGAGACTCTTAAATTGTTAAGAAAAATGAGAGGCTATATGTATCAAACACAATTTTCCCTACTTTATGTTAACTGGCCTGCTCAAAAGACTTTAGAGAGTATTTTTATCCCCTTATCCATAATTTATAATCTAACAATTAAAACTTTTTAAAAATTCTACTCTTCTAAGTTTTGTTAACAATCTCACTACCATGGCAAAAAGAAAAGTGACAATATTAATTGTAAGAGAAAATAGTAAGGAAAAAGAAAACAAAAAATGAACAAGATCTTTAACATTAAAGATCAATCACTGGATCTAAATTAATCCCTACTAAAATCCATTTCATAACGAGACAGAACAAATACATACTGTCATAAAATATCTATTATTAAAAGAGTTAATTCTTCCTAGATTAGCTTAAAATTATTGCATAAGTTAAAATTTACCACTACATATTTGAAATGTTTTAATATAGAATAATTTCACTCTTCATAAGTTAATATTGTTTAATAAAATGAAATTGGCTGATATATAAAAATAAAAATAATTTGAGAATCACGAGTTATTGCAGAAGACATTTAGATTTTTATATTAGTTATTTTCCTATATGTATCAAGTAACTCATACACACACAAACACATACACATGCTCAGGGGTGTATATTTTACATAACATATTAATATTCACACATATATAAGTATGTGTGAAAATATTTAACATAATAGATTAAGATCTGATTCTTATGATTTTTAAAAAACTTGGAATTGCATAAAACAATATGTAAACCAAAAATTGTTAAAACTGAAAGGAATCTAGGAAATTATTGACACAAAGTTCTGCGCTTTGTATCAGAATGAAAAAAAATGAATACTTCAGAAGTCAAGTCACTTGTCCACTGATAAATATATAATTGATTGATTTGAAATTAGAAACTAATGTTGACATTCCAGTGAATTAGACACAAAAGTCCAAAACAGTGACATTTCTGTCACTTCTACATAGAAGGAAAGGAAGCTAAACTTTCATTCAAAAGAACCAGAGTTCCTGTCCCACTTCAGTCACGTAGTATGCCTGTGACTCTGGGCGGATACGTTACCTAAAATGTTGTGAATTTCAGTTTTATTCTTACACAAATGGAAACCACAAGGATTCCCTTCCTACTGTTGGAAAGAGCTTAGGTATAATACATATTAAATTGTTTTAAGCTCTTCTAGGCTATCAAGCAACATTATTTGAGTGTCTTAAGCATTATCCCCCATTGTGGATGTTTCTCATAGAAAGCCACAAATGCAGAAAGAACTCTTCTCATTTAATTCAAGATATGTATTTTTGATGGTTCAAATTATAGTAAAATATATACGACATATATATATAGTGATGAAAATAATAGCATACTATTTACAAGAAATAATAACAATAGTGGGCCTAAATCCCTTTTGTGGGTTGGAAAGATGTGAGTGATAGAGCCTAGTATCTGAACATTCAATTATATTGAGCTATCCACATTGATATATTTTCTTCTTCTTTAGGTCCAAACTGACACAATGATTCAAAGTAAAAACTCTGTGACTTAAAAATGACAACACTTACATCTATCTGTTTCTAAAGTCTTTCTTAACAATCTTACAGAAAAAAAAGAGATCTGGTAGATGAAGAATATTGCGGCAATCTTGTGGGTGTCCACCTTTAGTTACCCTGCTCTTAGATGCTTGCTTGTGGTGATATTGCTCAGTGTCAGAAGATGCATCAAGGTGCACTGCTCACTACTGAGTCTATGAAACTTTTCCCAGATGGCTTGACTCATAGTTGGTGTTTGCCTAGAACTTGTGCCAGCACTGTTGATTGACTTCCTTTGGAGCAAAGAATGACCTACTATAAAACGATAAAAATAAAATAAGAAAATGGTTGTCCTAATCTATTTTTTAAAGCTTTTCATCTTGAAATAAGAAAACAAAATTGAAAAATCAAACAAAATAAACTTCTGGTATCAGGCAGTCAATGGTAGAAACAGCTGCAGTAAATATGATAATAAGAGAAAAATATATCTTAATTGAAACAGATGTTTTAAAAATGTGCAATTTTGAATGGTATTCAAATATTGTCATAAAGTAAATTTTAAGTAAAATGGAATGAATTGGAAGTATAATTAAAACCCAAAAGGAACAAAAATAATCTTGATGAAAACTGAATCAGAATGGAAAACAATAATTGGTTTTGCCTAGACAACAGAGTATTAGATTGTGGAGGAAAGTTATCTTTTATTTTAACTTCAATGCTATTTAGGCAAACATGTATCTAACGGGGTCTCAATAGTATTCCATTGTGTAAATGTACCACAGCTTTTTTATCCACTCACCTACTGATGGGCACTTCCCACTTCTTAATTTCACTTAACTGGTCTTAAATGCTGTCAAGTCATACTTGTGCCCATACCCACATCTTTTGTAATGGTCAGATAAGGGCATATTATTGGGTAAAGAAGCACAAATTATGGGTATTTGAAATAGGACAAGTGCATGCTGGAGAGAGCAGAGGCAGGAAAAGACTGTTGAAAGAGTTCAGCACACTCTGATAGATACGTTGTAAGAATGGCTAAATGTGGGGACTACGTGCCCCATAAAAGCCAAAGGTTTCTGAGTCATAGGAGTGTTTTCTTTTTTTTTCCTGCACAAATCTTGAAATTAGCTAAAATGTATTTGAATTTGGCATAATTCAAGTGTATTTAAATTCTCCTCCAAAATATAACAATTTCTTATGTGTTAAGCTTTATAGAAGGCTACACTACTTTTCTTCTTTGTTGTTTTGTTTGTTTGTTTTTTGACTTTAAAACCAAAGTGGACTTGATGCCTGAGGTCTGGGGAATCACCCAAAAGCTCCTTCATGCATGTGAGTGTTGGTAGATGCTATCACTGGGAATTCAGCTGAGACAGCCGGGGAGAACATATGCATGCCGCCTTTCCTGGGCTTCTTCACCATGCAGTTCCTGCTCTTAAGCAGCAAGAGAATAAAGAAATCCTGGAAGGAGCTGAATTGCCTTTATAGCCAGCCTCTGGTGTCACATAGCATTACGTCCGCTATAGTCATAGGCCCACAGATAAAGGGGATCACAGTCTTCAAAGGGAGAAATATCAAAGCTACATCATCAAAATAACATGTGGAAGCGGTGATATGATCTTGGCATTTTTGGAGAATATAATAAGAAAGTGAAGCTCCATGTACACTTGTGTATGAAAGCTGCCTTGCATTGGCTTATGAGTTGATTTTGTGCATTTCTATCCAACTGTGCATCCAGTGGCATCACATGGACATCTGAAAATCAAAGCACTGTCATTGTGTAAATCCAAAGAATGAAATGTCACAAATGCCTTTTCTTCTTTTCAATCACAGCTGGTCGATAAATATTTACCAGCATGTAATTACCCATATGCTACTTTACCTCTGAGATATTTTCATTCCTTTTTAAAGTCACCTTCTTCTCTCTTTGATTTCCTACAACATAAATACTGAGATACAAGCTACACTACTAACACATTTGTACATCTCCTTAGGTAGTAAAATAAAGAAACAACAAATATATAAAATTTTTATAGATAAATTTTATATATATGTATATATATATATATATATATATATATATATATATATATATATATATATGTATATACCCAGGGTCTGTAATGTCCAAAATGATGGAAGGGATGACCAAACACCAGGCTGTGCATGCAGCAGGCTCCGGTGAGCAGGGAATGGCGAGCAGGCTGAACTGCTGACCTCTCGGAGAGAGAAAGAGGTGGGGCTGATCAGCTCTCTGAGAAGTCAGCAGTTCAGCCCGCTCACCAGCAGCCTGAGGCGGCTGGTGATCGGCCCTGCCTCTCTGATCAGGCCTGGAGATAGGCCCAGAGATGCTGACTGGCATAGAAACCGACCAATCAGAACCAAATCTGGGTGAACTGTGAAGGCAGAACCTAAGGTGGAGGCTGAGGAGGGGTTTTAAGGGCAACAGCTATTTGATGTAAGGTGTAAGAAAGCAGTTCAAATTTTTAATGATTGGTTTGGCAGTATAGTGCATATGGCTGGCTATTAGTCCAGATATTTTAGTCTGCCAAGAGCATCTCCTCCTGCTGAAAAAGGCTTCCCTCCCCCACATTTAAGCAATCCTATCCTATATAATCTATCTATACTAAAAAAAAAAAAGAGGGTAATATGCTAATTAGACCAGGTCAACTGGCCATTTTCCAGACGTCTGACTTCCTTCTGGACAAAGCCATGGTGGTGGGGGCCGAGGCAGAGGCAGTTAGGGGCAATAACACCAGCAGGGGAGGGCAGTTAGGGGAGATCAGGCAGGCAGAGGCATTTAGGGGCAATCAGGCCGGCAGGGGAGGGCAGTTAGGGGTGATCAGGAAGGCAGGCAGAGGCAGTTAGGGGTGATCAGGCAGGCAGACAGGTGAGCAGTTAGGAACCAGTGGTCCTAGATTGTGAGAGGGATGTCTGACTGCCATAGGGATGGGGCTAAACCATCAGTCAGACATCCCCTAAGGAGTTCCCAATTGGAGCATGTGCAGGCTGGGTTGAGGGAACCCTCCCCCCAACCCTGGTGCATGAATTTCATGTGCTGAGCCACTAGTAATAATATAAAATTAAGGAAGAACATTATATAACTATTGAGTTCTTCATTTTTGCATCAGATCACATAGTTTTAACTGGTATTTACAAATTGCTTCTTCTACCACCCAACTCATATTCACTTTGCCACAGGCAAGCACTTCTGTTGGTCAGTCACAGCCACTTGCTTGCCAGGGTGACCTAAAGCTTCTTTCCAGAAGTGTCTAAGCAATAAATATATTTTTCTTTTTTAAATATTTGATGTGATTTCCCATCAAAGCATATCCAAGTAAATAAGAGTAAAAATAGGTGCCCCACTAAATCTCCCCCTCTCCCCATTTGGTGTTAAGAATTAATCAGCCCAGCTAGTACAGTAACTCTTTTCTTTGTTCTTGTTTCCTCATCACTTTAAAATGGCCTGTGACACTTCAAAGCAAGGTCTTTACACCCGCAGAGCCCACCAGTGCAGGTAAGGGAAGATAATTTATTAGTAGATCAGAAGAGTCAAGAAAGAGAGGAGCTGCTCACATATTCTCCCTTTGATGGCCAGACCTATGAATCCTGGTATTGGGGGAACAACAACTTAGATTGTTCACCGTTTCTAAGCAAATGCCACAACCTGGTAGATATTAAGAGTGCCACATGCTGTACTATCTATCAACTCAGTAACTGATTCTCCGTGCATGCTGTTCTGTCAGCTATAAGCCATGCTGTTTTAGAGTGATGAGAAATAAGCCAGTGAATTCTTAAAGTAGGAGCTGATTGTTGCAGTTCACACATTGCAAAGGGATTCCCTAGTTAGAAGCGATATCCTGTTGTATAACACAAAAGTGAGTAAGGCATTCTATAAATCATGGAAGGTGGTTTTGGCAAAATATTTACTCGTAGGTAGTGAAAACAAAAACAAAAACAAAACACACACCTCGATTCTTTTTCGTTGAGGACAAAGTACTGTGTCTTCCATGATGGAAATTTAAACTATCAAACCTGTGGCTGGCCTCCCTGGGGAAGCACATCATATTAAGACTCAGTTCGGATCTTTGTTTCAGGCAGGTTTTGCACGGAGCAAATGGGTCTAGTCAGAAAGCTTCTAGTGCAAGTATGTCAAACTCACGGCCTGCGGGCCTCATGCCTTATGTATTTGGCTCTTGTTAGCCTTTGAGTATGACATGCTTGTTCTAGTGAATTCAAGTTCATATTGTCGAGCCCACACATTATCTCCATCTCTGTCACCATGACACTGCGCAGATAAACCCACTGGTTTAACACACAGGTTTGTATGGAGAGGTTGATATCCACAGAACAGATCACTTTGCCACTTGATAAAAATCTACTTTCCTTGGGTTACTCTCTCTTGAGCATTCAAATAAGACTCATAGATCTTTTTTTTAGAACTCTCTTATGAATTTGCCAATTGCGTAACTTCCAGATCACTACATTTTATTGTTGAAAGTGTTACATATGTCCCCCCTCCCCCCAGTGACATCTTCTAGCCCGCCCCACCTCCACCCCCACCCCCCACCCCAGGCCTTCACCACCCTATTGTCTGTGTTCCTGGGTTATGTGTACCAGTATATGCATATAAGTTCTCCCCTGCCTTCCCTTTGATACATACTATTAGGCAATGCTCATGAGCGAGTATAGACCTATATCTGTCTCTATTTCTTTCAAATAAAAAATAAACACAAAGATCACTATTAGAACTTCTGTTTATTAGAATGGAATGATTTTGCCTATCCACTACCCAGTGTGTGTGTGTGTGTGTGTGTGTGTGTGTGTAGGGTTCCTATCGCCAGGGAATATGTTGGTTTTATTTAACATCAAAACCATATTTGGAACAGCATACGTAATTGGAGCCACCGTCTATTTTACTTTATAAAAATGCACTCAAAGGTCACTCTGAATTCTCCAGAGGCCAAATAAGTGTGTTTAATGGGGATGTGGGATGTCTTAGTAACCAGCAACCTTCCATTTTCCATATTCTTGATGGTGGAAATTGATAGAGGCAACAATCTCTATAAATCCTCAAGGAATATGTTATTGCTTTTAGTATATTATTTCAATCAGTAGGAATTGATCTCATGGCTTCCACTTCACCTTGCTGCTGTAAAAGGCCTCACTTCATGCTTTAGGGAATTGGCGTGGAGATTCTGACTACTGTTGCATACATTTGTTCAAGCTATACATTCTGAAACTGGGGAATTAAACACAGGGTGGGTTTTAGGAATCACTGTATCCATCACGACTCAAAACTCCATTAATCACCTCAATTCCATATGCCCAAATTATTCCTGGGTGTACATGAATCTCCATCAATTCAGCAGCCAGTATTCCCATCAAATTGTAGTTATACTCCCTTCCCCATTACAAAGTAAATGGCCAAATAGTTTGGGGAAAGCTAGGAGACATATATGTATTACAGTTGGGAGGAGGGGGAAGGCAGTGTAGGGTTCTTCCCAGGGGTACTTACCTTTCTCTTCATTCAGAGTAATTTTTTTTTGGGAGGATAGGATAAGTCTTTAGTCATGGAACTGGACTGGGATGCTCTGATTATTCAAGTTCAACTGCTGTTCAGCATTCCTAGGAATTTTTCACTCCATTAATCCAGGATCTTTTAGTAATTGTCATGACCGCTGCTACTGTTGTTGAGCACGTTGGTGATTATCATTATTTCAGCTCTAAGTTCCCCATGATATATTAGGCAAGGCCAAAAAAAAATCTCCGCAGGCAAAACCACTACCTTCAGCTGTGAGCTGCTTCCCATTACAGCAGTCACATCCATCTTGACTTTGGCAATTTAGTGTTGACTCTTTTCTTCAGCCTCCTTGGGATCCCATCGCCTCTCTCTGGAATCCCTACTTCAATAAAATGCTCCCCTCTGTCATTACTGGCATGCAAATGCCCCAAAGCACACCAGGGATTCTGGGACCAAATATAATCAAGAGAGTCAACTTCCCACACCACAGAAATAAATGTTGGGCTAGGGGGATTATATCAGGGATCCTAAGTGAGTGAGACCTTCTAGCCTCCTTCCTTATATGGTTAGTTATCTTTCAGAATATTTTCTCAAGGCAATTCTATATCTTATCCACTAAAATATAATTTCCCATGGCAGAGAAAGAAAAGAGTGATCTAAAATAGAAATCACTTAAAATGAATTTGACTAGTTTGGGATATTTTTTAATTTCTTCCATAAAATACAGCAAAATTGCACTGTGTTAAAACTAAAAATGTTATAAAGGCAATCATGTTTATGCTTTTCATGATACGTTTAGATTATCTTGGAAGATCCTCTTTGTTCTGTTGCTAGTAGCAAGTTTTTGCACCAATTGCTTACACAATCTAACTGATTCTCAGGGAGAAGTGAGGGAAAGCATTCACCCTGACTTTGATCTGTTTCCCATCAGATTCAGCTGCAGGAAATGTCAAACCTAAAATTGTTTCAGGTTTGCCATCATGCTTCAGGGAAGGACCTGTTTTCTTCCGCACTGTATAATTCACTTTATAATACCAGGAAATGTAGGTTTCAGGAGACTAATCTCTTTGAGAGGGGAGAAAAACAACATATTCCTTTGGCCTTTCTCTCTTTTTCTCTTTCTGGCTTTATTTTTTTTTTTTTTCACTTGTTTATTTACTACAAAGCAATTCCAACATCAGATTTCAAATGATATTCGATTTGGCAAAGCCAATTGAATAAACTCTCTAGTCCCATTTCTGATTAAGTCTCAGAGAATATAAAAGCCGAGTTTAAGTTTCCCTTAGCAAGTTTGGTGCCATTTCCTTGACTATAGCAGCTGAACTTTCCTTCTGTTTCATTAATACAACCGCAGGCTTTAAAATCCTGACACAATGTCTTTCCAATGGTTTTCCTCATCACAGTTCAGTCTTATAGCTATTGTTGCAAAGACTCTCATCCAAATCATCCATACTAAATTTAGGTGATTTTCCCAAGAGAATCAAAAAGTTACTGGTCATTGAGATCAAATGAGACAATGGAATACTTTTCTCTCTTTTATATGTGTTTTCTTAGTTGGAACACAGGGCCATATATGGTCATGTGACCTTGAAGAGAATTCCTGCAGGAGCATATAAGCACTTCCCAGGCAATGGAGTCTTATTAAACAACTAGAGGCCCAGTGCATGAAATTCGTGCAAGATTAGGCCTTCCTTCCCCTGGCTGCTGGCACTGGCTTTCCTCTGGCACCAGAACCTGGGCTTCCCTCCAGCCACCAGCATGACCTGGCTTCCCTTGCAGTCCTGGCTTCATCTGAAATGTTGTCCCGAAGGAGATCCAGAAGGACGTGTGGTCTAATTATCATGTTACATTTTTATTATTATTATAGATAAACTAGAGGCGTGGTGCACAAAATTCGTGCACAGGGAGGGGGTTCCCTCAGCCTGGCCTGCACCCTCTTGTAATCTGGGAACCCTCAGGCAGGCAGGCAGGCAGGCAGAGTGGTTAAGGGTGATCAGACAGTCAAGCTCCCTCCTCCCTCTTGTCATGGCCCAGTTTGAAGGTCATCCACACCCCCGAAAGTATGAGACCCAGAGTTCCGCAGCACCCTGGCAGCCCGGGGCCACAGACCCTTCTTGCTGCCGCACCCCAGTGGCCCAGACAGACCTTTCTCACCTCCATGCCTCGGCAGCCTGGGGTTAAAGACCCTTCTTGCCACCGCCACACCTGAGAGGCCCAGAGCTCACAGACCCTTCTTGCTGCTGCACCTTGGAGGCCCAGAGCCCATAGACCCTTCCTGCCTGCATGCCTCAGAGGCCCGGGGCCCACTGTTTGGTCATCCATCCTGGTCGTGACTGCCTTAGGCTATTATTAGTATAGATTGTCAGATTTTGAAATATAACTTAATCCATTATATTTTGCTTTTCAATCACATATGACTATTCAAGAATTTCTTCAGGAAATTAATGTATGTCTAATTTACTCATTTCCAATTGCTGAGTCATAGTAAATATGTTCTTATAAATACCCCGCAATGTAAGATATGATAAGTCCCATCTGAAATGCTTATGTTTAGAAATCATATGCAAACAAATGGGATAGTGATTTAGGATTTGGAATTTCCAAACAAATATAATTGCTTAGCTTAATAGAATGGCTTAGATAATTTTAATAGTTTAATTGGTTTCTTTATTCAATTACCGGTATGTCTGGGGAAAAAAGGGGGAGTTGTTATTTTCTGGGTTTATACTTTTCATATTCTAGTCCATTCTGCTCATTTAATGACTTTCATTGCCTTCCTGACAAAACATCAGACTGGCTTAAAATGGCAAAGCTAATTTATGTCACAGACAGAATAAAAACTTATAAACACCTAGAATTCTAGCCACGGATTTCCCACTATACAGTATTAATATTAAAGCTTATTTTGTAGACCAATACCCACTGATTTTTATTAACATATTACTGTGGAAGAAAAGAAAAAATGAAGACAATACATTCTTTATTGAAGTTAAAAATAAAATGATACTAAAATATTATCAGATACTGTCCCAGTATTTCAAATACAGAAATTTAAAAGTTGCCAAGCAGTAGATTGGAACAACAGAAAAGAACAAATATATATGCATTCAAGTTCAAACTCAACCCCTCTTTTTAAGAGAAGAACCAGTTTCCTGGATGGCATTTGGGTAAGTTTATTTGCAAAAACTTCTATGCATATACATTTTTAAAATATATTTCAAAGTATTCCAAGATGGACAATCTGTTTAAGTGATGTTTAGTTTGCCTCTAAACATTATTTTTTAAATGTAATTAATTTAGGTCAATGCATTATTCATTGAAAAGATTGCACTAATTAATAAATGTAAAAAAGAAGCAATGAGACAAGGATGAATTGAACAGATCTTAATAGTCTTGGCCCACACTTTCAATTTTTTTTCTGGAAAGAATTATACCATCAGTCAGGGACTCCTTTTCAGACTTTAAAAGCCAATCATACCAGTATTGTCCATTTCTAGAGTTTTTATTTACTTTATGGGAGAAAAAAATCAAAGCAACTGTCTGCTAAATAATGCATGTTGGTCATTAACAGAAAGCAAAACAATGTAATGTGCTATTGCACAAAATCATATTACTAATAAATGGCATGTAGAACCATAGTATTTTTGACAGCAAAGATATGTAGAATAAACCTATATTTTTTCATTAATTAATTGTCTATAATGTTAACTTAATAGATAGTCTTTAAATTAAAACTGTAGGTTAGTAATTGACCCTCGTTCCATTAAAATAATTGTATTTTTTATCTTCATGACAATACTGTTTTAACTATGAAATAAAAGTGTTTTAAAGTAAAGCTAGATTATCATATAATGAAAACTAAGACACAGATTAAAGAAGTCTCAGCCCAGAATCCAAGCGCTTGACCTTTGTACCTAAGTTGTCAGCCATGTAGGGAAAAATCAGAAATGAATGGAATATTTGATGAATGAGTCAAAATGTTGGTTTTAAAGCATTTTTTTAAGTATTCATGTAAATTAGTCCAACAGGTATACTAATTGATACTAAAGGTTCAGTACTGAGGTCAGGTATTAAAGACATAAGTTGGAAAATAAAATAAATTCTAGATGAAAGAGAGTTAATCTTGCAAGAGAAATTCTCATGGTACTAAATTAATGTAAGAGGAAGCTATTTCAGGGGCTCTTCTTATGTTTTATTTTCACATTCACATATTTCCATAACATTAAGTTAATCTAATAGAGATAAAATATTTTAGTTTTAACATTAGCAGAAAGATTGCAATAAAAGAGAAAAATGATATTGTGAAATAAGGTTAAAGGAGTAACATTGGTACCTAAAATCTCAAAATCTTCATTCTCCCATACTCTGTTAAGAAAAGAAGCTAGAAAGATCTCAGAAAACAAACATCATTGCTCTAAGAATATTGTTGCTCTCATTTAGTCCAACTTTTGAGAAGTCATGTGATGACTAGTGATGTTGCTAGGATCATTATCTTATGTAGTTAGTGATAACAAAGGTCTAGCCCTGTTGTATGATATACCTTTCCCTATTCTGAGTTAATCCACCAAAACTGAAAAATATTTAGGTAAGATACAGTGAAAATACTACAGCTAAATTCTTCCATTAGGAAATAAAATGGGAGAAATCAGCTTTCCCAGAACTCTCTAGAACAGAAAATACTGAGTTGTACAAACATTAATAGGAAATAAACAACTTTAACCATCAATCATTTCATCAAAAAAAAAAAAGTATCTGAACTGGGCAAAAATTAAGATTTCTTTAGATGACTGATAAATATAAAAAATGTTAAGGTTTTCCAGTAATAATAAGACTTGCTCTGAGAATGTATTCATTAGTTAATTTTTTTCTTAAAAAAAACTACACAAATATTATATTCACTTTAATTATATTGTACTAGAGGCCTGATGCATGAAGATTTGTGTAAGAATGGGCCTTCCTTCCCCTGGCTGCCAGCACCACTCTTGCTCTGGCTGGAGCTGCCTTTTAGCTCTGCCCGAAGCCACCTTTCTACCTTCCCACACTGCCCAGAGGCCCGGAGCAGCTGGGGTGGTGCCAAAAGCCTGCATCATCACCATGGCAACGACGCAAGCTTCCTGCCCCACACCTGGCTGCTCAGCGTTTGTGTATGCAAATTAACCCGCCATCTTTTTGGGTTAATTTGCATACTCACTCCTGATTGGCTGGTGGGCATTGCAAAAGTACAGTAAATTAGCATGTTGCTCTTTTATTGGTGTAGATTATTTTATTGCTATTTATTTATGACTTCTATAATAAAAACAATCATTATAGAAAGCAATTTTTCTGAAATCATAATACCATATAAACATTGTTGGTGATTATACAAGTTATGTTATTTACCATTTGAAATTATAATCACAATCACCCATGAATAAATATATTATTGAGATGATCCTTACTCAACTTTCCAATTCAGTATCCAAGAAGCTCATGAATAGATGACTCATGTATTTTTCACAAATGACATCATATATTATTATGATTCCAATATATAACTTTTAGATAGTCATATCTGGGAATAGTTGGGCTCCATTTAAATTAGAAGAGCAAATTATGGAAATTTCCAATCAATATTTACAAACAATCATTAAGAATCATTTTGAAACAATTCAAGTACAAAATTATTTTTGCTTTGAACTACTGAGAATAAAGCAATAATGAATGTATTCTAGGATATATGAAATATAATAAATTTGGAATTTATCTTATTAAAATTAAGCAAATATTTACTTATTACTATTTGAAAAAAAGCCACTTATTGTCTTTTATTCTGAGAAATTACACATTAGCTTTTGATTTGTTTTGTTTTACTCATAAGTATCATGACTCTAATAACCCTAATTATGGTGAGAATATATTTTATTTATAAATATTAAGGATTATTGAAAAAGAACAGAGAGCTACATCACCTTTCCTCAAGCAAATTGAAAATGTCCTCCTTCATGATTATACAGCATATCATTTTCTTCTACTTATAGGAACCAAACACCAAAATACATGGGAGAGAGAAAAAGATATATTATTTTATGTAAAATAACATTCACCTGTCTGTGCAATAAGATTTGGAAAATTATGGAACAGTGAAAATAGAAAGGTACTATTATTTACTTACTTAAATCCACAGGATGGTATTTTTCTTAATAAAAGCTGTAACATTTTTTTCAATGTACTTTATTATGACTATTATTATTACCATAAGAAATCTGTTATATTGTAGCTATAATACCATCTATAGTGGGCACAGGATATTGCTTCCAGCAACTTCAAAATACATTTAGCACAGTTATCCGTGTAAAATTCCTAATGACATATAAATGGTGGTTAATAAATTATATTTGGACCCAAGAAAATCATACCTTGACCCATTAAAATGTGGTTATGATTTCCAGTAGTTAAAATTATAATAGGGAATTTTTATACTTACTGACATAGAAATACTGCTGTTATATAATGTCTTCCTTTTTTATTAAACATATACCCTGAGTGGCCAGACTATTATGATCTCTAAATGCATAATAATCTGGCCACTCAGTATATATCCTATATATTAAAAGGCTAATATGCAAATTGTCCCCTCAACCAGGAGTTCAACCAGCAGACAGGCCAGCCAACTGCCCATGTCCCCTCCCCCTGGCCAGGCTGGCTGGACCCCATCTATGCACAAATTCATGCAACGGGCCTCTAATACACACACACATACACACACACACACACACACACATATACACTCACCAATACATACATACACTAAGTGGCCAGATTAATATGCGTTCAGAGATCATAATAATCTGGCCATTCAGTGTATGTTCATGAGAATTTTAAAAAACTATCTAACAAAAACAAGTAATATTTGTTTCTCCTTTTGGATCTAAAAACTTGTTCTACCTGGAATTACCTGATTTCTGTCTATTTTAAATGTAACTACTCAACACAGTTTACAACTTTATATTTATATGAAAATTAAATTATATTTATTTTGAAGATTCCATGGAATCCAGATCCTTGTGACTAGGTAATATTAGTTGGAAATTATCATTCATTAAAGGTTACAGAAAGAGGTATTACCTTTAGCAAAGGGGTTATTTCAAAGTAACGGGAACATTAGGTATAGTAAAAGTCCAGTGCCAGTATTTCATTTTAGATATTGGGTTACCCTGAGTTCTCCTTGTAAACAGAGCCAAAAGTTTTCACAACATCCTAAGATTTGAATGTGTCTTATTCTTCCCTTAATTAACACTCCTGGTTACTGTGCAGTACAGCAAATAATAAACCATACCAATATAAAAGAGGTGTAAAATAGAAACAAAAATCATGTCCTAACTTTCTGCATTTAATGTTGAACCTGAAAGATTAGCAAAAAATTTTATTTTTCTTTTTGTTAATCCTCACCTAAGGATATTCTTTCCATACATTTTTAGAGAGAAAGTGGGAGGGAGAGGGAGAGACAGAGAGAGAGAAACTTCAATGTGGGAGAGACACATGATTGATTGTTTCCTGCATGTGCCTTAATCAGGTATGTGCAACCTAGGTGCATGCCATGCCCTTGACTAGAATCAAACCTGAGACCCTTCAGTCTGTGGGCCAGTGCTCTATCCACTGAGCCAAACTGGCTAGGGCAGCAACAGTTTTTATTAATTCACTAGAGGCCCAGTGTATGACATTTGTGCACTGGGGGGGGGGGTTGGCGGGGAGAATCCCTCAGCTTGGCTTGCGCCCTCTCGCAGTCCAGAATCCCTTGGGGGATGTCTGACTGATGACTTAGGCCCACTCCTCATGAGACGATGTGAACTATAGGATCTAATGTGTGACAATGCTATATATATATACATGAATTAATTTCTTTTGTATTGAATTTATTGGGGTTGATATTGGTTAATAAAAGTATCCAGGTTTCAAGTGTACAAATCTATAATGAATCATCTGTATATTGTACTGTGCACTCACCACCCAAAGTCAAGTCTCCTTCCATCACCATTTATCCCTTCCTTTGCCCTCTTCTGTCTCCCCCGCCCCCTTTACCTTTGGCAAGTTCTTAAAATACTGATAATCAAGATGTGTATTTAGAAGAATTTAAATAAGATTACATGTTCAATGTTATATTCCCAGCACAGACAATAATGAGTACCAATATTTACAGGGAACCAACCATAGATTAGGAAATTTTCTAAAGTTTCTTAACTTTTTACAGACACATTACCCACCCCCACCCCAATTTCCACTAATGAGTCACTTCAATTATATGAGTAAAGTCAATTACCCAAAATCACTCAGTTAAGAAATGTGGAAACCTTGATCTCAATATGATCCTGGAATAACCTTTTCTTATTCAACTGACTTTCATCAAATTACAAATCCAGGTCCTTTCTTAGTCATTTGGCAGAATTCCAATTTTTCTCAGGATAAAAAAGGGCTGGAAAGAGTGCTGCCCCTATCCACCATACACACACACACACACACACACACACACACACACACACACACACAAAGTCTATCCAAGTTGCAAGTGTATAAACTTTCTTGACCCTATAAGGCAAAGTGAGGTTGCAGGACAAATAAAACACACACACACACACATACACACACACACACACACACACTATTTATTTATTTATTTATTTATTTTTACTTACTACATAGTGGAGGACAAGTGAATTACAGAGTGACGGAAGACGGAAGAGTCGACTTACATGGGGTGGCTGGGGAGAGGTCAATGGGGAAAAAAGGAGACATGTAATACTATATGTAATACTTTAAACAATAAAGAATTAAAGAAAAGAAAGAAATTGGGGAAAGGAAGTCAGGGACACACACACACACACACACACACACACACACACACACACACACGGAGCAGGACTCTGTGGTGGGCTCAGCACTATGGTCAGTGGAGATACAGGAACACTGGGAAAGTCATACTAGCAAGACACAGGAGCCTGGTGACTGCCCGGCATGGAAGTTTAACCAGAGCAACCAAATCTCTTTTGTACGGCTCCCCTCACTGCCAGACTAACTGAAATCAAATAACTAGTACCAGCAAAATACTTTAGGGAGAGGAAAGGAAATGGATCTGAGTGAGATCTACTCTGAGGGTGATGGAGACATTGAAAAACACCCTCCGGAACACCCATAATTGATATGTTAAAGACTTTGGTAGAAAAGGATGGAGAAAATGTAAGATAAGATGGGCAATTTCATCAGAGAGATGGAAAATAAACTGTCAGAGGGAGTCAATTATAAATGCTAGAAAAGAAAAATATTGTAACAGAGATGAAAAATGCCCCTGATGGCCTCATTAGGAAATCCATCACAGCCCAGGAAATACATCGGTTAACTAGAGATAAAACAGCAGAGATTAATCAAACTAAAGCAGGAGAAGTAAGAAGAAAAAAAGCATTGAAGTGCTGTCGGGCACTATCATATGTTCTAACATATGTATAAATGGAATTTCATTAAGAGAAGTGAACAAGAAGTAACATTGAGAGAAATAATGGGCAAGGCTCTTTCAAAATGAATGATTTTTCATTCACACATTTAAGAAACTCAGAGAATACCAAGTAGAAAAACACAAAACAAAAGACAACCGAACAAAACACAACAATTCATTACAAAAAAATAGCACTTCGGCATATTTTATTCATGCTGGGAGGTGGTGGTGGGCGATGATATCAAGAGCAGCTTGAAGACAAAGAAAAAGGTATCTTCCATACCAAGGAACTAAAATAGTATTCACAGATTTCTCATCAAATTTCATGCAAGTTAGAAAACAGTAAAAATACAACTTTAAAGTGCTGAAAGATAAAATAGAAAATTGTATTTTCTTATTTTTCATTATTGTCAAGAAAATTGGCTAAAGCAAAAATCAGAGCAATGTATTATATCCAGGGTAGTGCCAAAATAGGTTTACAGTTGTTTGTAAGGAAAACAATAATTAATAAATACAAGAATCAACTCCATGTTTTGTGCACTCACAACTGTGGATGAGAAGTTTGGATGGAAATTCAGAGTGGGGCAAAAGTCTACTTTTGCCCCACTCTGAATTTATAGTTTATGTAAAAATGAAATGTGGCAAAAATAGAACAAATACTGGAAGAGAGCAATTGATAATAGATTGTTGTAATGCCCTTATGCTACATGCAATGTGGTAAAATGCTATTTAAAGGTAGATTATTATTACTTAGTTATGTATTATAACTTTAAGATACCACTAAAATTATTTCACTGGAGGCCGAAATACTAAATGGGGTATGAAAAAATGTTATGCATACAATAGTTTAAAATTGCATTTGAAAACCTTAAAACAGATCCTGCATGAAGAGTAGTTTTAAATAGGTACTACTTCATGGAATTTTTCAAGGAAAACCAAATCGCTAAGGGCAAAAGAAAGAAAGGTTATCTACCCCTAAAATATGAACAGCTGAAATAAAAAGGCATTTGGATTTGTCCCATCTATATCATAAAAGGCCCGTGGTCATCATGCCGTCACGCAGTCATGCCATCAAGACCAAAGGAGCAGCAGCTCTCTGCAGGGTGCAGCAGGGTGCGAGCTACTAGCCGAGGAGAGCTACTAGCGGAGGAGGGCAGGGCGTGAGCTATGAGCCGCGATGGGCAGGGCAGCCAGCTGAGGCGAGCAGAAGTGAGCTACTCACGCACCATTCCATGTGCGCTGGGCCTCCAGTATTTTAATAAATCCTTGTTTATAAAGAGTGACGCCTTTTAATTCTTATGTGAAAACTGGAAAAATGAGGTTAAGCAAAAATTCCACTGAATTGTGTTGGTAAAATGTCCACACTATTGTTAATTCCATATATTCGTAGAGTGTAAGAGAAGCTAGTGAGGTGAGCAGGGATTACATATTCTGATAGATCCTTGGAAACATGTAGAAGCGCTTTTGCCTCATGTTATTTTTTGATGCTATTTAGGCCAGCCATTTACCAGAAATTATTTTCAGCTCTTGATCCATGAAATCATACCTACAATAGCACATATAGGCAAAGTTATTAGTTAAGAATATAAGTTCTAGTGACACCCGACATTGCACTCCCCAGTTCTGCTCAAGACTGTTTTGTGTTTGCTTTCCTTGTAGGCTATTTCCTTGCTCCTTACTGTCCCTTTTACTTTCTTTTCTTTTTCTCCCAATTATACAACTATACCCACGCTCATTCATATTGCTTTTAATGCAATGTACCAGGTAATTAGGTTTGTCTTATTAATTAAATTGTTATATTAAACAATGAGTGATTATGTATGCCATGATTTGGAAAGATATATAGTTATGTGCAACCTAAAAGAGTCTACAAAAACTGGCAGTTTTGGGAAAGAACATGTTTTCATAGGTATAACCTTTGGTATTTCAATAAACAAATTAATATGTGGATGAGAAGTTTGGATGGAAATAAGCATGTGTCCATTACTCTTCTATATAAAAATATGTACACATTTGTACTGTAAACCACAGTGCCATTAGACGAAGGAGCTCTTTGCCATTTTAAAGTTATCCCTTTTAATGTTCATTATTCTGAGAATAATTCTACCATGCAGCTTTAATCTTTAATACTGTGGTCACTGTATCAATAGCTCTCAGCAGGAACTACCTCTGTTTATCTCTGCAGATGCTTCTTCCCTTAAAATGGGGATCTACAAACTATAGAGTATGACTGGCTGCCTATGTGTTTTTTTTTATAAAGAAAGTTGAATTGGAAAACAATTTTTTTGCACATATTGTTTGTCTGATCTAAGATCTGGAAGATTTAATTAATTGAAACAGATGGCCTATTTCCCTACTGCCTAAAATGTTCACCATGTAGCCCTTCAGGAAAATGTTTGCTGACCAACAAATAGAACCAGAGACATGGATACATGGAACAGCTGACAGCCGTCAGAGCGGATGGGAGGGAGGCGCTGAATAAAAGAAGGTGAAGGGATTAGCCAAAGAACATATATGTAGACAGCAGTGTACTAATGGCCAGAGAGAAAGGGGGGCTGGGGCTGGGTAGAGATGGGCAAAGGGTTGGAAAATGGGGGCACCTCTAATAGTGTCAACAATAAAAATAAAGTTAAAAAATCCTATATAATAAAAGCCTAATATGCTAAGTGTCCAACTGTTTGACCATTTGACCAGTCGCTATGGCACGCACTGACCACCAGCTGGAAGATGCTCTGAGCCATAGGTTAGCTTGCTGCTGTGGTCTGGCCAATCAGGACTGGGTGAGATGGGCTGGACACACCCTGGAGCCCTCCAGCAGTCCCTCCCTGGCCCCAATCATGCACCGGTGGGGTCCCTCAGCCTGGACTGCGGGCATCAGGCTGAAACTGGCTCTCCGACATTCCCCTGAGGGGTCCCCGATAGAGACCCCACTGATGCATGAAAAAAATGACATTAACCTGTTCTTCCAGGTCTAATTTTCCTTTTTTACCTTGTGAATGTTAATAGTCAAATATATGTTTTTAATTTATATATTGCCATGTCCCTTTTATTTCCCACTGGAGTGTCTGAGCAATGGAGCACTGTGGTTTGAAAAGCAGTCTCAGCCCTAGCTGATTTGGCAAAGTAGACAGAGTGTTGGCCTGCGGACCAAAGGGTCTTGGGTTTGATTCCATTTGAGGGTCCATACTTGCTTTGTAAAATTACATATATATTTTATAATCATTCATATTTCACCTATTGAAAATATGTATGTTTCTCATCATGCTGACATGGTGAGGAAGGTCCTAGATGTAAAGAAGAAAAGGTGGATACTATACATCATCCTGTCCTTCATAGCACAGAGCTTAGTTTTTCCATCAAACGTTTCTAAATGTGTTCATTCATTTTGAACCTCAGTGTCTTGAACAACTTTTTTTCTCAATAAATATATTTTTTTCTTTTTAAATTTGTAATTAATTTATTTTTTTATTTCAATCTTAGCTTCTAGTTTATTATTATTATCATCACTAGTGGAGAATCTCTTGAGATTTCCTATGTCAATCAGTGAGAAAAAGAAATGGTGGTCTGCACTCATTCACCTCAGTAATAATGCCCTGGCATGACCTAGTAGAGAATCTACAAGGAAGTTAGTTCAGTTGAATTGTTTTTAAGTCAATAGTGATGAATCCTAGAGCATATCTACTAAAATAGTGACAGAAGAAAATTGCAAATTAGATTTTAAACATGTATAAAGAATCAACATATATTTTTCTAGCCAAATCAGAGATAATGAAAATTTATATTTTTGAGCTATGGAGTTATATAATATTTTATCTGTTTATTTTCAATTCTAATGCTTTCAACTATGTAAGTTTATATGTATGTACTTTTAAATTTTTCATTAAAGTGAAAAAAGGATTTATTACTACATAAGAAGTCAATATTTTTTTCAATCATAGAACATGTAGCCATATTTCTAAGATATATTATGGCTTTTTTAAAAACATATAGATCATCATTTTTGTCACAAAGAAAAGCCAACTTGGTCAACAATTCTATCTCATTTCATGTTTATTTGGTCCTGAAAAAAAAAGTAAATACTTCCATAACAACTAAATATAGTTTAAAATGACTTTTCTAATTTCCTTTGGAATGTGAAGAAAAATAATCCTCATCACCAAAGACTGCCTTAGCAAGTAGAAATACTGCTTACTTGGTAAAATTCTATGAAATATTGTAACCGTCCTACTGTGAACATCAGTATTTAATTTTTCTCATATGTTTTTGTTATGCATAAGTGTCCAAGAAGCATAATACATCAAAATACAGAACTTTAGAGACTTAAGTAGCAAGAGATACAGAACTTTGCTTTCATTTCCAAATATATTGGTATCAGTTTTGCTTTGCAATTTCTCTCATCAATTGCAAAGGTAGATAACTAAAGACATAAAATTTTCATTCATATTACACTTTAACAAGAGCAGATTATATTAAACAGTTTCACATTTGTCACAAATATTAAGCATTTTGTATTATGAATACTTTTGGAACACTGAACAAAAATGAAATTGACATACGGATAAGTGGATTATTTCTAGCTATATACGAACTATTTAAAATGTTTATTAATCTCTAATTAATCCATGCTAGCAGATTAAAAATATTGCCATATTTAAAGATAGATAAATGAAATACAAGAATTCATGTGGCATACAAAGATTTAGCAATACCTCTAGCACCTAAAGATGTACAGAATATACCATACTGGTTTTTCTGTTTTAAATTAGCTAATCATGAGAAACCTCAAGCTTGTCATTAAAAAAACACACACAGAAAAACCCTAGCCAGTTTTGCTCAGTGGATAGAGCTTCGGCCTGCGGACTAAAGGGTCCCAGGTTCAAATCTAGTCCAGGGCACATATCTCTGTTGCAAGCTCCTCTGAGGCCCCAGCCCTGGCTGGGGTGCATGCAGGAGGCAACCATTCGATGTGTTTCTCTCACATAGATAGGATGTTTCTCTCTGTCTTTCCATCTCTCTTCCACTCTCTCTAAAATCCATGGAAACGGGTGATTAAAAGAACAAAAACAAACCTCCACAGGCTAGACAACAAGAACCATTTTGCATTGAATAAGTCAGTCTTGATTGCTGGTGTTGTTTGCTTGTGACTTTCTCATTATTTCTTTTTGTATTTTAAAACAATATTATTTATGAAGCAGTTATACTTATTTCAGCATTACCTCAGAACAATAAAATAATGTTAGAGATGAAATGAGTTGTTAGAGATAGAAAAAAGTAAAATGCTTTTTTCCTTTCCTACTCTGTTTTAGATTACTTGAGAAAACTTTATTTCTTGTATTCTTCTACCTTAGGCTTTTATTTATACTCTTTATTTTTGTGGTTATCAGAATCATATCTATATAATTTTGACTCACTGAAATCAACAGTAAGGTAGTTATCTCCCATTTACCAAACAATATAAAGATCTTATAACCATGCAACCAGTTTACCCTTTGTGCAAATATAACATGCTATAACTTTCGCTGTTTAGATAGTCCATATTGTTTTATTTTAAGCAGCTATTTGTTTCTTCCACCAATTTTTATATCTTATTGGAGTTTCAGATTCCATGTGAGACCATTTAGGTCAGACTGAAGAATATAATTTAGTACTTTTTATAAAATGCTGGCAGGTAATGAGTTCATTTTTTGAATGTCCAAAAATAACTTTATTTTCCTTATTTTAAAGAATATTTTCACTGGTTTTAGAATTTTGGATTGACATTTTATTTTTTAATTTTAGCACTTTATCATTCTCTTTCAGAATTCTCAATCTTGTACTCACTCTTTTAAAAACATGTGCCTTTCTATCTGGCTATATTGGAGGTTTTGTTTCTTGTAATTTTTGTTCATTTGAATAAGTTTGTCTATGATGTACCTAAATGTGATTTTCTCCTGCATACCTTTCTTACATATCTAGCTTGATCTTTTTCATCAATTTTAGAAAATTCTTTGTCATCCTCTCTTCAAATATTGTTCCCGTTTCACTCTTTATCCTATCCATTAGGAGCCAAAAATTTCCATATGTCATGGACTTCTGCTTATGTGTGCCATGTGGCTCTTACACTGTTTTGTTTGATATAGATAGTGAGGTGCAGATATCCTCTGTATTTCAGGTTGTTTTCTATCGACATCTTCCCTCTCCTAATCATATCTTCCTCATGGTCAGTCTACTGTTAACTCATTAATATTTTTTGGTTATAATTCCATGAATTGTGACAAATTGTAACCACTATCACAAACAGGATATAGAATATTTCTATCACCCCCAAAAGTCCCATTGTGTCCTTTGATAGAACACCCGCCCCCCTAGTCTTTAGAATCCACCTACCTACCTAAAGCATGTTGTTATTACAATGGAACCTTACTGTTTGCATCTTTTTGAGCCTGAAATTATCTACTTAGAATTATTCATTAGGATATCATCTATGTTCTTGCTCTTGTTGAGATTATTGAAGGATATTATTATTTTTTTAAATATATTTTATTGATTTTTTTTTTACAGAGAGGAAGGGAGAGAGATAGAGTTAGAAACATCTATGAGAGAGAAACATCAATCAGCTGCCTCCTGCATGCCCCCTACTGGGGATGTGCCCGCAACCCAGGTACATGCCCTTGACCAGAATCGAACCTGGGACCTTTCAGTACGCAGGCTGACGCTCTATCCACTGAGCCAAACCGGTTTTGGCTATTGAAGGTTATTAATATGAGGTCAAAGAAAACAGACACTGATAGCGATAGCCATGTTGTCATAAGTTTTCACACACAAGTGGTTGTGAGAGTGGATGATAACTTGTTTATTTTATAACTTGTATAAGTATTTAAAAATTATTCTATTTGAAATTTACATTGTGTTTAAAACAAAAAAAAAATCATTTGGGTGCTATAAAAATGTCTTTCTAGCATTATTTCCCAACTTTCCTCAAATGCAGGAGGAGTTGGAAAATGTCCTAGGTTTAATGCATGTGTGGTCTAGCTATTGCCTTTTAAATAAGCAATTCCTAAAGTCAAGGAAACAACTTGTATTTCAATAGAGACCTTGTTCAAGATCATGCGTTTTTAACTGAGTTGGATACCTATCCCCCTTCTGTGAAGTTTCTGCTTCCTGAGACTGCCAGATATAAGGGCAATGTTATATACAGCCATGATCATTGTACACCTATTCAGACCCAACAGCCTTAGATACAAATAAACAGACAAATAAAAAAGATAAAGAGTGTAATCTGAGGAATACATTTTACTCTGCAATGAAGATAAACATCTGTGCTTTAAATGAATACTTAGCATAGAACAGAATAAGTGCAATAGGTGTATTGCACCTATTCTATAGATGTAGCAGTTGTAGATCTAAGAAGAGATTTCCACCAATAGAAGTAATAGATGGAGAGAAGGTAAAAGAGGACATCATATTTGATTGTTAAAAAAAAAAAACAGCTGGGGGGAAAAATCACATACAATATGAAAAGAAGTAAGACATGTGACTTAGGAAATATAACTGCAAAGGAAAGCAGGACATGACTAAGGCACCCACTGGTAAGAAAAAAAGATCTATCAACAATAAATGGCTAACAGGGATTTGGACTTTATTTGTATTATATTTGTCCTTAAACTGAGTCACAGGTAAACTAATGCTCAATACAGTATTCTTTTATTTGTTTTGCATAGAAGATACTTTATAACAACTATTTATTATTTTGTCTTGGTAGATAGAAAAGTATGCTGAACATGCAGATAAAAGACATGAGTGTTGAAATAAATAAATTGTAATAATTACACTTGTGGAGGAATAATGATAAAATAGGATATTTTTTGAAATTCTCATTGTACTATATATAAACAATTGAAATAAAAAATGAAAATATGATAATTAAAATGACAGAAAACTAATATGAGTGGATAGATGAGATTAAAACAATATATTCAATGATAATACATAAAATGGAAGGTGAAGGTAGACAAAGTCATTATTGTTAAAGAGAAGTAAAAATTAAAGTAATGAAATTTTAAAATCCACATTGAAATAAGTATTGTGAAAAATCTTAGTCAATCATAGAAAAACATTAATAGCTATCATGAGTAATAGCATTAAGACACAGTTTATGCTAATAAATGGACATTATTAGCCTGGAAAGAAAATAGAGAAAAAATAGAAAATTGTATATTTGTATAGACAGATATAGCTATGTAGAGTTATAAATATATAATTTTAGATACAGATAAGATACACATATGGATCCATATATACATTTCTAACTGGTAAAATTGGGAGAAAAGGCTACCTTATAACATATACCATGTGTATTTTGGAAGAATTAAAGTATTTATATAGTATTTAATATGTAAACTAAATTGGCAGTAGAGTATGATGTGTGTGTGGGTGGTTATGTGTATGTGTGTGTGTGTATGTGTGTGTATATATATATATATACACATACATATATATATATATATATATATATATATATATATATTTTATTGCTACCAAAGAAAGTCATCATAAGGAAAAAATGCTTGGTGACAACTATGAGTAACATGTGCTTATGAGAAAGCAAGGGAACTAAAAGATAAACAATATGTTTGGAAAACATACATATTTTAAAAGGCCATTGCATTTGATATATAAGCAACTACAACAAACCCTCAGAAAATGACAAGAATGTGATGAGACTGAATGAAGATTATTGTACTAGGGGATTTCTGTTTCATTCTGAAGATCCACACTCAGCCCATTCCACTCTGTCCTCTGAGCTTTCTTATCCTTTGCCTTCTGACTGTAGCCAATACGAACAGCAGATGCCAGGAGTAGAGTAGTGCCAGGGGCATTATTCTTCTAACTCCGTTCCTTAGGGCCATTCAGGGATAGCCCCCACACTGTTACTAGTCTTCAGGTGCTGCACTATCCCTTGCAGTTTTCCCACACATTACCTATAGTTTTGTAAAGCTACCCTTTATGAAATTATTTTTAAATTTCCACCTGGGGCACATACTCTGCTTTTGTCTAGGACACCAATAAGAATTAATTGATGAATGAAGAAAAGCATGAAAAATAAAAGTTTAATCTAACTAATCATTACATAGTCAAATGTAGCAAATTAATTTTTATGAATTATTTCACCTTAAACATTTTTATGTTAGCCAGTGGTGCTGATAAAGCAGGCAAACCATCTGCTGGTAGGTACATACATTATCATAAGTTTTTCTCTAGTGTATTTTTGGCCATACTTATTAAAATATGTAAATATATGCTTAACATTGACCCAGAAAATCTACATATAGTACATAATGCTAATTTTATTAGAGCAGTTAGATAACCACAAGGAAATTTATTATACTTACTGGTATTATTCAATTATAAATGTTTAAAAAGTTTTAACATATTTATCCCAATGTTAAGTTGGAAATAACCTAAGAGTGGGTGGTTAGATAAGTGTGCTTTATTGATATAATACTATGCAGTTAAAAAAATTGTAAGTAATATTGATTGGCAAGTAAATATATAAGAAACTATTGTAATGTGAAAAATTAATTACAAAATATCTCATAAATATAGGTATAGTATAACAAGATTTGTCTAATGAGCATGCACCTAGTATGGGAATGGAGACTAAAATACTTTGAAAAAGTTGAAAAATAATAATGTTTGCAAATTGTGAATGGGTAATTTTCTCTCTCATTGAGCTTTCTGCATATTTTGTTCCTATGTTTCCAACATTGAGCATATGCTAACTAGCAGCTTAAAAAATACTTCACAAATGCTCATTTTTTTTGTTTAAAGTATTACAAATAGTAGTACATAGGTCTCCCCTTTTTTCCCCCCAATTGACCTTCCCCCAGCCTCCCCTACCCCCTGGCACATGCCCTCACCCCCATTCCAGTGTCTTGTGTTCATTGACATTGGCTATGCTTATATTCATGCATACAAGTCCTTCGGTTGATCTCTTACCACCCCCATCCTCCAACCCTCCCCAGCCTTCCCACTGTCATTTGACAGCCTGTTCAATGCTTCTCTGCCTCTGTATCTATTTTTCTTCATCAGTTTATAATGTTCTTTATTATCCATAAATGAGTGAGATCATGTGGTATTTTTCATTCACTGACTGGCTTATTTCACTTAGCATAATGCTCTCCAGTCCCATCCAGGTTGCTGCAAATGGTAAGAATTCCTTCTTTTTTATGGCAGCATAATATTCCATTGTGTAGATGTACCAAAGTTTTCTAATCCACTCATCTGTTGATAGGATTTAGGCTGTTTCCAAATCTTAGCTATGGTGAATTGTGCTGCTATGAATATAGGGGTGCATATATCCTTTCTGATTGGTGTTTCTGTTTTCTTGGGATATATTCCTAGAAGTGGTATTACTGGGTCAAATGGCAGTAAAAAAAATATGACCTTCAAAAACTCAACCAGGAGGAAGAAAAAAAAATCTGAATAGACCAATAACTATGGAGGAAATGGAAGCAGTAATCAAAAATCTTCCAACAAACAAAAGCCCTGGACCAGACGCCTTCATAGGGGAGTTTTCTAATATGTTCAAAGAAGAAATAAAGCCTGTCTTCCTCAGACTATTACAAAAAACTCAAGAGGAAGGGGCACTTCCAAGCTCTTTCTACGAAGCCAGCTCATATCTTTTAATGCAGAATCCTAAGGGTTAATCAGATAGAAATCATGAAGATGCAAAATTCATTGCATCACTTTTTATATAGGAATGAACATATGGAAGTAAAAGTGTTCACAGCAAGGTTTTATTAAATACTGTATAAATATTTGTAAAATGGAACACATGATAACTTTTTATATTTAAATTAGTTATATGCATTGCATAAATTCAAGTTGCAATATTGTGTTTGATCATTTAAGAGTCAGGTGGATTTACAAGTGAAAATAAGAGGTTATGAAACGGATACCAGAATGTAAGACAATACTTAAATAAACATTACAAAGTCAACAGATAATTTTTATTTTGTCTAACCTATATGCTAAGCTTTTTATAATTAAACATTTATTTTTAAATGAAAATGCTATAGAATTTTCCTGGATGCAGGAAGCACTCAGAGTCTATAGGAAATCAAAGAAACAAGTACTAGAGGACTTAGAAGACAAACTAGGGCTAGAAATCTAAGGTTGGCATGAAACTGAGCTTAAAGCCACTGGGAAAATGGTGAAAACAACAGAAACGAATTAGAATAAATATATACAGATGCAAGCATTAAAAAAAATTATGCGTACAAGGATTGAATTTTATTTGATAGCAGGAAATCCAAGTGTGAATCAGGTGATTAGAAAGGCAAGTGAAATCTAGTTATGTGAAATTGACACATATTTATGAATAATCAGTTGAACAGAAATAATTCAATATTCAATTTTTATCAGCAACCTAGGGGAGTTTATCATTTAAAAATCTGACCTTTGCCAAAACCAGTTTGGCTCAGTGGATAGAGCGTCGGCCTGTGGACTGAAGGGTCCCAGGTTCGATTCTGGTCAAGGGCATGTACCTTGGTTGTGGGCACATCCCCAGTAGGGGCTGTGCAGGAGGCAGCTGATCGATATTTCTCTCTCATTGATGTTTCTAGCTCTCTATCCCTCTTCCTTCTTCTCTGTAAAAAATCAATAAAATATATTTTTTAAAAATCTGACTTTTAATATAACATCTTAAAAATAATTTATTTCACTCTGTGGGAGGATTACAGATGCATGTAATATAATTTTATACCTAAGTTATATGAATGATTCAGATAATAGTAAGTAGTCATTCAATGCATAACTAAATAAATTATTTAAATAATTAATCTACCAGATACTGCTAATATTTTCAGTTTACTTTGCCCACGTTTAAGTAGTTATAGTCTTTGCTCCAAAATATGAGAGATTATGTCAAAACATTTTCTTATAGTTCAGAGAATTTAAAAATATTTACACAGATTATAGGATGGCTAGATTTACTTCAAGTTCTTAGGCTTTAGTGAAAAACTTAAGGTGATCATATGAAAAATTAATAATATGTACCATTTTCAACTATTTTTAAGAAAGTATCATAAGTTCAATTAATAATCCATTTCCCAGCATCTCAAAATTTCTTTTAGTAAAGAATTTATAACATTATTTAGATATTAAAATACCTGGTGAAGCTTTCAAAGTGACCATGCTTGTAATGCCTGGCCTCCCCTTGGCTTTCTTCCTATTATTAATATTAATAACTAGCTAATTATGACAAGAGCAAAAGCATGAGACTCTACTAAACTTTGAACTATAACTCAAAGTGCAAATATTCTTTTCAATATCACAGATGATACATTTCTAAGCCTAACCACATTTGGCTCAAATCACAAGGGATTCAGTAGTATTAATGTCACAAGAGTTTCTTGATAAAGAATTTTCCATGTAGATGTTGACTGATAGCCATAAACTCATTCAAAGCCCAGGGAAAAGCTGAGTGATGTCAAGCAGTTGGCAACGATGCAGATCCATCAAAGTAATACCTCGTTGCTCCAGAGACAATGGCAGGAACTCATGTTGAATCTGACAGGCTCACTGACGTAAGCTCTAATATGACCACATGTCAGTGCCGTCGCATTAGGCTGCAAACTGAACCGCTCCCTGCACGTAGTCCTTGAGGAGGAGCCCTGATTCATGACATCGGGTACTGCACAGACAGGCGATGAGTGGTCACAGCTTACAAGGACATGGAGCACACATGCTTTATTCCCTCCATAATCTTCTTTGAATTGCATTTGTCCAAACCACCCCACTATTTCAAGCAAATAAAAACAGAGTCCAAAATATGTTTTTTTGCACTTGGATGGATTCTACAAGGGAAATAAAGGCTGTACATATAATTTCCCTGCCTTCATGGAGATTGGGGAAATATATGGACAATTGTTCTCTTTTACTCACTTCATAGTCTTGGCCTCTGTTTCCCACAGTCTAACTGAGGAAGCAAGATGCTCACAATACATCATACAGCTGGACAAAATTTATATGCTCACATGAGGGATGTTGACAGTAAGGATTTTATAGAATAAATATTCCAATGTATATTTTGTAAGAAAGCTTGAGTTTGAGTTGAGCTATAATTGATGAGATGGTTGGAAGAATAATAAGGGAGGATTTCAAGTAGCAGGAAGTGAAAAAAATCATACATATATGGAAAGCTATTGGGCAGTACATGTTCCAAGAGATAACTCCTCTACAAGGAGTTGCTTGTAGCTTTTACTGTAAAAAAATTTGGAGGGATAGTGTTTAGTGATTAGTGATAAAAAACATCAAAGACATAAAAATGCAAGCAGAAAATTGAGACCTAACATTGTCTCATTAAAATTAATGAACATTATAAACTGTAGCATTAGTAAAATAGGAAATTCTGAATTTTAGGGAGGATTCATCATTTAGCATGAGTTTTAAAAGCTCATGAGGTTCAAGTGATCATTGGAAAGCCAGTGTGCCAATCTGAATTTGAATAAGTGTGAAGCTTAGGCTAACACAGTATCAATAAGACTAGACAGGAAGGGACAGACATAAAGGACATTTCAGAAGGTAAGTATGATGTAATGTTTTATTTTCATTAGGAAGAGAGAACATGTAAAGATTAAAAAGTCTACCATCTTAAGGTCCACTGTTTACCTCCATATTCTCCCGCTGATTAAAAAAATAGCAAATTGGAAATATATAACTGTTTGCCAGATTTAGATGGCCTGGCTGGCATGTTTGAAAAGGTATCGAATTCAAATGAGTAAAGCAGAAAGAGTTGAAGAGTCCCAGCCAAGCACATATCTCTCCTAATGAAAGTGAAAAACTAAAGGAAATTACATTTCCTATTTCACCAATGGGCCCCCCCAATTAATAGGCTTTATTTGAAGAGTGTGTTCATGTAGTGTTGGAGAGTGGGAATTTTTGCCCATTCCAGAGACCAGGGACTATGCCCTAGATAGAGTTGTCAGTGCTGACACTAGGCCAGGCCTTGAGATACGGTCTCATGGCCCCTTCCCAGCACGTAGGCCTTCCTTCACAGAACACTGTCAGCTTTCTGAAGAACAGGATGACCCTGTGAATAACATGGTCGTCAATGGCATGATCCTGACATTGCTTAGGAAAAACTGTTTTGTCTTGGGTTACTTGCTCTACAAAAACAAGATGTGGTTAATGTGCTTAAAAGTGGTTCTGTGCGCCCAGTACAGGCCTCTAGCAACAGAAGGCGAGGTAGAAATGCAAACCGACCCATGATTGGGACCGTAAGTCTCATGACAAAGTGGGAATGATAGAGCTAAAACTAGGTTGATCCCATGGAGTTCTTTTTGTTACTTTTATAATGTTTCTTTTGTTCTGTACCCGCTGTTCTGCAACTCTTCCTGCTGCCCTTCCCTGTAAACCGCAAGTATGTAACATTTGCACAAACATGCCAATAGGAATGCAGAGAAGTAGACTCAGCCCAAATTAGGCAAACTGCACAGTACCCCTGCTTACCCAGACCCCTGATCCTGCCCCCTGACCAATCGACGGGGGCGACGGACGTTCCCCCTGCCCACTGCTTTGGACCCCCTATAAAGCCTTTGTTCTCCCAAAGCTCTCTCTCTCTCCTGCCACTGCGCCAGTGATTGCTGGAGACGGGAGCTCGTGCTAGCACGAATAAAGGTTCTTTTGCTCTTGCATCAGGCTCGGCTCCTTCCTGGTGGGTTTTTGGGGATCCTGAACACTGGGCATAACAGTAGCAAGCTTACTCGTATGTACATCAGCCTCTTGGAGTTCTATGGATGGACTTAGAAGACCCAATGTGCTAAGAGCTAGAAGATGTTACCTTAATGCCCACCCAGTCCAGGGCCTTTGTAACAACTGATTAGTCTTAATGAGGTGGAATGGAAAACCCACGATGGAGAACTCTGCTGACTTTTGTTACCCAGTCCTCCTCTTCACAGTATGGAGAGCTTAAACTTAGAGCAAATTAATCCAAATAAACTATTTCTTTAATAATACATACACTTACGGGGGATTTACAAAGATGCAATGAGCTGGAAAGCAGGCTCTGTCTAACAATGTGCACTAGAATATTTAAAGGAGAGGTATATTTAG
The DNA here is from genome assembly GCA_026230045.1 of Corynorhinus townsendii. Lineage (NCBI taxonomy): Eukaryota > Metazoa > Chordata > Mammalia > Chiroptera > Vespertilionidae > Corynorhinus > Corynorhinus townsendii. The sequence continues at coordinate 13,352,326 of JAPDVU010000002.1, forward strand.
CATGGGGGGGACAAAAAAGACAGGGTTATCAGATGCAAAGACTGCATTTCACATTTATAACTATCCCAAGGAAAATGTCTTCTCCAGTAGACTTAAGAGAGGATCGACTTAGCAAGAATATATGCTCACTGTGAAGGTGGAGGTATTTTGCACCCTGGACAGCCTCCTGCCACTGAAATGTACATGCTAGAGATGAATGTCCCACCTTCCAAGACCATACTTAACGAGCTTCTTATTAAAAATGAACTCTCAAAACAGATTTCTTAGCATGGAAAATAATGCTTATAATTCAACTTTCCCCCATTCTCATAACTTTTGCAGTGATCATTACAAGGAAAAAAGCAAAATTCGGTCTTTTAAGTCAGACTTTGTGAGTTTTGGTCACAGCAGCCAACTCTTACAAAGCCGACCCTCTCTGAGTGCTGCCATAGCTGGGAAATTGATTCTTAGACCCATGGAGTGGCTTCGTTTAAATAACGGCCCACAAGTTTTCCCCAAGCCTTTCAGCAAGCTTTCCTCCAGTAAAAACAATCCTATGTCATCAGTCTTTCAACTGGTAATGCCTCCATCTTTCAGACAGCGAGTATTTGGAAATAGCTCTGAAGCCTCGTATATGTTATGAAGCCAAATGAACTACCTTCTGTCTTGTGTTTTGTTGTTGTTGTTTGTTCGCTTTTGTTTTTACAGAAGTTGTCATATACTCCTATAGGAAAAGTTGACATGGAAACATGGTAATGATTTGAGTTTCATTTAAAGATATAAGGTTTCCTGGGCTTTTTTTAAAGGAAGTTTTCAAAAGGAACCCTGGTGCACTGCTGTAGAGAATAGTATGGAGTTTCCTCAAAAAACTAAAAATGGAGCTCCCATTTGACCCAGTGATCCCACTTCTAGGAATATATCCCAAGAAGCTAGAAACACCGATCAGAAAGGATATATGCACCCCTATGTTCACAGCAGCACAATTTACCATAGCTAAGATTTGGAAACAGCCTAAGTGCCCATCAGCAGATGAGTGGATTAAAAAACTGTGGTACATCTACACAGTAGAATACTACGCTGGGGTAAAAAAGAAGGAATTCCTATCATTTGCAACAGCATGGATGGAACTGGAGAGCATTATGCTAAGTGAAATAAGCCAGTCGGAGAATCATAAATATCACATGATCTCACTCATCTTTGGAATATAATGAACAACGTAAACTGATGAACAAAAACAAATCCAGAGGCAGGGAAGCATCAATCAGACTGTCAAACCTCGGAGGGAAGGTAGAGGAGGGTGGGGGTAAGGAGGAGAGATCAACCAAAGGACTTGTGTGCATGCATATAAGCCTAACCCATGGACACAGACACCAGGGGGGTGAGGGCATGAGTGGGGGGATGAGGACACATATGTAACACCTTAATCAATAAAGAAATTTTAAAAAAAGAAAGTTTTCAAGAATCACTGAAGGTGCTTCAGTTTCAAGGGGAGTGGTGGTGGGAAGAGAACTCAAGCGAGAAAGGAAAAAGAAAGGCACATACTCTATTCCGCCTTGACTCATTCGATCTCAGTGGATAGAGGGGATGTGCTTTTCTCCTAATTTGTGTGAACAACTGGGTATGCGAAAGAATGAGTCTTACTTTGGATGTGATTTTAAGTGGATCTATGGTACAACCTAGGGGCTAATTTTTAAGTTTTTACTCGCACTCTACTCCATCGTGCCATTATGAAGATTATCTGTGGAGAGACTGAAACACTTGGGAGTTTGTTAAAGAATAAATGTATTGAAACTTTAATTAAAATACTTATCACTGATACTGATGATCAAAGAACATTTCCAGATAAGTCTGAGGAGTTTCCTCAAAATTATTTCTACATACAAATAGTTATACAACTTTACTTCTTCAGAGAATAAGCTTATGCCAGATAGTGTCTGTACCTTGCATAACATGGTTTTATCTTAACCCAGATTCATCTTCTTCTCCTACTAGTCTTTAATTAATTTGTAATTAAACTAGTCTTTAATTAATTTGTATTGCCTAGTACAGTGGTCTGCAAACTTATTAGTCAACAGAGCCAAATAGCCACAGTACAACGATTGAAATTTCTTTTGAGAGCCAAATTTTTTAAACTTAAACTTCTTCTAATGCCACTTCTTCAAAATAGACTCGCCCAGGCCGTGGTGTTTTGTGGAAGAGCCACACTCAAAGGGCCAAAGAGCCACATGTGGCTCGCGGGCCGCAGTTTGCCCACCACGGGCCTAGTCAATGAGAGTACATGGAGAAAGGTTAGATATTTTTGGACAAAAGTTCTTGTTTAACTCAGCTTTGTTTCTCCTAGAAATAAACTGCAAAGGCTATTGTTTGTTTTACCTGCCTGACCTCAATGTTACATCCCTCCCCTCATCCAATTTTCTTTAATTTCTCTTTTTCAAGTACCAGCATTTTACAATCAACTTTATCAACATTGCCTGGTTTAACATCCTAGCTCTTAAATGTCAGGGCTTGCTTGGAGAAGACCTAGCTCAATAAAGCTGTATCGGTGTTTAATAAATTGTACATGACGATGGTAAAAATTCAAAGGGCAATTTTCCCCACCACGATGACATCTGCCCTTTGCTAGCAAGAGAGCAGAGTGAATTGTGCCTTAACATGAATGTTCTTTTACATGAGGCCCTTGTTCGTTCTGGCATAATCATATTGCTGATTATGATGTCCTTTCAATGTCAGTCAGAATAGCAGAATTGACTTACAAATGTCCAATTAATTATTCAGCAATGAAATGGAAGATTTTTGCTTTGCCTGTAGATTGCAGGATGTTTCCTGGCTAGATGCTCAGCACCAGAGAGGCCGTTTGCTAGCATTGATCACAGCCTGTGAGTGGATAAGTAGCAAGGGGCGGGACAAAGAGGACTACGCAGAGAGACCAATAAGTGTGGTTGTGAAAACATCTGTCATGTGTGAAGCAACTTAATGAGAAAAGTATTCCATAGTGACCTCAATGCCTATCAAAACCTGATTTTATTCAGGCAATATTTTTTTTGGGGAAATATGGTGAGCAGAAAACAAGTTTATCAAATAGCTTAGCAAATTAGGAGAGTGCAATTCATATTTTAAATTGGGAGGGGGGTGGGGAACAGAACAAAAACGGCTCATTCCATTATTTTACTTGAAAGAAATTGTTGTCATGTTAAATAGTAGTTATATCGCTAGGGCATATCAGCCCAGGATCATTTGGTAATTCAAATGGAAATAACAATGTTAAGATGCCTCTAATTATCTTTTTCTGACCATTACTGCCCATTTTTCCTTTGTTTTCTGCCCTCAATTCCCTTGACTGTGCTCTTTGGCAGCATTCAATCCCTAGAAATATATGATTTGTATTGTTCATTTTCGTACGTAACTATATTGACTATCCCTCATTCTAGATGGTCCTCTCCTTTATCATTTTTCCCTACATCTATCTTCTTCTGATTCTGCTTTGACTGTTCTTCCTTTTCCCCATGCCAAAATGTAGATGTGCCCTAAAGTCGTGTCTTTGAGGCATTTATTTTCTTTTCCTTCTCCCTCCATCAGTGATGTAAGCAGCTTATTAATTTAACTATCCTAAATTGATGACATCTAAATCGGCCTATTTTATTTTCCACCCAAGAGGGACAAAAATTCAGATGTTTCTGTAAATAAGCTGAGGCCGACCTGGTGAGGGTCACTGCTGATGATTAGGGTGTGTCTTTGAAAGATTGAAAATTCATCTTTAAGTTTTCTTTCTCAGTGATAACAGGTAGTTCAAAACCATTTGAAACTCTCTAGACAGAGCATATATCAGTGACAGAAGACATAATTTTTTTAATCCTCACCTGAGGATATTTTCCCATTGATTTTAGAGAGAGTGTAAGCCAGAGGAAAAGTCAGAGAAATATAGATATAAGAGAAACATATCAGTTGGTTGCCTCCCACATGTTCCCTGACCCATGCTCAGGCTGGGGAGGAGCCTGCAACCGAGGTAGATACCTACCCTTGATCAGAATCAAACCCGGGACTCTTCAGTAGGCCAGCCGATGGTCCATCCACTGAGCCAAACCTACTAGGGCCAGATGAAAATTTTTAATGGTTATGGTCCTTTGTAGACTGTAGGGAGTGGTTCCAGGTTAAGCCTGGGACTGACCTGCTGGCAATGTTGCAAACAAGTCCCAGCTTGGAGGGCACAGCCCTCTTAGCATAATTAAGCTTGATCTTGTGATGCTCCCTAGATCTTTCCTGGGTAGCTAATGGGCTGTGGGAGGGGCAGCAAGTGCTGCCAAAACAAGTGAAACTCACAAGAACATTGTAAATTACCTTGTTTGCCCCTGACTATAAATAAAGCATCAGCTTGCAGTCTGGATCTATTCTGTGGCCTCAGCCAGGCAGAGAAGATCCACCTAGACCCAGCTTATTCTCTTGTCTGTCTTTTCTTCATCCTTCACCAGCCCTCCCTCAGGCTCGCCAAACCCGTGGCTATGCTGGCGCGGTACAGTAGACAGAATGATAATTTTTAGAAAAGGAAGTTATGTAAGAAATTACTTAATGTAAATACTTAATTTTTTTAAATGTTGTGTTCGAAATCAACTAAAAATAAATATAAAATAGATATGTATTTTTTAAAAGTAATTTGTGTTTTTTTTTTGCTTTATGCCTTTTAATAGATTCTTCCTCTTTTAAGTCAAATAACTTTCCAAGAATATGCTTCAATGTTGACACAATGGATCAAACTTAGCCATTTTGACTTTTGTATCAGTCATCACTTTTCTTAATTCTCATTTCAGGATACTTTAAAAATATTGTTTAAATATTTATTTTTTTACATTCCTGTGTTTTAAAACTCTTGTTTCAATATTTATTTTTTTGACATTGTTGGGAGATGTGTATTCTGGATCTTCTTTTTATGTCTCCTGTAATCAATATTTTGTTTTTAATCATTGTGTCTTAAAATAAGCTAGATTTACTATAGAAATAAAACTGATTTTTTTTAGTAGTTAAAAAATGTCTATTCTTTGTTAGTCTAGCACCTCTGATTTAATTTAATAGCTTGCCATACTTTTCCTAAATTCTTGCATTTTATTTTTGTATGAACATATTCAGTAGCAGTTTGTACTGTTTTGTCCTTATTGTTTTCTTATAACATCTATTAAAGAAAGTTGTTTATTCAAGAAAAATATATAGACTTTGATAAGAACAAGGTTTTTAGCATTGTAACTTAAACTGCTCTCATGTCTAGGTTCTATGATAACCTTGAAAACCAGCAGTCTCACAACCTCAGTAGCTGAAAAAAAAAAATGAAAGAAAGAAAAGAAAGGGAAAGACAAAAAAGAACAGAAGCCATGTGGAGCTTTTCAAAATGCCCCAGTCCAATAGTATTGTCACTGCTTGACCTATCTGGAAGTCATATAACCACTGAATTCTTGAATTCTGCAGAGTTCGAATATTTTTCTAAACTATTCCTTTTTTTTTCTATCTTAATGACATCATCCCCTTATTGAAAAAAAATTTAAGAGATCCTAATTGATTTTGTCAGAATAAGTGTATTAACCTATCATCTGTTAATAAGGCAGATCTGTCTACAACACAGAACCAGAACTATGGGCTTTCTCACCTATTGTAGCTTTGGCTGAGGCTGACTGTGTAATAGACCTGTGTATTGTCAATGTTCAAGAGATGCCACTAGAGTCACCAACGCAATTGCAAATTCAACAGTTTCTTATTTCAAGAAAGACAAGCATAGATGTTTGTTAAAAACCCAAACTGAAATCTATTGCCACCTTCTACCACTCTTTGCTCTTGAATGATTTCTATTCATGATTTTTTATTTAATTACCAGAGGCCCAGTGATGCACTGGGGTAGGGGGTCCCTCAGCCCAGATTGTGAGAGGGCTCAGGCTAGGCTGAGGGACCCCACTGATGCACAATCAGGGCCAGGGAAGGATGCAGAAGGTTGGCCAGCCAGGGAGAGATCACAGGAGGGCTCCAGGGTGTGTCTGGCCTGTCTCACTCAGTCCCAATTGGCTGGACCCCAGCAGCAAGCTAACCTACTGGTCAGAGCATCTGCCCCCTGGTGGTCAGTACATGTCATAGCAACTGGTTGATGGGTCGAGTCTGCCCCATGGTGGTCAGTGCATGTCATAATGAGTGATTGAATGGCCTTAGCATATCATTAGCATGTCATGCTTTGATTGGTTGAATGGATGACCAGATGACCAGACACTTATCATATTGGGCTTTTATTATATAGGATATATAATTTTATTTAATTATACTAAAATTTATTTTTAAATATAACACAATTATTGCAACATTATTAAAGGTTGAAAATATCACTATAATTTTTAATACCTCTTTATTAAAACAGAAAAAAACTTCCAGCATGTTGTTTAGAAACTTTTTTAACATAGCCCCGCTTTGTAACTATACATAAATAATACATGTCTGTTCAATTTGGGGAAAAGTACAGGAGTTCTATTGGTGGAATTTCATGAATAATAGATATCCCACGTATAACATAATGAATTAGAGATGAATATCTATCCTGGATTTTGTGTGTGTGTATTTCTATCTATTTATCTGTCAAGGCACAAGTACTAACATTTTTAAAATTATTCTAGCTTTATAAATAATTTTAATGTCTAAAAAATTCAAGGACTCTCCCCTACCAACATTATGTGATTAAAATTTTGAATAATATTCATAATAACTTCATTTTTGTCAAGAATGATTTTGTGATTTGATTATGAGTTTATTATATTTATATTTGAATTTGTAGGAACCAACATATTTTAAATATTTAGTAATCCCTACAAAGAACATCCTATATTTCCCATTTATTTTAAATTTATCTTTGCCTATAATTAAAGTTTCATTATTTTTTTAATGACCCTGCAATAGGTTTTGTGGAATATTTATACATCATTATTTTAATACAATGAAACTGAGTAACATTTTCTAACATTTATTTTCAATGTTATTAAATCAAATTTGTAAACTTCTACCTATATTCAACATAAAATAATATATAACAAACATCATATTTGAATGAAATAATTTTTACATTGATTTTTATATTATTTTATGCCTCTCACACAAATACTGGAAAACACACACTCTATTCCATTATGTTAGGCAAGTAGGATGTGTATTAAAATCAAAGCATTTGACTTGAAAGTCATATTTACTTATTAACAAGTAACAATGAAAAAATAGTATAACTTTTAAACTCTTATCCTCTAGTAAAATAGTATAAACTTTTAACATGTTGTAAGAAAATGTTTTCAATATAGTGTTAATTTTAAAATAAATATAAATATTTTATTTCACTCCATATAGGAAAAAGAATGGGAGTGATCATTCATAGGAACTCATAAGTAAAATCTTTCTCAACTATAAGAGAGTGCACTATAAGTAAAATCAATTTGTCTTCATTCAAAACCAACTAAGATAATTATTTTCCTCATACAAAATTATGAAATTAAGAATATTGGGTCCAGTTCAAGGATTTGGCCTATACTTCTGAATTTTTCTCTTAATAATTGTATGAACTGATTACAAAAAAGCATCACATTCTACCTAATTTTGTATTTCCAAAGTAATATATACTACTCACAAGTATGGTCAGTAGTGGTGGAAAGAATTAATGTGTTCCTCACCATTTGCCTCTCTTCTTTTACATAGCACTTGAACAAGATAATTCATCTTTAAGATCTCTTCAAGCTATAAGATCCTATTTCTATTCTACAAAATTAACACATATACAGGTGATATCATTTGGAATATATGAGAGATTTTAAGAGTTTATCTAATGGCTGTTTTAAAGGAATCTTATAACAGATGATCTTTCTATCTTCTACCCTAATGGACAATCTTCTGTTCCAGTCTCTATTAACTGAAAATAATAAGCTTATATTTAAAGTTATACAATACCATAATTATAGTCATAATTTGTTTAACAAAAAGTATGTATATGTAACTATGACAGCCTCAAAATGTATTCTTTAATCTCATTATGCTCATTTTACAAATGAGAAACATGAGATTCAACGAAATAAAAAAATAAATAAATAAAACTTGCCCATTTCCTCCCACCTAGTAAGTGACAGAGCCTGAATTCAGACCTAAGTCTCCCTGTCTTCAGTCTTCATGACATCGGCCTCTACTGTGTCATATCTTTATCTCTCACAGGATGTGAAAAAAGCATCCCTGCCAGAAGCCTTATGAAATTCATCGAATGAATGATTGTTTTTGTTATCTGACCTTGCTTTATAATGTCTAATATATATATAGGCTCTTTGTTACTTATCAATTTTCTGTGATAGCTCATAGCAGGAAGACAGGAGGGCATGGAGAGTGAGCTTTGCTAAGAAAGAGCCCTTCAGTGAAATCATTAATCCTGATGTAGGCAGGGTGATAAGGTTACTCAAATGTCCCATTGGAATTTTTTTTTCTTGTTTGATTGTTATTGTTATTGTTTTGTTTTGTTTTTACTTTGGAAAGATAGAGAAACTTCAACTGAATAGAATTCATCTCATGCTTTGAGTGCGTACTTGCATTAATAGGTTCTCTTCTTTAGACCAGAAATGTGAAAGATCATTGTAAGAAGTCTTACCAACTTTTTCAACTTAACATAGGAACTAAAGAGAAGATATTTAGAGGGCGATTATGTGCAACAGAAGTTTGCATGCACATTACTGTGTGTGTGCACATATATTCAGGGAAGCTTCAGTTTTCCCCCAAAAGGAGCATTCTAAAAGCCTTGATTTTATGGAACACATTTATTAAAACTCACTATAAAATTCAGGTTACCACAAGAAGCGTGTTTACTAGCAGATCATTGAGGACATTCCCCTATCTTTCCATTCAAACATTTCTATGGAAAAGCAACATTCCTTCATGTGTGGGGCATTGCAGAGATAACAGAAAAGTGAGGGCACAGAAGTCAAGCCCCAGCACTAGCTATCCTAACCAAAAACCTTCTTCAAGACCTGACCTTCCAGTGACGTTGCCCATCTTTCTCAGCACCATCACAGTGCTTACGCTGCAAATGTCTCTGCTTTCCCTTTCGTTCAGGTTCTCTCCGTAGCTCTGGTCTGGGACAAGTGCTCCTAAGTGTTGCTTTGTTGGTAACTTACTTGATTAGAATTCCCTGTAGAATTTCCTTTCTCAGATGAAGATGCCTAAGCTCTGTCACTGTGCCACTGAGAAGGAATGTGTGGGAGGTGGAACTCAGTCATGCAAATGAGCAATAAAAACTAAATGCACCTCTTGTCAAGCACCAATTAACTGCATGCGCTGCTACCTTTGGAGCTAAATGAGTTTTTATCTGCAGATGTTGGAAAGCTGACAAGCTTGGCCCCACTTTGGTTATGTTAACTCAGCACCAGGCCAGTGTAGTTACAAATATTAGGAAACGTATGTGGTTGGAAAGAAATAAATGTGTTTCATTCTGCAGCCTATTTACCCCATCTTGACAAATCTGGGACACACTTGCCTGAATGTCCTGAATATACTGAGACTAAATCTTTCAATGACACACACCAGAGCTATAAAACAATTATATCAACATGTAGGCTTTTGGGGAAAAAAAACAAAAAACAAAAAAATGATAGGTCCAGTGTATAATAAATGATTGTCCTAAAAATATCTGCTGAGATAGAATTTTTATTTCCATTTTTCCCATCTCTTCCTCCCACCACCCTCTCCTCCTACTACTCATTTCCTTCACCAGGCCAGATATAAGGAATTAAATTCTGACAAAGGAGAGAATGAGAGAGAAAACATTGATCTAGATTCTGATTTGAATGTCTTAATTCTACTCTAGTCAGAAAAACTTGTGGAATACAGACAGTAGACTTACCAGAAAAGATACGGAATCCAACACCGCCTGGGTTTCTGTAGAATGAAAACTTCCTACTTTTCTATCTCCCTATCCTGCTTGTTGCAATAGTCGTTGGCTGGAACTCAAGCAGCCAGGTTGGGGTAGGAGGCAGAAGATCTTGCTGAGGAGGAGGATATTATGGCATTGAGATGGAAGGGCTTTGGCTTTCACATGACCTTCCCAAGCTGCCACCAGCCCTGGACTAGAGTTCCTTAGTCCACATAAGATAAAAGTATACTTTAATCCTATTAAAGTCATGTCATTTGCACTTTCTATTGGGTGAACCTAATCCTAGTTCCTAGAACACTTTAAAATAGTCAGTGGAGGGAGAAATTAAAGAAGGCTTTTTTTTTTTTTTTTTTTTTTGAGTAGGACATTTGTCTGAACATGCACGGATCAGAGCAGCAGCATCTGACATGTTTACAGAGTGTCAATGGTCCAGCAACACAGCAGGGAGAGAAAAGCACCACACCCATGACGCTGGGAAAGCAGGAGGGTGAACACATTCTAATTCACCGGCTCCTAGCAGAGCTCACTGATACTAGGAAGCCTTTTTTTAGGGACTGGGGGCAAGCACTTCGAAGTCTTACAATTTTCAAACGGGAACTAATAAGCTAATGAAATGATGATACTAATATTAAATGCCATGGGACCGTAGATCTTTTTTTGTAAAATGCAACAAATCAGGACACTACCAACCAAATCTAAGTATATACTTTCTTAGTTTCAGTTCCCAGAAAGCAGAGTCTAAGAGAAAGGGAAAAAAAATTTCCTTAGAGGAGTAGAAACACTGGGAAGTAAGACTGAGGGGAAAGGCAGAGTGAGAATTACTGGCTTATCCGTACACTTTAATCTCAATGTGATTTTAAATTTTGTTCATCAGCCTAAAGCATGTTTGCAGGAGTCATGCATGGAGACAAGTGCTGAGTGACATCTTTAGTGGGGGTTAGAGATGAATGTAGGGCAGGTAGCTTTACATGTGGTAGAGGTAAATTTCAGTGCATGTGATCCCTATGGGGAGCAAAAGGACAAGATCTTGTTGGTTCAATGGACACACAAAATAGTAACACTGCGGCCCAGTTTTATTCAGGTAAAATGCCATCTTGTCATCTAAAACTGGTAACTTCAAATAAAATTTTAGGTGCCGAAATGTACGAAGCAGGTACTACTCTGTTTAAATGTAAATCCTATCCTCATCTGGTGTAAACACACTAAACGGAAGACGAAAGGCTTAATAATGCATGTTTATTACAGGCTCGCGATGTTAGCATTTGGTAGAACAGTTTTGCTTTCATATGGAAAACAAAAACACCAAAACACTACAACAACTTTTAGCATGCAGGCAGGACTCAGGTTAGAGAAATAGTTGTTGCATCCATGTGCTATTTTGATTTGTCAACCAAACGCAGTCCAGAGACAGCCACTGGAATGACTGCGTCTGAATTCACCACCAGCTTGTAGCCATGTTCTCTTTAGAGCCAAAATAAAATGGACTGACAGAAAAAAAATAAAATATAAAAGCACTACGTCTCACCTCCCACAGCTTGCAAACTATGATTTGTACCTATTTAGTGTAGGGACTGCATCTAGATTTGCTAAGATCTCAGGCCAAGGAGGGTCTGCATAACGGGCCTATTAAAACTCCCAGAATTGTAGTGCGTTTGTTTTGGCAGACGTCTATGGCCTTGTTGGGAATGGTGTAACACAGCCATGAGAGTGGGATTTCAGCTCCCTGTTCATTTCCTGAATTCCAATGCGTGGTGACAGAAAACTCCTGAAAGGTAGCTTCAGAATGTTTTCAAACACTGGATGTCCAGCAAAAAGGAAGGCAAGAGTTTATGAATGTAGCCTGTTATGTTCTGGGGATGATATAATTCCTGTGAATACTAAAAGACTCCTGAAAAAAAAGATAGACAGGATTGATCATTTTAAGTGTCTGTAGCAGACTCTCAATGGCCTCAAGCAAAGCAAAACAAAATTACCTGCTCACAGACACTGACCTCATTTCAGGAAAGGAGATTCCACATAAGACAGCAGAGCCTTGGACATGCTTGTCAAGGTGCGAGGAGGAAGTTTTGCCTCAAACACGAGCTGAACGACCATAAGCAAAAGATGAGAGGTTAATTTCAAAGATGCAGTCTTTCCCAAGGGAAAGAGAAGTGTGTATCTCAGCCAGGCCCAAATGTCCGATTACCTCAGAAAATGTAGCAAAGGCACGCACCTTACTCCTGAATTGCCGAACGGACACTAAAAAGAAAAAAATAACCCCTGGCACCATTTGGACCCAAAACCAACGAGGCGTCTCTGACTCTGGCTGGATGCCTGTGTCTTTTGAAATTTGTTTTTGGAAACATTAGGCATCCCTGGAATATTCAAGATACAGCTCTTAAATTTGCCCTGGGATATCACTCCAAGTGTGCTGAAATGTGTACTGAAATTGGAGGTTTGTTTCTCAGGCCTCTGGCCTGAGCACGCTTCCACGGAGGAAGCCTGGGAAGAATGATGGAGAGCTGGCTGTCTCAAGCAGGGTCCCTCCTAGTTATCTCCAGGCTTCATTTCTACTCCAATGAGATGCCATCCACGGAAACACTATAATCTGGTGGGAGGAAGTATTAGTTTCCTATTGCTGCTGTGACAAATTACCATCCATTTAGTGGCTTAAAACAGTGTAAAATTATTATGCTATAATTTTGGAGGTCAGAGTCTGAAGTAGGTTGGCTGAGCTGCATTCTCTCTGCAGGTTCTAGGAGGGAATCCATGTCCTTGTTTTGCCTGCATCTAGGGAGCACTTGCATTCCTTGGTTTATGTAGATGCAATAAATAATGCATATATATATATATATATATATATATATATATATATAACATATATGTAGATATGCACAAATATACAAAGATCTGTCTCTAACATCTACCTATCTGTCATCTATCATCTGATTTTGTCACATCTCTCTGACCCTGATCCTTCCACCTACCTTTTATAAGGACCCTCATGGTTACATTGGATCCACAGAGATAATCTAAGGAAATCTTACCATCTCAAGACCCTTAACTTAATCACTTAATCACATACAATAGGGTTATTGTAATCTAATATATATATGTATGTGTGTGTGTGTGTGTGTGTGTGTGTGTGTGTGTATATATATATATATATATATATATATATATATATATATATATGTATATATGCCAAAGCAACCTTTACTACCGGTCAACTGAACAACCAGTCAACTGGCCACTATAATGTGCACTGATCACCAGGGGGCAGACGCTCAACACAGGAGCTGCACCCTGGTGGTCAGTGCACTCCCAGAGCCAACCTCCTGTGGTCCCTCCCCCTGGCCTGCCATCCCCATTGGCCCGATCGGAACTGGGCGAGAAGGCTCCTATGGGCCCTGATTGTTGGCCAGGCCAAGAAACCCCACCCTTGCACAAATTCATGCACCAGACCTCTAATACATATATATGTATATGTACATATATATATAGTTAATACACATATGTACATACATATATATGCATAAATATTCTGTTAATTTTTTTGTTAAACTGGATATATAGGCATATAGATATAATGGATTATATTGTAGATCTCCTCTACTTTACATATATAAAATATAATAATATTTACTATTTAATCTTCATTTAACTTATTAATATACTTAATATTTGGTAGTGAAGCACTTGAAATCAAAACTATTGTGGTATTATGCTATCCATTTGTTAAATGCCAAATTTTAATTTAAGGTATCAGTGTTTGCAAGTCTTGTTAATAATGGGCTTGCATTATTTTCTTTAAAAATCACAGTGTTCACCTGCCCATCACCCTGAGTCTCTCATAGTGCCCATGCCGGAGCTAACTGTGGCCTTGAACTATTGCCTGCTCTCTACCCATAGGCTACAGGCATTGAAACAGGTTACACGATGGGTAAAAAACATCACAGTATTCATTTGAATCTCAATGAATTTCCCTCACTTTTTGAGCCTTTACTATATTAGCATAAGAGACTGAAAGTCTTATTTGGTCTGCCTGCTATGACAGGCAGCTGCTTTATAAATCTTACATAGATCAATAAGAATGGATTATGGAGACTTGTTTTCCTTTATAGAAAGGAAAATTAGAAGACATTTTCTTAAAGTGACATTATTATACTAAATAACTGTGGGAGAAGTTAAGTGGTGTTAAAATCTTATTTTTTGCATTTAATGGAGTTTGATCAATTACAAGCAGTTGGAACTTGGATAAATTTTAGTAATTTGACACAATAAACAGGCAGAATTCATTTTTTCTTAAAATATTTTAGAACAAAAGGGAGTTGAGAAGCATTAAAGAAAAATAACGAAGAACTTTCTAAGACGAACAAATGTCCTACTTGTCAGGTAAATAATTTAACAGTGTTTTAAATATGGAGAATTGATTCATGAAATACTCATTCATAAGATAGACTCTGTTTAGGGCATTTCTCAAGAATGACAGTATGCTGCAGCATCCATGGGTTGCTGTTGTATAATAAAATGACTTACCCTGTGATTTTTATTCTTTTATTTGATATCTAATTAGTTTTCATATTGGTAAATTATTACAATGAAGTAATTTTGGTAAATGCATTACAATGTCAGGTATAAGAAAACCTCATGTTTTAGTACTCCATTTATATGTTGAACTCAAAAGTTTTGTTAAGACATGCTTGGAAAAAATTTTGAAGTGTATCTACTTTTCTAATATCAGCTTTTTCAAATCATAATAATAATTGATACCTATAATTCTTCATGTGACAGGCTATGTAGCACATTTGCCATGTAGTACAATCACCAGGTGGAAGGTATATAGAAAGATCTATTAACCTTTTTCCTAACTTATATATGTTTATAGATATAATAGAATACATTATAGACCTGTTTTACTTGATGAGCACAGTCTTTGTAATAAACAAAAATTACTTGAAGTAAATTATATACTCTTCAGTTCTCTACAATTTAATCACTATTATTGTTTTGATCTAATTAGCATTAAGCTATTTATGTGACTGTGAAGGCTTAAAATTTATGCTAGACTATTTTTAAAGAAAGTCTGATTTAATGTTCATATCCTTTTAACACGCTAATCTATAAAAGGAACTGAATGCTCAGAATGCATGTAAATATTTAATTTTACTCATATGCATTATTAAAGTCACATGCACATTGATTTTGTCTGGTTAAATGTGTATGAAAAGACTACTATTTCAGGAAGAAACAGGTAAAACAGTGTTTGTTTGTTTTCCAAAAGGAAGAGCACTAAGAAATGACATTTCATGTTTGGCATTTCTAAATAAAACCAATGTGGAAATACTGATGGCAGAATTGTAGGCAAAAGGTTATGTCAGGGATGATGTGCTTCAAATCTATGTATATATGGTACCACCAAAGTACCAAAACCAAAACAAGATTAGGAAAAGAGACAGAATTATGAAATTAGCTTAGTAAGGCAGGCAAGGACCAGATAATGTATGCCTTTTTGAGTGTCAACAGGAGTTTGGATTTTTAAAAATATATATTTTATTGATTTTTTACAGAGAGGAAGGGAGAGGGATAGAGAGTTAGAAACATCGATCAGCTACCTCCTGCACACCTCCTACTGGGGATGTGCTTGCAAAGAAGCCACATGCCCTTGTCAGTCCGCAGGCAGACACTCTGTCCACTGAGCCAAACTGGTTAGGGCAGAAGTTTGGATTTTTTAATTAAATAACAGGAAAGTCAGTGTGTGTGTGTGTGTGTGTGTGTGTGTGTGTGTGTGTGTGTTTAGTTCTTCTTTGCTCTGTTGGTTTATTTTTTACTGTACTTTAAATATGTAACATAAAGTTTACTACAGTTACCACTTTTAAATGTCCAGTTTGGTTGTTTTAAGTCTAGTCGCTGTTGTGTAGTCATCACCGCCAACCATCTTCAGAATATTTCCATCTTCTTCAAGTGAAACTTTGCACCCTTTAAACTCTCTCTGTGTCCCCTCCCCTCAGCCTCTGGAAACCACCGTTGTAGTTTCTGCCTCTATGAATTTGCATATTCTGGGTACCTTATATGAGTGGAACCGACATGTGTCCTTGTTGTGACTGGCTTATTTCACTTCACATCATGTCTCCAAGGCTCACTGATGTTGTAGCAGGTACTAGACTCTCCTTCATTTTCAAGGCTGAATAATATTCTGTTGGGAGTATATACCATATATTGTTTATCCATTCATCCATTAATGGACATTTAGGTTGCTTCCACTTATGGCTATTGTGAATGAGCTTACTATGAACATAGATGTACAAATATCTGTTCAAGACCCTGCTTTCAATTTATTTTGGGTTATATTGTATGAAATAGAACTTTATATTTTGTATACATTTAGATAGTCATATCTAAATGAGTTTGGCATAAAGCAATAACTGTAGAGTTCTTTTTCTTCATTCAAGGTCATTTACTAAACTACATTTTTTGTTTTTATGATGCCAGGAATAAAAGTAGTCATCAATTTTATTATGTATATTTATCAAGAGTGATAAAACACAGGAGTATTAAATCAACATTCTAGTGCAGGTTAGTAACATCATTATTACTCATTACATTTGCTTACCACAGGTAAGAAGCTCTTGTTTATTAATTTGTAAAATAGAGCAAAGTGTATTCTACAACATCAACATGAATTAACACATCAGATAAAAATACCTAGCTTAAGCTCTATATTATTAGGACTAAGTAATAATAATTCTGCATAATTCCCCTTAATTGGATGACCTAAATATAAAAATTGATATTTTTACAATATTAATTATATAAATTAATTAGATGTTTTGGGGACATCTGTATACTTTGTATGTATTTTGTTCATTAATATCGCCGATTACTTTCTAAGGTAATATACTTTTCTACATCATGCAGATGATTGGCATTTATTTATAGTAGATATGTTTTATGAGATAATTTATAAAATAAGTTATTTATTTATTTAAGATTTGTATTAATGTATTCTCCATTCTTACCAATGAAGCAAGAATGCCCTCTCAAATCATGAAGTTCACAATGTGTGGGCTCTAACAGTTACACTGAAAATAATGGACCTCTGTCCTCGGTCAAGGTTAAAGGCACATTTGGAATTTTTAAGAAACTGTCTTTCAGAATCTAATTAGGTCAAGATTGCAGGAGATGTTATTATAATTTCTGCTTAAAAGATAATCCATTGTATAAACTGCAGATATAAGTGACCACAAAGGAACAAATTAATGAGACATTTTCACAAATTTTATTTTTGTCACAGCACGATCTCTTCTCTAAAGTTACATCAAAGACGGGGTGTTGTAACCTAGAATCATGTCTTTCAAAGGACACCTCTACTAGTATGTAAAATACCAATTTATAAGACTAAAATATTCTGCTCTTAAAGAATTTTTATAGAATTATTAATGTTGGAAAATGTTAACACTGAAATTGTTTTCAATGTATAAATAAAAACAGGGTATGTGTGGATGTAAATGTATTTTTGATAACCTAGCAATGTAATAATCTCATAATGTGAATGAATGTAATGTCATATCGATTTCTCAATGTTATGGTATATATTGTTTTAAAAATAATACAAATGCTATATAAACATTAGAAAAATATTATTAAAAACTAAAGACAAGTAGGAAATGTTCTTCAAAAAGCACCCACACATTATTTATAAATAACTTTCCAAACTTATATAATTAACAAAATTTAATTAAGGTCTCCTAATTACTGTACTACATACAAAGCCACGATCACTGCTTCAGGCCAAATATATACCTGTATTTTATTTTCCTGAGTCACAAATATATAAGATGTAACTATTATTTCATTTTCAATATGCACTACTAGGCACTGACATAATTTTAATTAATATGTAATGCATTTAAACATTTGGGAAGCCTAATATCATTCCTTATTTAGGAAAATCTAACTAAGGCCTAGAGAGGAAAATTTGTTTTAAGAGTAAAAGTTAGATTAGCAATCTGCTCATAGCTGACAGATTTCAATACATATGTCTTATCATTACAGTTCTTTATTTCTGCTATTTCATTGCAGTATTAAAAACTAGAGGTAAGATATGGAATTAGTTTATAAAGGAAACAACTTTTAAATGCTACTTATTTAGTATTTAGTATTTTTTGGCAAATAGTAAATGTGTATATTACATGTCCAAAGACTAGAATAACAACCTAACAAAAAGTCTGCATCCATCTTGAGACAGTTACTAAGCTTTGATATGATTGGAGTAGGTACAGCTGCATAATTTTGAAAACTTCATGCAAAACCCAAAACTATTTTATGTATCATTAGTTGATTTACATATTATATCTATCAGCTGCTATAAAGTATTATTCAGCTAAATATCTAAAAATCTCCCCAAATAAAAGTCTGCAAAGCACATAAAATACTAAAAAACCCTATATGCAACCATCTGAAAAGTTATTTAGAACATAAAAGCATTATAATTAATAAAAACAAATTAAAATCATTTTAAAACGTGTTCCTTTGATTTTTAGTCTTCACATACTTGTTAATTATTCAATTTTTCCTTACACATGACCTGTTTGTTCATACTCTTTGCCTATTTTACTTTAAGCGACTTGTTCTTGGGCTTTTTTCCCTTCTTATTGGCTTTTAGAAGTTTCTTGAATATTTTAACTGTTAATATCAAGATGATTTGGGCAGTGGATTTTTATGATCTTTATAGAATCATAATTTATATAAAAATTCCATTTTCAATGTTAATATTGTAGTAATATTGGAGGATTTTTTTTGCCCCAATTTGTGCTTGCAGCAGTATCTTCCTATCAATGTACAAATGATGTAGCATCTTATTTGGGTGTAATGATTACTGTAGATTAAAACAATAGGGTTTCATTTTTTTCTTCTAAACTTTGACATTTCCATACTGAGGCAGCTGATGCTAGAGAGAAAAATAAAATACAACATGCAAATATTCTAAGTATAAGTGTTTTATTTTTTATAATTTATTATTTTTAAATGATTTTACTGAGGTGTATTTTAAATATCACATATAATCATTTTTATGAAAACTTCAAATATAGTTACTTTACTGAGTAGTGATAACATTATCATAAATTGGTTTCAGAACATTTCTACTCATGTTGCCCATTTACAGTTAATTCTTGATTCCAGCTCAGATCAAGGCAACCACCAATCTACTTTTGTCTCTTTGTGGACATTTCCTGTAAATGCATTTATAGAATATGTAGTTTCTTGGGTAGCTTCTTTTACTGAACATAATGTGTCTTGAGGTTCACCAGGAGGCAGCATGTCAGCAGTTTATTTTTGTTTATGATAGTGTTCCATATATTATCTAACCATAAACCAGATCATAGACAGTTAGTTTTTCTCTCTTGTGTTTACAGTTTTTGTCTATTATGAATAATGCTACTGAAAACATTTCCATGCAAGTCTTTTAGTAGACATATGTTTTCCTCTATTGTTGACAGATACGTACTTCACAATGGGATTACTGGATCATATGGTTGTTTTATTTTTAGTTTTTGGAGAAACTGACAAATGATTTTCTAGAGTGGTTACATTATCCTATATAATAAAAGCCCAGCAACTGAAATGGTGGAACAACCAGAATGACCAGAGACCAGGGTGATCAGGGGGGCAGGCAAGTGGTTAAGGTTGATGAGGCAGGAAGGTGAGTGGTTAGGGATGATAAGGCAGGCAGGTGAGTGGTTAGGGGCAATCAGGTATGCAGGCAAGCAGTTAGGGGCAATCAGGCAGGCAAGCAGAGTGGTTAGGGGTGATCAGGCAGGCAGGTGAGCAGTTAGGAGCCAGCAGTCCCAGATTGTGAGAGGGATGTATGACTGATGGCTCTGCAGATTGGGTCTAAACTGGCAGTCAGATATCCCCCGAAGGTCCTGGATTGGGAGAGGGTGAAGGCTAGGCTGAGGGCCCCCACCCGCCACTGGGCACGAATTTCATGCACCGGGCTTCTAGTTTTAAAAGAATAGATAAGATTTCTGGTTTCTTCACATCCTCACCAATATGTGTTATTGTTTTCTTTTTGATTATAGCTATCTTTATGGGTCTGAAGTATCTCATGGTTTAATTTGTATTTCTTTAATGATTAGCAATATTGAATAACATTTTATTTCAAAACTAGAGGCCCAGTGCACGAAATTTGTACACAGGTAGGGTCCCTAGGCCTGGCCAGTGATCAGGGCTGATCTCTGGGGTGACTGGCAGGGTGATCGAAGGGCCCCCGCTGGCACCCATCTTGGCCGGCCTGGTGCTGCCCGCTCACTGGCCCCACATCCCGCTGCCACTGCTGGTCACCTCCCTCTGTGGGGCAACCAGCGGGGTGATCAGAGGGCCCCTGCTGACACCTACCTTGGAGGTGACAAGCAGGGCAATCAGGGGACGGTGCTGTCCACTTGTCGGCTGGCCCCACCCTGCTGCCGCTGCCTTGGCTGTTCTGGGGCCTGTGGGCTTAGGGTAGCTCCTGTGTTGAGTGTCTGCCCCCTGGTGGTCAGTACACATCATAATGACCGGTCAGTCCACTGGTTGTTCTGCCATTCGGTCGATTTGCATACTAGGCTTTTATTATATAGGATTAGAGGCCTGATGCATGAAATCCATGCAAGGGGCTTGGCCCTCACAGCCCTGGCTGCCTCGGCCCTGGCAGCCCTGGGTTTGTCTGGAAGGTCATCTGGACGGTCATTCTGCTGTTAGGTCTAATCAGCATAATAGCTCTTTATTATATACTAGAGGCCCAGTGCACAAAATTCGTGCATAGGGGGGTGTCCCTCAGCCCAGCCTGCACCCTCTCCAATCTGGGACCCTTCGAGAGATATTTGACTTCATGTTTATAGGGATCGGCCCATGGGGGTGTGGCCAGCCTGGGTGAGGGACTGATGGCTGTTTGCAGGCTGAACACAGCCCCTTCAGGGTGGGAGGTCCCACTGGGGTGCCTGGCCAGCTTGGGTGAGGGGCTGGTGGCTGTTTGCAGGCTGGCCACATCCCCCAGTGACCCAAGCTCCCAGCCCCTCCTTTTTTTCTTTCTTTCTTTTTTTTTTTTCAACTCCTCCTTGACCAGAGGCCAGGGCAGGCTGGAAGCAGGTATCTGGGATTTATTTATCTTTTATAATTGAAAATTCGTAGCCTTGAGAGGAGGCCAGGGCCGGCCAGGGTGGGCAGGAAGCTTGGCTTCCTCCATCACCAGGGGCAACCCAAGCCTCCTGCTCACTCCAGCTCCACTGCCACTGCCATCTTTGTTGGGTTAATTTGCATACTTGCTCCTGATTGGCTGGTAGGTATAGTGGAGTGATGGTCAATTTGCATGTTTCTCTTTTATTAGTGTAGATGTTATAATCATCTGATTGTTTTCTTGGATGCATAAAGTATACTGTTCATATAAAAGCTTACCTGATTAATTAACCCAGATACTTATTTTGAGCCATAATATGTTTTTTTAACTTTCTTTTTTTTATTTAATTTTTTTCTTTATTGATGAAGGTATTACATACCTTATCCCCCTGTGGCCCCTCTCATCCCCCCACTCATGCCCTCCTGCATGCATATAAGCCTAACCAATGGACACAGACACCAGGGGAGGTGAGGGCATGAGCCATAATGTCTTGATGAATAAAGCCAATAACACAAATAATATTAATATAAATTACTTCTAGTGCACAGGTGACATGTTAAAAATGTTTTAAATTAATAAATAGTAGCACAGCTCTATAATTAAGTAATACATATTATGGACATTCCAGAAAGTACAATCCTAAATTAAAATGAACAGGCTGAATTAGTATTGCAAATTTTTTTTAAAGCATAAATAATTATATGAAGTTAAATTATTTAGTGTTCTGATTATATCAATTTACATAGGTGAGAAAAATATTCTATCAAATATCTTTTCTATTAGATTGGAGTTAGAATTAGTCAAAAAAGAAACTCTGTACAATATTTGGAAGGCAAAGTGAAATATCAGCCATCACTTTTTGAAGGTTTCATTTTTACATGAAATTCTGATTTATAAGACATAATTTATGGGACCACAAACCATAACCTTTTTTAATATCTTTTCCATCAAGTGCCATGGATAAAAGCTACATGTTAACCTTTAAACCTATGGAGTAGTGCAATAGCTTTAGCATTAAGATTAGGTTTGGGTTAAGGTTCATCATTCTAAAAGAAAATCAGTGACCTCTTTCCCTATTTTCCTAAACAAATTTGAATTCAATATCTAAATATCCTCAGGAAATAAGAAAGCACACACTTTTTTTAGTACACACTCAGTTTCTTTGTCTTCCACTCCCAGACACTTGTCAATTGTTAGTATCATATGGAATTTCTAATTTTCCATATGTCCACTTTGGAGAAGTGCCCATTTGGATCCTTTGCCCATTTTTTTTAATTGCATTGTTTCTCTTCCTTTTGTTAAGTTGTATGAGTTCCCTGTAAATGTTGGAGATTAATCACTTATTGGCCAATATGTTATCCCATGCAGTGGGCTTGCTTGTTATTTTGTTGATGGTTTCTTTTGCTATGCAGAAGCTTTTTTATTTTGATATAGTCCTACTTGTTTATTTTCTCCTAAATTTCCATTGTCCTAACAGTGGTCGGCAAACTCATTAGTCAACAGAGCCAAATATCAACATTACAACGATTGAAATTTCTTTTTTTAGAGCCAAATTTTTTAAACTTAAACTTCTTCAAATATCACTTCTTCAAAATAGTCTCGCCCAGGCCGTGACATTTTGTGGAAGAGCCACACTCAAGGGGCCAAAGAGCCACATGTGGCTTGCAGGCCTCAGTTTGCCAAGCATGGTCCTAGGAAATGTATCAGTAAACTAATTTTATGAACACATACCTCCTATATTTTTCCCTTCTCTTTTCTACTTTCTCTGATAATCTTATCAAGGTAACCATACATTTCAATAAAAAAATTATTTTCTCTGACTCCTCATATGACATTGATTTCTTCCCAGATGTGTTATTTAGCTTAAATAATTCCTCTAAAGTCCACTCAATATAAAACTTTGATATTCATTTTATAACTATTTCTTTTATTTTTATTTTTATACTGTCATTGGAATTTATTGTTTTACTACAAAGTAACTCAAAGTTTAATTTTATCCTCTGTCATATATTTAAAGTAATTCTCTATTTTCTTGCTGCATTCGGTATTACTATATTTATTCCTCTTAGGTGTTAAGCATTTATCCCTCTGGAAATGTTTAAGATTTTCTCTTTGTTAGAACTTACCACAATGTGTGTAGCTCCTGCTGGGTTGTGATCATTACTCACATCAAAGAATGTTATAAAAAAAAGTAGAAGAGTATTATTTACAGATAATGATTATGAATTTCCATTTTAAGCAGTGATGTAAACCTTGGATGGGAACGCCTCATAGAATACTCATCACCTTGTGATAAGTAGATACAAAAATACAGTTACACAAAAGTCTACCTGTTATCAAATATTTCTCTCAATTTTTGATAAGAATCTGACTTCCATTAAACTAATTAATTCATTAATACCTCTAGGGATAAGGAGAAATCACAAGAAGGGTAAAAGAACATGACTTTTATATTTCACACATTGTCACACCACATACTTCTCTCCATAATATCCTGGGAGTAAATTGATTACATATATACACACACACACATATATATATATATATATATATATATATATATATATATATATATATTAATATCTAATGATGGCATGATAACATTCAATGATGCTGTGAGACTTTTCAGAGCCGACATTCCTTGATAAGAGTGAAAGGTCTTTTACACCTTGAAAGAATTCTAATTTCGTTCTTCCAAGTTTAATATTTGACAAGTTCAATAGACAGTAAATTGATTTAATAAATCCTTTCTCTTTCCAACAATTCCTATATTTAGAGCTATATAAATCTTATGCTCTCCTGTCCTGTCCTGGGGAAAAAAAAATTGAAGTGGAGGTCATGGGCTGAACCTGCTTTAAAGAGAGGAATGAACACAAATCACTTTAATAACAGCAGAAACATTCTCATTTCACTCATTTAAAAAAGTGTCAAGCTCCTTGGTTGTATGTCTCTGAAATAATGAAAAATGTCGTTATTCCACTGGGTTAAAGTTCCCCTGTCATTTCTCCTTACCCTCTGCTCACAAACGCTTCAGTTTTCTGACACCTATCTCTTCTGAGCCCTGCAGATTCTGTGAACACCAAGCGGTGTAGCTTTCACATTTCTCTTCTCCTTCCTTCTCAGCCTTTAGTATATGGCTCAATTTGATTTTTTAAAAATCCAACCCTTCCTTTAACTTTTTTGGACTTCCAGTTTCCATTCTTCTCCTTACCGTTTTCCTTCTTTTTTAAATCACTGAAGCTCAGAAGGTGCAGTCTGACAAACAGAATGCCTCAGAGAGAATCGGGATGGGAAGGCCCTCGTGGCAGGACTCTTAATTAGCAGATGGCTGATTCATATCGTATACTGAAGTATGATTTCACATATGTACATTAAGTAAATACAGAATTGAAAATATATTTACAATAAGATAAGCTATTTTCACTCTGTTGTGGTGTAAGTATTTTTCAGAAGAATTTAGTTATTAGTATTTGTTAAACTTGTATTATAATCTTTAAAGGGAAAGGCCTGTAATAGACCAATTCAACATTATATCTGCAATTTTATTTTACAGAATAATTCCACATTTTACTGGGAAGGCTCTTGCTATAGTAAAATAGCAAGAGCTATTGTGAGCCTTGATTCAAAAACAAACAATTCATGAGATCCTTAATGATGGCCCAGGCTTGGTGACATCACATATATTTAAAAAATAGACTAAGGATGATATAAAAATCTATCTAAGAAAACAATTGGGATAAAGTTTCTTTTAGATAATTAATATTGTAAAATATAAATTAGGAAGGGTTAGGGCTTTCTACAGTAAAGGACAAAAGGAAAACATAGAGAAATAAATAAAAGTGAACACAGAGAGCAGAGTAGAAATGGTAAGGTTCAGAGAGCCTGCAAAGAAAAGAAAAGCGGAGAAACCAAGATGGCGGCATAAGTAAGCACCTAAACTGCTGCCTCGCACAACAGTTTCAAAACTACAACTAAAAGACAGAACGGACACCATCCAGAACCACAGGAAAGCTGGCTGAGTGGAAATTCTACTAGAAGGAAAGAGAAAAGCTCACGGAAAACTGGAGGAATGGCAAAGGGTTGAGGTATGGCAAAGGGTCTTTGTGCGGGAAGAGAGGAAGGGAAGCTGAGAGCCTGGCTGACTTTCTCTGGCAGGAGGGGGAAGGAAGCCCCCGACTGCACTGAACCCCAGTTCCAACTACACTGAACCCCAGTTCCGGGTGAAACCCGATGGACCCCAGCTCATATAGGGGGAGTCTGGACTGTCAGGTAGAGAGAAAGGCACTCGGAGACTCAGAGAGGAAAACAAACAACTGGATATAGAATTCAAAACCACAGTTATAAAGCTTTTCAAGAATATCCTAGAAAATGCCAATAAATATAACGAGACCCTTAAAGATATGAAAAAGGATTAACTAGAAATTAAACATACACTGACTGAAATAAAAAATATTCTACAGAGACCCAACAACAGACTAGAGGAATGCAAGAATCAAGTCAAAGCATTGAAATACAAAGAAGCAAAAAACACTCAACCGAAAAAGAAAAAAGAACCCAAAAAGTTGAAGATAGTGTAAGAAGCCTCTGGGACAACTTCAAGTGTACCAACACCAGAATTATGGGGGTGACAGAAGAAGAGAGAGAGCAAGATACTGAAAACCTATTTGAAGAAATAATGACTGAAAACTTCCCCAACCTGGTGAAAGAAATAGACTTACAAGTCCAGGAAGCGCACAGAACCCCAAACAAAAGGAATCCAAAGAGGACCACACCAAGACACATCATAATTAAAATGCCAAGGGCAAAAGACAAAGAGAGAATCTTCAAAGCAGCAAGAGAAAAACAGTTAACTACAAGGGAGTACCCATATGACTGTCAGCTGATTTCTCAACAGAAACTATGCAGGCCAGATGGGAGTGGCAAGAAATTTTCAAAATGATGAATAGCAAGAATCTACAACCAAGATTACTCTACCCAGCAAAGCTATCATTCAGAATTGAAGGGCAGATAAAGAGATTCACAGATAAGAAAAAGCTAAAGGAGTTCATCACCACCAAACTAGTATTATATGAAATGCTGAAAGGTATTCTTTAAGAAGAGGAAGAAGAAAAAAGTAAAGATAAAAATTATGAGCAACAAATACATATCTATCAACAAGTGAACCTAAAAATCAAGTGAATTAAAAACTGAGGAACAGAATAAACTGGTGAATATAATAGAATCAGGGGCATAGAAAGGGAGTAGACTGATAACTCTCAGGGGGAAAGGGTATGGAGGGGGGTGTGCAGGAAGAGACTGGACAAAAATCGTACACCTATGGATGAGGACAGTGCGGGGGGAGGTAAGGGCAGAAGGTGGGGTGGGAACCGGGTGGAGGGGAGCTATGGGGGGAAAAAGGAGAAACAATTGTAATAATCTGAATAAAGATTTATTAAACATAAATAAATAAATAAATAAATAAATAAATAGTGAATAAAAAAAAAAGAAAGAAAGGAAAGCATAGTTGGTCTGCTTTGGTCCAAGTTTGGCTGCTGTATAAATAGGTTGTCAGCTTAGAGTCAGAGCTGCCTGACAGCTGTTTTTAAGCTCCTATGGCTTTGATAATACTATCACAGGGCTCCTGACCCAGGAATGTGAGCACAGGTTTGTTCTTTTAAAAGACTTTTGCCTCCTGTAAGGCTAATCAGAATGTCAAAGCTCTTTGAAAATTTTGCCCTAAGAACACTTAACAGAAATGAATATTTGGCCCTAAGAACACTTTATTGAGATGAATCAGTGTGTGACTTTTGGATGTCCAAATTCCAATATTCGAGTGAGAGAAAAAATATACAAAATATTATTTTGATCAAAAAAGAAAAGCAGGGGAAAAAATTCTGATATGCCCTCCTTCAGGGAGTCAACAGTCCACTGGCAGAGGGAGCAACACACCACAACTAAGTTTTCAGAAATATCAATGGTGAGTTAAAGTGACCATAAAACTTATAATTTCACACCCCAGAAACTATTTCAATGCATATCAAAAGAAAAAGTCACTTGGCATCCTAATACCAATTCCCTGAACTTTCAGATCTACTTGGGTACAGGAAGAGAGATTATTGAAAAAATAAGACTTCAAATAATCTACATTCACAGAGAGAGAGGGAAGGAGAGAGAAGCGGGAGGGAAGGAGAGAACTTATATTTATACAAAGTCAGTCAGTAAATTTGTTCAGGAAGCAAACTTAATATTTCCTATAGGTATAATGTGAAAATAGAGCAGTGGTCAAATGCCTGCTTTTATGTTGAAATGATTCTGTTACAAAAATTATGAATATGAAGTTTGAGCATGCATGTGGCTTTCCTGTTTTAATTACAGGACAATTGGAAGAAATGAGTCCACTCATATTAAGACACATGCCTTCTGAGTAATGTCAGTGATCAATTACATGCAGTTCAGCCCTGATAAAATAAAGCTTAGTTCATTTTTCCTTACATAGTGAAAATATAAAGCCACAGTTGTGCACTCATATACATGTCAATGGGGTAATTGTATTTCATTTTTAATTCCAATATGGACTAAGAGATTTTACTTTTATTCTGTTTATACCATAAAATGTCATTGTTTGTGTGATGTTCAAATTGTCCCTAATATGGCCAATGTTAGCTTCTGCAAGCTGCTTTATGGATTGTTTTGACATTCCATATCCTATCTAAAAGAAGAGTAATATGCAACTTAACCATCACTCTGCTACATCCACAAGCCATGCCCACCAGCCAATTAGGAGCAAATATGCAAATTAACCCAGCCAAGATGGCTGCGGCCACTGTGCAAGCAGGAGGCTTGGGTTTCCCTGGCAATGGAGGAAGCCAAGCTTTCCGCACACTGCACACCGTGGCAGGCCCAGGCTTCCACTCAAGGCTACAAAGTTTCAATTATAGAAGATAAATAAATCCCAGATACCAGGGCCTCCACTTGGGTCACGGGCGAGGGGAGGGGTTGGCGGCATGGCCAGCCTGCAAACCACCACAGGCCCCTCACCCAGGCCACCCCATGCCCCAAAGGAACCCCCACCCACCCTGATCCTGGACATCCTTCAGGGCAAACAGCTGGCCCCCACCCATGCACCAGTCCTCTATCCTATCTAATAATCCCATCTAATAAAAAAGTAATATGCAAATTGACCGTCACTCTAACACACAAGATGGCTGCCCCCATGTGAACACAAGATGGCCGCCACAAGATGGCCAGCAGGGGAGGGCAGTTGGGAGGGACCAGGACTGCAAGGGAGGGCAGTTAGGGGCAATCAAGCCTGCAGGGGAGGACAGTTAGGGGTGACCAGGCCAGCAGAGAAGGGAAGTTGGAGGGACCAGGCCTGCAGGGGAGGGCAGTTAGGGGTGAGCAGGCCTGCAGGGGAGGGCAGTTAGTGGCAAACAGGCTGGAAGGGGAGCAGTTAGGCATCAATCAGACTGGCAGGGGAGTGGTTAGGGGGTGATCAGGCTGGCAGGCAGAAGTGGTTATGGGCAATTAGGAAGGTAAGGAGCCAGCAGTCCTGGATTGTGAGAGGCATGTCTAACTGCCCGTTTAGGCCTGATCCTAAAGACATCCCTTTAGAGGTCCCAGATTGGAGAGGGCGCAGGTTGGGCTGAGGGACACCCCCCCCATGCACAAATTTTGTGCACCGGGCCTCTAGTATGTATATATTTATATATTATCATATGTGTATGTATATATCTATATGCATACATAGTCATACATATGTACACAGGTATATGTGCATATATATTTTGTTATATTAAATTATAAATTTATTCTGATACATCTAATGTCAATCTAAACTTTTGCCATATCATATATGTGTTCCTCTTCTCTCACAGTGGAAAACTTGTCTCCAAAAGTATTCATATATTCACCTATTTGTTAAAAGTAGTTTCAGAAGTGTTATACCCAATACTACTACTAACTAATGTCTAGATCAAAATATATATGAGGTTCTTTTTTATTAGGGGGAAGGACAACTGAGATTATGTCAATGTTACTTGTATTAATTTACTTTTTTCCTTCCTGTGTTTATATTACAGCTGATATACATTTGATTCATTTGTTTCTTTTGCATTGGGTTTTTCTTTTCTTTTTTCATTCTTTATCAATTTACATTTGTTTAAAAAAAATCTGTAGATTAATAACATGATTTCAAAATTAAAATATCTGCATGTGCAGCGCTACTGGAACAAAGTGTGAGTACATTGCAAATGTCAGAGGGGCAGGGAGTCACACACCTATAGTAAATTTAAGATGAAATTAAAACAACTTTAATGAATTATGACATCTAATAGAAAAAGTAACTGATAACTGGTAGCAAAAAATATATATAGAATAATCTTATGTAAGTATTATCAAGAGCTTTGCAAGAATTGGTAGAAATGGGCACTTGGAAATTATTCCCAAATTGCAGATTTAGATTACACCCAGCATTAAAAATATTCAAAAAAGTTAATACCAAGAGAAAAAGCATCATTTGAAATTAAAATTCTTCCTTTACTGTCTGTCTTTATGACTGCTTGATAAACTGTGGCGAAACAGTAATTTGTTTTTATATTCCAGGATGATTTTCAATTAATTAAAACTGTTCATCTATTTTTCCTATGATCCTTTATTTCATGTACATTTATCTTTATTTTCCAATAAAATTTAAGCTATGAATTGAAAAAAATATTCAGAAAACTTTACATCTGTTTTACCACTTTTCTTTGAAGTGAGGGCAAGAATAAGTCTCATTTTAATGTTTCATGTGCTCAGCGGTTTAGTGCTTATTTGCTTTTTATTTCAGGTAGAGAAAGAGCAAAATCAGCACTACTAAAACAAATGTTTGCAAATAAAAATATTCAGTATTATTTAGAACTAGAAGCCTGATGCACAAAGATTCATGCAAGAATGCGCCTTCCTTCTCCTGGCTGCTGGCACCGCATTTGCTTTGGCCAGAGCCATCTTTCTGCCTTCCCATACTACCCAGAGGCCTGGAATGGCTGGGGCGGTCTGCAACACCTGCGTGGTCACCATGGTGACCACGCAAGTGTCCTGCCCATCCCCAGCTGATCAGCACCTGTGTATGCAAATCAACTCTCCATCTCTGTTGGGTTAATTTGCATACTCACTCCTGATTGGCTGGTGGGTGTCATGAAGGTAAGGTCAAATTGCATCTTACTCTTTTATTAGTGTTGATAATTTTTACATTGATCTATTTTTAATAAGGTATTTGATTAAGTTTCACCACGAATAATTGATTTTTATTGGCCTGACGTATTTATTATAATAGTTCCTGTTATCATTTGAAAAGATATTTCACATTTTCACACTTCCTATAACTCTGAGAAGAATCTGTGGTAACTGCTGTTTTGAAGTAAGGCAATTTGGAAAAACAGAAACAAAACTAGCAAGTCATTTATGGGTGCATACCACATTACCTTAAAACTTTGTGGCTTAAAACAGCCAATGTTTACCATTTCCTACAGTTTCTGACAGTCAGGAATCTAGCAGGAAAGGAGCTGGAGTTCTAGCTGAGCTTGTAATAAGGTGGAGTTAAGCTTGTATTGGGGCAGCCGCCATCTCAAGCCTTCACTGGACTTTTAGAACCTGCTCCCTAGCTCACGCACCTGAGGGCTGGTAGACCTGAGTTCCTCACCTGGAGATTTCAGTTTCTTTACACATGGGCTTCTTCATATGCCTGTTCAAATTAGGATAGCCTATTTCTGCTGGGAGAGACAAGGAGAGACAGCAAACAGACAGGGAGACACAGAACAGAGGGACAGGGACAGAGCACACAATATTGTGTCATATGCTGTTTGGCATATTCGCAAAGCCTGATAAAATATGGTATGGGGCTATATGAGGGCGTGAGACCATAAAACTGGGATTAGTGGAGACCATGTAGGAAGCTGGCTACCACAGTCCTGTCTGGCCCTCAATGATTCACATTCTCCCAACAAGCAAAACACCTCTCCTCCTCATAAGGCCCCTATTAAGGCCTTACGTCATCACAGCCACTCAGTTCAGACTCTGATTATGGATGACCCTTCTTGGGTATGGTTCCTTAAGTGCAACCACTCAAATACAGTTCTTTACCCCGTTTGTGATGGTGACATTAACACAGGTAATATCTTCCAAACAGGGAGAAAAGAGAAGGAGAAAGTAGACATTGTGTCAAAACAGCTCTGATATCAAGCCAGGCACTTGCTGTAGATACTCAAATTCAGTTTCAAGGCCGATAAATATGCAATTGTTCTGGGCTCATGTTGCTTCTCAGTCTGCTTACTGTCTCCAGAATTTTGAGTCAAAAGACCTTTGTTCATTTTGTACTTTTCAGTCAAAGTTGGTAATATTCCTGAATACAGATTCCTTTTAAAAGCGGTGAATGTTATTAAGGTCCATACCATTATATAAAAGCCACATTTACAATCTCTTGGAAATAAACCCTTCCTAACTAGCATTTCACCTGGGAAGGCTGACAGACATTGATTTTTTTTTAAATACCTTTTTATTGATTTCAGAGAGGAAGAGAGGAGGAGAGAAAGATAAAAACATCAATGAAGAGAGAATCATCGATTGGCTGCCTCCTGCACGCCACCTATTGGAGATCAAGCCTGCAACTCAGGCATGTGCTCTGACCTAGAATCAAACTGTGACTGGTATTTGGGTAATTGAACAGTGACCTCCTGGTTCATAGGTTGACAATCAACCACTGAGCGACACTGGCTGGGCCCACATAGAAATTTAAATTAACTCATGTGGTGCAGCCAATCTGCAATTCCAGAATCATTGTCTAAAATGTACCTCAAACCTCTATAATACCACACAATTTATTTATTGTTTTTATTGTCTACCCCCAATTAAAAATTATAGTTTCCGTGAAGCAGAGAGTTTTGTCTGTTGTCTGCTCTTGGGTATCTCTGAGAGAGGTATTGAGAGCATTGACTGCAACCTAGATAAAACACAAAGAATGTGTGTTGAATGAATTAACATGTGGAGTTTATTGAAATAGCAGGCTAAAAAAAATCTGAAGTTTAAATAGAGCATACTAGGCATGCATCTAGGTCTAAAGAATAAATTTTTATCTTGAAATACAATAAAGTGGAATTAGAGACTTAGATCATCATTGCATATTTATTTGGAAATACTTCTCATCTTCCTGGCTATTGTCACATTGGGAGCTATTAAACGACTAGAGACCTGGTGCATGAAAATTCGTGCACTGGAGGGGGGGTCCCTCAGCCCAGCCTGCCCCTCTCAGAGTCCAGGAGCCCTCAAGGGCGGGAGGCAACCCGGCGATCAGGGGAAGGTGATGCCCCCATCATACCTCTGCTGCTGCCACTGCCGGCAGAGCAAGCCTCGCCCTTATTGGTTGTGGGCACCACCGTATTTGTGAAGGCATGACAGTCAATTAGCATATTCCCTCTTCATTAGAGAGGATGTAAGACTTTTTTTATTAAGTATCATTGTTCTTCTAATACTCTTATTATCAATTAATGTCAAATGACTTTTGCCAAGCCACACAAAATATTATTGATTGTTTCAATTTACAAAAAGTTATTTCATGAATTGTTTTAGCACAACTTTAGAGCAATGGAGAGAGAGAAGTTATATTCTTCAGTGAATTGAAAGACTGTATAATCCAGTTGATTTTAGCTTTCCTATAAGAGCTTCAATTGTTATCAAAGTTATATGATAATACATTCCATTTTTTCTATTGAGCATCATGCCAATACATAATTTTTTTTTCATTTAATAGGATTATTTTTGTATTTCATAGTAACATTTGCCAATTCGATATTTCCTTTACTCAAAGAAAGATCAAAGGGCTTTTTACTCTCTGATCTCTAGTTATTCAAATATCCATGAATGACATTTCTCATTACTTTCTGAAAATACCCAAGGTAAGGCAAAAATGCCACAATACAGTATAGAATTAATTCATGCCGTAAAGGCTAGAAGAGGTAAAGTTATTAATTTTATGTTTGCAGGAACTATTGTCAGCAATTGTTACTACTTAAAAAGAAAATTCCATTTTATACAATACTTTAGAATTATGTTATTTTTCTTCCTCTGATGTGTCTACTACTAATCCAATTAATCACCTATTGGCTTTCATACTAAGTAGTTTATCATCTATAATGTAAGGTAGAAGCTAAATATCTTGTGTCTTTTTTCTTTTTTGTATATTTTGTAAAGACTTTCAAATTGAGGGAAAGCTATGGGGGTATTATGGGTAAGGATTACAGGCATTGAACAGTGTTTCAAACAGATAAGCTTTGACTATTTTGATTTTAATTATCGTTTTTTCATATTAGCTTCCTTTTGATGAAATAATGACTCCCTTGGTTGGGGAAAAATAGTAATTGTCATAAAACCTATTAATGTATGGCTGTTTTGCCTCAAAAAAAAATTTGGTACTAAGTACTCTGGTATGAAGTATCCTCTCAAATTTAGGTCCACCCAAAATATCATGTGACTGTATTTGATAAAATGTCTTTCCAAATGTAATTAATTAAGATGAAGTCATACTGGATTAGGTTGGGCTACAAATTTAATGACTTGTTCTTGTTTATTGTCCTTATAACCAATGTAATACACATCCATGGCTTATAAGAAAACAATGTATTAATACAGACAGGAATAGAGAGTGAACACCATGTGATAACAGAGTCAGAGCTTAGACTGATACAGTGATGCGTCTACCACCAAAGAATGCCAAGGCGTGCTGGTGACTATCAGAAGCTAGGAAGAAGCAAAGAACAATTCTTCCCTAAGTTTCAGAGGGAGTGTGGCTCTGTGTATGCCTTGATTTTAGACTTCTACCCCTCAGAATAAATCTCTGTTGTTTCAAGCCACCCAGTTTGTTACAGTATCAGGAAACGAATGCCCTAATATAGAATGTATAGGATCGCTCTCTATAAACACTTATTTAAAGTATTTTGAAAGTCTATGTATTTTCCATATTTCCAAATGCCTGATGTATACATTATTTTGAGGACCTTCCTTGTTAATGTCATTATTTTTGTAATGTAAAAATAGTAAATAATATTTTAAATGATTATGTAAATCCCAGTGATACAATCTTCACAGGTATTATAAATTCACTTAAACTTACATTATACATTACTAAGTTGATTATAGAAATGATTGCATTTTGCTCTTCTCTCACCATAAAAACCACTACATTAAAAAAGGTAGAGTGAGATCTTTGATAATATGTTGTCCTTTTCCTAACTCGGTTTTTATTTCTTAAAGAACTTCATTTTCTGGCCACCTGATATTTATTTATTATTTATTTGATTTCTTGTTCATTTGTTTTAATTTTTAGATTCAATTATTGATAGATATGTATGTGTTGCAATTTTATTGTTCATATTTTTTATCTTTTTTGCCCCTTCTTCTTTCTCTTCTTAAAGAATACCCTTCAACACTTCATGTAATACTGGTTTGGTGGTGATGACCTCGTTTTTCTCTATGAAGCTCTTTATCTGACCCTCGATTCTAAATGAGAGCTTTGCTTGGTAGAGTAATCTTGGTTATAGGTCCTTGTTATTCATCACTTTGAATATTTCTGGCCTGCAAAGTTTCTGGTGAGAAATCATGTGACAGTCGTATGGGCACTCCCTTGTAGGTAACTGACTGCTTTTCTCTTACTGCTTTTAAGATTATCATTTTACCTTTAACCCTTGGCATTCTAATTATGGTGTGTCAGTGTGGGCCTCTTTGGGTTCCTCTTGTTTGTAGTCTCTGTGCTTCCTGAATTTATAAGTTTATTTCTTTCACCCAGTAGGGGAAGTTTTCTGTCATTATTTCTTCAAATAAGTTTTTAATATCTCGCTTTCTCTCTTCTCCTATTGGCACCCCCATAATGCAAATGTTGGTACGCTTAAAATTGTCCCAGAGGCTCCTTACCCTATTTTCATATTCTTGGACTATTTTTTCTCTTCTGATTGGGTGCTTTTTGCTTTTACGTATTCCAAGTCATTGATTTGATTCTCGGAGTCCTCTACTGTTGAATCCCTATAAATGATTCTTGAATTCAGTTAGTGTATACTTAATTTCTGATTGGTCCTTTTTCAAGTCTTTGACATTCTTACTAAGATCCTTGAAAGTATCACTAAATCTTTGAAGCTCTCGTGAGGTTCTTGAGTAACCTTATAACCATTGTTTTGAACTCTGTATCCAGTAGCTTGCTTGGTTCCATTTCTTTCATTTGTGACATGTTTCTTTGTCTCTGCATTTTGTTTCCTTCCCTGTGTTTGTTTTTATGTATTAGGTAGAGTTGCTATGTCTCCTGGAAGTGGTAGAGTGGCCTTGTGTAGTAGGTGTCCTGTAGGACTCACAGATCAGCATGCACATTCACCGGAACTATGTGTGCCCCTGTGTGGGCTGTGTGCACAGCTTTGATTACTGTCTCTGGGAGGAATTTACCTCCAGGCCAATTGGCTGTGAGGGCCAGCTGAGACTACAGTGGAAGAGTTACTGTGCAAGAGACACCCCTATGGAGCAGGACTTGCTTCAGTGGGGCTTTGGTGCTTAAAATCTGCCCCTGGAGTGTGTCACTCATGAATGTGTAGAGTTGTAACCTGCGATGGTCTGAAGTTGTCCACCAGGTGAACTGGCTCTAGGTCCTCCATGGAGGTGCAAAGTCAGCTACTGCCTGGGGAACCCTGCAGGAGCTATTTGTATTGGGCTTAGAGGTGCCCAGGTGAGGCCCAGCTGAGAAGCAAGGCAGGCTGGTCCTCGTGCTGTGTCGTGGGCCTTTTATTGATAGGTTTGGGGCATGCTGTCTTCATATTTTTGGATTTTTTTTTCTTTTCTGATTGGGTGCTTTTTGCTTTTACGTATCCCAAATCATTCCAGCTGCAGCCTGTTTGAGATATTTTAGCCTACTTTGAAGCCTGAGCAGGGAAAGCCACTGCACACAGGTTGCATGGGGCTGCAAATTGAATGGGGCGGGGTCTCAGGCAATCCCCAGGGTGGAGCGAACAGTGTAAATCAGGTTGATGGGAACTCAGATATGGCTGCCAGGCAGTCCTGAGACAGGGGAGGTTCCAGCACAGGAACAATGACCCCTGTGAGCACCCCTGTTTGGGGAAAAGCCAGCCCTGAGGTCCCACCCTGATGCCAGACTGCTAAGTTCCTCCTTGTATGTGTCTGGGTCCTGCAGAGTTGCTGCCCGGCGCTGGAGCTCAGAGGAAGCTAGATTTGTAAGTTTGTGGGGCAACCCTTTAAAAGGAAAAGCTGGGCCTCCAGCAGCCTCTGTATCCCTCAGCACCAATCTCTGCTGCTTTTACAGCTCATAGTTATGGGGACTTCTTTTCTCCGCTCTGAGACCCTGGGCTGGGGGGCTGGGACCCCTTGCTCATCACAGGTGGGTCGCCCTCCTGATTAAAAAAAAAACTGACCCTGTGGGTGTGGGTTCAGCCCTTTATGAGCCTCCACCCCTCCTACCAGTCTCGGTGAGATTTTTTCTTCATTTACTTAGTTGTAGGACTTCCATTCAGCCAGCTTTCAGGTGGTTCTGAATGATGGCTGTTCTGTATTTTGATGTGTCTGTGGGAGGTGGCGAGTACAGGCATTTACCTATGCCATCATCTTCAAACTATCCACCTGATTTTTAAATATTATCCTCATAAGGATAAGTTACCATTGACATATACTTTACATTTATTTTAAACTAAAGCTTAATTGTATAAAAGGATGTATCATGTTTTGAGCTAGTGTCAGCAAGGTAATAGACTAAATACCACTTGTCTAAAATGTTCTCTTGGTTGTATTATCCCACTAAATGCATTGAAGTTGAAATCACAACATTTTGAACAGGGAAAATAACTTTATGTTTGCTTTTATTTGAAAAGGACATGACATTATGTGTTCAGAGAAAGTTTGTGGATTGTATATTCTAAAATGAATATTTTTATAACGAGTACATTTTTCAAGTATATCTTTGTTGCTTGAATAATGTAACCACTAATATAGAAAATCACAGTTATTTCAGTAAAGAAAACTCAGCTATTGTACAAATTTAGAGGAACACACTCCATTAACCTTTCTGACTTTGGAAATCAGACTGACTTATTGTGCAATTTCAATTAGCTTGTCAAATAAATGCACTGCCACTACAATTCTTTTCTTTAGATCAATTTTAGGAAACTGGGTGTGCCAAGAACTGAATAAGCATTATAATTTTCTTCTCTAGGAGAAATACTGGGCAATACATATTGAAGTAATATGTAAAACTGAGTATATTTTTTAACTGAATGCAACTGAATGATAATAGGCATGGTTTCTGTTTGATGTTCCATTCTCTTTTTCTTTAAATGATGTATATCATTCAGCCCACTTATAGTTGGGTGGATTTGGTATTGCCTGACGTTAGCTATATATGATGAAAAAATTGACTGGCTTTTGATTTATGTAGCTCAATCACATATATTATTATTGGCTATGTGTATATAGTATAGGAAAAAGAAAAAAAAAGAGAGGAAAATGTGAAAAAATTGAATTATATTTATAAACTAGAGGCCTGGTGCACAAAATTTGTGCACGGAGGGGGGTTCCTCAGCCCACCCTGCACCCTCTCCAATCTGGGACCCCTCACGGAATGTCCAATTGCCAGTTTAGGCCTGATCCCACAGAGATTGGACCTAAACCAGCAGTCAGACATCCCTCTCACAATCCGGGACAACTGGCTCCTAACCACTCGCCTGCCTGCCTGATCGCCCCAACCCCTCTGCCTGCTGGCCTGATCGTCCCTATCTTACCCACCTGCCAACCTGATCACCACTACCTTGCCCCCCCCCCCCCCCCCCCGCTGGCCTGACCATCCTTATCTTGCACCCTGTCACCTTATCACCTGCTTCTCTCTCCAGGCCTCACCAGCAGCCACTGCCACTACTGATCAGCCCCACCTCTCTCTCTCTGAGAGGTCAGCAGTTCAGCCTGCTCACCTGCTGTGCACACAGCCTGGTGTTCCGTTGAGCCTTTGGTTGTTTTGGATATTACAACCCTGGCTCTTTACCTATATAGACTAGAGCCCCGGTGCATGAAATTCTTGCATGGGAGGGGTATCCTTCAGCTAAGCCTGCACCCTATCTAATCTGGGACCCCTTGAGGGATGTCTGAATGCCGATTGGGCCTAAACGGGCAGTCAGACATCCCTTTCATAATCCAGGACTGCTGGCTCCCAACTGCTCACCTGCCTGCCTGCCTGATTGCCCCTAACCACTTCTGCCTGCCAGCCTGATCACTCCTGCCAGCCTAACTGATGTCTAACTGCTCCCCTGCCAGCCTGTTTGCACCCAACTTCCCTCCTCTGCCAGCCTGGTTACCTCTAACTGCTCTCCCCGGCTGGCTTGATCGCTCCCAACTGCCCTCCCCTGCTGGTCATCTTGTGGTGGCCATCTTGTGTCCACATGGGGGCATGATCTTTGACCACATGGGGGCAGTCATCTTGTGTGTTGGAGTGATGGTCAATCTGCATATTACTCTTTTATTAGGTAGGATAGAGGCCTGGTGCATGGGTGGGGGCCAGCTGGTTTGCCCTGAAGGGTGTCCCGGATCAGGGTGGGGGTTCCCTTGGGGAATGGGGGGCGGCCTGGGTGAGGGGCCTGTGGTGGTTTGCAGGCCAGCCACGCCCCTCGGCAACCCAAGCAGAGGCCCTGGGATCTGGGATTTATTTATCTTCTACAATTGAAACTTTGCAGCCTGGAGTGGAGCTGCTCATTCTGTGGCTGCAGCCATTTCTGCTGGGGTTTATTTATCTTCTATCATTGAAACTTTGTAGCCTTAAGCGGTGGCCTGGGCCAGCCAGGGTGTGTGGAAAGCTTGGCTTCCTCCATCTCTGTTTAAACTTAAGCCTCCCTCCTGCTCTCTCCATGGTTGTAGCAATCTTGGTTGGGTTAATTTGCATACTTGCTCCTGATTGGCTGGAGCGCATGGCTTGTGGGTGCAGCAGAGTGGTGGTTAATTTGCATATTACTCTTTTATTAGATAGGATGATTTTATTATTTTTTCTTAACTTTAATTGAATTCATAGGGTGACATTGGCTAATAACATTATATGGGTTTCAGGTGTACAATTATATAATACATCATCTGCATATTGTAATTTGATTTTACCACCTGGAGTCAAGTCTCCTATCACCATTTACCCCCTTTTTACCCACTTTGACCTCCCCTGTCTCCCTTTCTGTCTGACAATCACCATACTTTTATTTGTGTCTATGAGGTTTTTTTTTCCTTTCTCAGTTTAATCCCTTCACCTTTTCACCCAGACTCCCAACTTCCCTCCCCTCTGACAGCTGTCAGACTGTTTTCTGTATTTATGAGTCTGTTTCTATTTTGTTTATTAGATTCCACATATAAGTGAGGTCATATGATAGTTGTTTTTCTCGTACTGATTCATTTCACTGAGCATAATGCTCTCCAGATCTGTTCATGCTGCAGCAAAAGGTAAGATTTCCTTCTTTTTTATGGCCAATTCATATGCCATTGTGTAAATGTACCCCAGCTGTTTTATCCACTCATCTACTGAAGGCCACTTAGGCTGTTTCCAGATCATGGCTATTGTAAATAATGTAGCAGTGAACATAGGAGTGAATACATTCTTTTGGACTTGTGTTTCTGTGTGTGTGTGTGTGTGTGTGTGTGTGTGTGTGTGTGTGTGTGTGTGTGTGTGTTTAAATATATTCTCAGAGGTGAAATTGCTTGATCATAAGGCAGTTCCATTTTTAATTTTTTGAGGAAACTCCATACTGTTTTCCATAGTGGCTGAATCAATCTGCATTCCCACCAACAGTAGGGTTTTCATTTTTCCCCAGCCTCACCAACAATTGCTGTTGGTTGATTTATTTCTAATAACCATTCTGACAGGTGTGGGGTGATATCTCATTGTGCTTTTAATATGCATCTCTCTGATGATAGTGATCTTGAGCACTTGTTCATGTCTATTGGCCATTTGTATGTGCTTTTTGAAGAAGTATATACCCAGGTCCTTTGCCCATTTTTTAAATTGGATTTTTTGTTTTTTGTTGTTGACTTTTATAAGTTCTTTATGAGTTTTGTGTATTATCTCCTTATCAGATGTATTGACAAATATGTTTTCCCACTTAGTATATTGTCTTTTTTATTTGTTTATGGTTTTCTTTGCTGTAAAAAAAATTTTTTTTTAGTTTGGTGTAGTCCTATTTGGTTATTTTTTCTTTTGTTTCACTTGCCTGAAGAGATATATCAGAAAAAAAAATTGCTATAAGAAATGTCTGGGATTTCACTGCTTGTGTTTTATTTCAGGATTTTTATGGTTTCAAGTCTAATGTTTAGGTATTTAACTATTTTGAATTTACTCTTGTATATGGTGTAAAAAAGTGGTCTAGATTCATTTTTTTTAAATGTTATCTGTCAAATTTTCCCAGAACCATTTATTGAATAGACCATCTTCACCCCCTGGTATGTTTTTGCCTACTTTGTCAAATATTAATTGACCATTAAGTTGTGGAGTTATATCTGGGCATTCTATTCTGTTCCATTGATCTCTGTGTCTGTTTTTATGCCAGTACCATGCTGTTTTGATTACTATGGCCTTATAGTATAGTTTGATATCAAGTAGTATAATACCTTCAACTTTATTCTTCTTAAGATTATGAAGGCTATCAGGATTTTTTGTGGTTCCATATGAAATTTGGAATATTCATTCTAGTTCTGTAAAATATACCACTGATAACTTGATAGGAGTTGAATTGAATCTATAGATTGCTTTGGGTGGTGTGGCCATTTTAATGATGCTAATTCTTCCTGTCCATGAATATAAAATATGTCATGTCCATGGAAATGGTTTTATTCTTATTGTGAATTTCATAGAACAGAAATAATAGTAAATGTCTTCATCTTTCTTCGTAACAAGCCTTTGACTTGTCTAATCACTGCTCACTTTCATGAATATATATGTTAAAGAGGAATAAAAAGTTTCTAATTTCTAAGTAAGAAAATCTGAAATTATTTTAATAAATGTTCTCAAAATATATTTAAGTCATAACAAAAACAGTTTATAGTTCTTATCCCAATACTCAGGTCCAAATTAAAATGTTTCAAAAATATTAGCAAATGCTAATTATTCTATATAATAAAAGCCTAATATGCTAAGTGTCCAATTGTCTGGTTGTCTGTTCAACTGATCAAAGTGTAATATGCTAATGTATGCTAAGGCTGCTCAAAGGCTCACTATGACTTGCATTGACCACCAGGAGCAGACACTCCAACTGGTAGGTTAGCTTGCTGCTGGAGTCCGGCATATTGGGACTGAGCAAGACAGGCCAGACATGCCCTGGAGACCTCCCGTGGTCCCTCCCTGGCTGGCCAACCTCCCACGTCTCTCCCAGGCTCCAATCGTGCACCAGTGGGGTTCCTCAGCCTGGCCTGTGCTCTCTCGCAATCAGGGAACCCTCTGGGGATGTTGGAGAGCTGATTTCAGCCTGATCCCCAAGGCCAGGCCAAGGGATCCCACTAGTGCATGGATTCATGCACTGGGCCTCTAGTTTCTTAATAAAAAACAAGTCACAGATTTGTATATTTTATGATAAACAATGACAAATTTTACACTAAATTTGGTACTGAAACTTTTAATTTTCTTTTTTAGTTTTGTTATTATTCAGAAGCAATATATATTGCACAGAATGTTGTGATTTTTTAATTGAAGAGATCATTAATATTACACTAAATATATAATATCATTATAATTTTTGTTTTACAGTTATTTTTATTTGACAAATATTCTGAACAATATGTACCTTCTCACTCATAAGCAGTGCATTTCTACCTCAGCACCTTTCCACTTCTGTTAGTTGGATGTAGAAGGTATTTTCTCAAATTTTTTAGGACTCATTTCCAAACTTCAATAAAATCTTTTTAAATAATGCCTTCAAAAGGAAGTATCTAGAACATGAATGAATATTTCTATTCATTCTGGAAAAGGTCTGACCTTTCCTGATTACCCTATTTGAAATTGTAGTCCCCATCACTTTGCTTTTCCTGGTTTATTTTTTTATATAACACATATAAAAACCTGACAATACATTATATATCTATTTGTTCTTTGTTTATTTCTCTGATATTACTCAGGGTTTTATCACTTTAATTGTAACTAAAGGCAGTGACTCTGCTGAGAAAGCAGAACAAGATTTCATTAAAAAAAAGAAAAGAAAAAGAAAGCAGCTCACAAAATTGTTTATTGGCCCAGAGGACCAACCTCAAAGCTCAGCAACATGGTGGAGAAAATCACCCAGAAGGCATCATGAGGGCTATTATCTCACTGACCACTAGAGGCACTGCTGCTAAGGCTG
Organism: Corynorhinus townsendii; assembly: GCA_026230045.1. Taxonomy (NCBI): domain Eukaryota; kingdom Metazoa; phylum Chordata; class Mammalia; order Chiroptera; family Vespertilionidae; genus Corynorhinus; species Corynorhinus townsendii. Next base: position 13,394,690 of record JAPDVU010000002.1, read on the forward strand.
ACGCTGCCAGCTATGTGGATGCCTCTTCTGTGCCCAGAACTCAAACCACAGTTACTCCTGCAATTTAGATGCCTCTCGACTTAGCGCCAAATGAATTCCCTTCTCCTGAGAGCTTTCTTTCTCCATTTGCTCAGTCTCATCTGAATGAAAGAAGTTTGGCTCGTTATGGAGGCCTGGGTCAATAAAAGTTGAATGCATTTTGTAAACTATGATGTTTTTGAGAACCTTAGTTGGAAAAGAAGTTAGTCTGATAATTTTGTATTTTTAAATGTCTCTAACTGAATTTACAGAATGATCTTGATCTTAATGTTCAAACTAGTTACTGCTAAACTTATGTCCAACTCTACTTCCTTTTTTTCCAAAACAAAGACTCTCCTCTAAAATTGATTCAAGTCTCCAAACCGTTCCTCTATGTAGATCCAGAATTTTGGTGTCTATCAATCATATAGGTTGGAGCAAAAGCAGGTTTATAATTGTGAATACGTGAAACAGTTTACTCTTGTATTTTTACTTATTGATTATTGTATTTTTTCCATACAAAGAACTCTAAACCTACTTTTGCCTCACCCTTGTATGTTACTACCAAAAGACGTATTTTATCTCCATCTCCAATTATACATGTAATGAGGGAGAAAATATTTCATTTTTATAATAACATATTACATTAATACTTCCCTGAAAACTTGTAATATTAAGAACTTCTCCTGAAAAATTGAATTAATCTGTGATTTAAGGAGTATGTACACTTTGTTACAGTGGGTAACTGCAACAGATGTTGGTAGATAAAAAGCAGATTCTAAATGATTCTCTTTTTACAAGACATTTATAAAAGAGAAGCAAAATTAAATGTCAAAATGATAGAACTATTCTCAGTTCAGAGATATAAACCTCCCCAAACTCATTAAACTGGAAACAACAGCCAGAACAGGTGTTTATATAAGTGGAAACTTAAAAGTTTTATGTGGGGAAATATATATTCTTACTAAAATAAGATCTATTTGGATATGCCAATTTTCCTTTTCATTTTTAAAATATTTTACTGGGATATTTTGACAGAGGCTACATTATGATTTCCATTGGTGGGTGGATTAAATGAGTACAATTTCTACATCACACAATGTAAAACTAAAGAAAAGAGGTAACTATGCATATAGCAAACCTAAAAAAGAAACTGTCAAAAGAGAAAATAAATGAGCATTTAAGTAGTAACACAGCTTTCTTCAAAAGAGCAAATGATACTTTTAATTGACATTTGGAAACCAGCTTAGAGAAAAGTACATATACCCATATGTTGAAAAAAAAACTATTTCCCTTAGAATAGAGCAAGGTATTCTCTTATGAGATACATTTATTATTAGGGAAGCTAAACACTTACAAGAAAGTCATTTTCAGGGACTTTCCTCAGCTTCAAGAATTAGGCAAGTTAATCAAGATTACTTCAGTTTGAAGTTGTATTCTGGCAAGAACAATACGTTAGCTCACTTTACACTGACTCGCTGTGTGGCAGAAAAGTCTAGTGACCCAAGTATCACAGTTCTCTCAAGTGTCAGTAAAATTAAGATCTTTTTAAAGAAAATGTCTTAGGTTTTAGGACTGCTTTGAAGGCAAATACTTGCTCAGCATCAGTTGTCTTCACGATCATGTATCATTTGTCTGGGGATGAACATAAATAACCTTGAGACCAAGAGAAATTAACTGTCTCAGTTGAGTCTATGGGGCACTCAGTAGGAGGAGCAAAGAAGTACCCTGACAGGTCACCAGTCTATAAGGTGTATTCACTCACGCTTACATAACTTGTTTCTCAAAGACCCTATAAAATAAACAATAACACAGTTAAGTGACTTGCTGAATTTATAGACCACTAAAATATGGGGCTTTATACATTGTTGGGTTTTTTCATGTTTTTCAGATTATATCTGTCTCTGATTCTTTTGACCCCAAACACATTTACTTTCAGGGCTACATTATACCCTACCAGTAAGACGGAATCAGGCCAATGGTTTTGAAACTCAAGAGATAGGCAACAGATTACTTTTTTATCCTAAAACATAACTTCCACGAGTCTCTCACTCACTTTCCTGGCATAATGACAATCAATGAAGCATGTTGCTTCATAATCTAGCAAGACTTTTAACGTATTTTTGTGATCTAGTACTTAGAGATGACGAAAGTTACCTAGCATAACCTTTCTAACTGTGCGAGGATAGGCACCATGCTCTAGGTAGAAAATAAATTCAACATGTCGTAATTGAGGTTCAATATCTGTAGCAACCCTGCAAAGCAAAGGCTTTCAGTAAATAAATCAATAGCAGCATTTAAAATAAAGAGTGTTAGGAGGAAATGAACTTTCTGATTCACCTCATTAGAGTAAAAACACTGCTTCTCTGCACACACACACATTCCTGGGAGTGTAGATGCAGAGTCAACCTGACTTTAAAATATGTTATAGCACCAAAATAACCAGATCATGATGAGTGATATGGATAGAAAGTATAAGAGGGTGAAACATTTGACCTGTTGGATAGCAACAAACTAGTAGACATTTTTAAAAGGTTAGGAGAAAAAATACTTTTATTTAAGGCAAATGACAGAAAACTATTATCTAAAATGCCTTTATTACTAAGATTCAATAAGCAAAGCTAATACCTGTGTTGAAATTTATGAAATTAAGGGAAGGATACTATGCATAAATAAAAATGAGAAATGTTGCAATCCCAAATAGACCCCAAAAGATTTATTGCACACACACACACACAAAAAAAAATGAAGAAAAAAGATACCTTATTTCCTAAAACATGAGCAGAAAATTAATATATATTTGAACCATATATTCTGTAACCCATATGGAAAAATAAAGGATCCAGGGACTCAGATCTGGAGACTGCAATGTAAAGAGATCAAAGCAATTAGATGAAACTAAAAATAAGAAACCAAAAGGAGCTGCTGTTGAAAGAGGGGGGCAGTCCTCATGAGAGAAGAAAAAAGCATAGGTGAAGAGAAACCAATGATGTGTGTTAACTTCTGCTGATAGGTTACAAATTAACAGAATGGAGAACTGACCACTAAGTATTAGAAAGAGGTGGTCATTGGTGACACTGACATGAACAAAGTTTTAGGGGAGAGGTGTGGTCAAAAGCCTAACCAGAGTTGGTTCAGGAAAGAATTGAAGTGAAGCAATTATAAACAGCAAGTAAATGATTTCCAGTAAAGGGATGTAAAGAAATAAATTAGTGATTGAGGGGGAAAATGAAGTCAAGTGAATGTTTTATTTTTTTTAAGATGGTGGAAATAATAACATGCTTGCAGCTGGGATAAAAGAACTAGGGAGGGGGAAGTTGATGCTGCAATTATAGAGGGGAAAAAATTGCTATAACAGTGATCTGAATGATATGAGATGGTCTGAGATCTAACACGTGAAAAGAAGAATGTAGATAGCCATGCCAAAGTAATAGAATAAAAAGTAGAATATATGTATAGGTGAGTCAATGAACTAATAGGAGCTTACAGGAATGCCATTCTGTTCCTGTTTATTTTCATAATGAAATAAAAAAATAATAATAAGGTGGTTTACTGGGAATGTAGATAGATCAGGAAACATTGAAGGCCTGAGGAGAGAGCAGAAGGTATTAGGTGCAAATGTTAGGTGGTATTTATTTTTACCTCCCAAGAGCTCACAGATTGTATTTGTAGTTGTGGCTTACTGCTGTTGTATTCTACAAGATAATTCATGTCAATGAAAATAATAGATTTCTAGAACTGTCCTATATAGTCATTTGACAAGAAAATTGATTATTTGTTTATCATCATAATTTTAGAAAGGATAAATGATCGTTCACTTTTTTTAATCTGATATTATGCTTGAGACAAAGCAGTGCATTGATTTCTCCAAGCAAATTGCTTATACAGAACCAGGATGACAACTCTTTTAGCAGTCCTTAGATCAATGATAACTAATAATCAGTGCCTGTGTCTTTTTTGAATTATTTGTTTACCATACACAGACACAGATGGGGCTATCTTTAGCAAAGTAATTTATGGGTAAGTTATGGGATAGCCATTAGAATCAAAGCAAAGGCTACCGTGAGCAATTTTTAAAAATGTCTTTATTGATTAAGGTATCACATATTTGTCCTCATCCCCCCATTCCCATCTCAAACCCCTTCCCACACATGCCCCTACCCCCCTGTTGTCTGTGACCACTGGTTAGGCTTATATGCCTGCATACAAGTCCTTTGGTTGATCTCTTCCCCTTACCCCCACCCTCCCCTACCTTCCCTCTAAGGTTTGACAGTCTGATCGATGCTTCTCTGTCTCCAGGTCTGTTTTTGTTCATAGGTTTATGTTGTTCATTATTTCCCCTAGATGAGTGAGATCATGTGATACTAGAAATACTCTTATAAGAACCGAAAATGAGATAAGCAATAATGGTTATGTCATTGCTGACATGTACACATAAGGAACTCTTTGACATTGAAATTGGGACTCAAAAGAACTGTTGGCCCAGAAAGAAACTCACTACAGACTGATTCATTTGCCATGAGCAATTCTTGAACAGGCCTGAAACAAGAGAATCCCTGTAGTTTTTATAAATCAATGGGCACTCTCTCTAGAGAACAAAAACAGGATGGATTAACCTAAAGGAATGAATCAACACACCAATATCTTTGTATACACTGTGAAACCAGTGGAGAACTTGCTCATTCTCTCTTTCCAGTTAAGGCCACAGCACTGTAGCACCTCATTAGCTCAGAAGTTGTGAAAATTCTGAAGGATGTAGTATTTCTTTGACAGTAAAGCTGGAGTTAAGTTGCACATTTTTGGCTTCATGCATATAACATATTATGATGAAACTTAATGGTGATATATTATGATTATGATAACCAGTGACATTTAATGATTTAAATGTTTTATTTACCTTGCTATCTTATTTCTATAATGGTCCTTATTGAAAAGTAATGTATTACTTTAAATAGCTTACTCGTTCTTTCAAAACAATTCAAAAATATTACTTTGTTCCTATCTCTCTTTCTACATTCTATTCACTACATCTCTTTTCTACATTCTACTCACTAGACCAAGTTTATTATATTATTAGAGACCCAGTGCACGAATTCATGCATGGGTGGGGTCTGGCTGGCCCACCCCTGGGCTGATCAGGCAGGGCTGGCCTGGGGGAGGGGCTGTGGGCAGTTGGCCAGCCCACCCCTGATCAGGGTGGGGGGGGGGGTGATTGAGGGCGAGGTTGGCTGAGGCAGAGGCCACAGGTCATTGGCTGACTGGCCCCGCCCCCTGGTCAAACTCTAGGTCGAGGGGACAATTTGCATACCAGCCTTTTATTATATAGGATTTTAGATCTTGATGCACACATCCAAATTCTTAAACACAGTGTCAAGAATAGATTCTCTGCCAACAAAATTTCAATATTTATTTATTTGCAAACATTTATGACATACAGTTGAAAATGCTAAAGTCCATTTGTGTATGTATTCAGCATGTACAATTTTCTCATTTCAGTGGCAATAACAATATTTCCTCTTTACTGATATATTCAGTGTATTCTTCCATTATTTGGGTTTCATATGACAATTTCTTTTGTATCATATTTGTTCCTTTTTTAAACTTGCAGATTTTTAGCCCATCTTCAACACTTTATCATTTCATTTATCACTAAATTATATTTAAAAAATGTGATTCATGCATATAAAATTATGATTCACTTTCCATGTATACACTTGTTTATAGGTATCTCATTTATCTGTCTTTTCATTTACTCTTTAGATTTCTCCTCTCAAATGATTTATTTCTTATTTCTTTTCCCTTTGCCTTTTCTTTCTACCCCCTCTTTCTTTTCCCTGTTTCTATGCCTCTCACTTGTTTTTAAAAATAAGCTTTGATATGAGCAAGAGAGAAATATTTCTTATTCATTCCTCATCCATGAGATGAAACAGGCCTTCATATGACACTGGATTATTGCAGCAAAATAATCTGGAGAGATGAAGAATCACATTTCCTGCTATCACTGTTTATGATGATGGCCTTGCCACAGTAGTTTACTGGAGCTGGAATCTAAGGCAAACTACAGACAGGCAAGGCCCTTTTTATTTTAACATCAGAGACCAGGGTTGGGAGAACTTCAATCTTCAGGTTTGCTTTGGAAATGTATTTCTTTTAAAGTTCTACCCACTTCTCGTTGATTAATGGTTAGGAAGGTAAATTCACTCTTCCATTGAAAACTATGTGCTCTGGGTCAATAATTTAATTTCTCCTACTGGACTTTTTATAGGTAGAGAATGTTCAAATGCTTACTTGCTGAAAATAAATCGTGTCACATGCAGCCTGATTTTTTGGTCAATATATGTAGAACTTTACTTCTTACAATTCATTTTAGTGAAGTGAGGTTGCTGCATTAGGAGAATATATGTGGCCTATCACACCTGACCAAAATATTTGACTCATGACTCATTGGTTAAATATAGAATTTTGTTTATTTACCAAAATTTCTATAAATCTGTATAAAATACTGTGGCGTATATGTTGTAAACCTGAAGTAGCAAAATTTACAGGTCCATTGGAGAACAGAAATTTTGAGATAAAAATAATCCAGATATTTGTCTTAGAAAAAAAATTAATTGGTTAATATACCTCTGCTTAGTCTTGTCAATTAATTCTATTTTTTTCAAATTAAAAATAAAAACCTATCAGAATGGATTTTAAACAATCACAGAGTAACTTTAGGGTAGCAATCACATTATCTGGATGTGGTAAGTACTCATAAGATTTGACTTTGTTCTGCTCCTCTCCTAAACCTTCTCATCCTGATAAGGTCCTCTGCACGTTCCTGGAGCCTGGGAAAACAGGGTTTCAGAGAGTTGAAGGGTAGAATGATGGCCCAGGAAGGAGTAAACCCCACATCAGCATGTGCCTTGGAAATTACATCTTGGTAAAGAAGACGTCCTTCTTCAGAAAAGATGGAGAAGGAATTCCTGGTCTTGGTGTCACCAAGTACAGTAGCATTCTTCCTTTAAGGTCTCAGGGACTCCATATCAGGCTTGTTATTGACTAAGCTTCTATGCTGACATAAAAGCATTAAGGTGAACACCATTTTAGATGTAACACAATGGAATGAGTAAATGAAAGAATAAGCCCTATACAGAATGAAGAAACTATATTCAAAGAGAAATCAATATTCTGTTGATTCTGTATCTATGGAGAGCCCTGACTATTCTGGTGCTTATCATGACCTGCAGGGTTATCCCTGGGTTGGCTTATGATACTTCTTGTTCTCTTCACAACCTTGTTCTATTTTTTTTCACTATGCTCTAATCACATTGAGATATTGTTTCTTCCCCCACCCATATTCAAAAGTCGGCCTCTCAGTAAAGTCTCCACTAACTCCCCAACCTGGGTAACTCTATCTGTAATCAACTCCCCCAAAATAAAAAATAAAATCCTATTTCCCCTGATTTATTTTCCTACCCAGAACATATCCCTTTATAACACTCCATTCCTTTTCTCGTTTACATTATCTGTTATTTGTCCTCTTCATTAGAATATTAGTGATTGTCATATTTTGTTGCTTAATGTGTCCCAAATGCTTAGGATAATGGCACATGGTTGCCACTCAATAAGTATATGTTGAATGGATAATAGATAAAATCCTATTAATGTTACCTTCAAAATATATCCTGACTCCCCTAATATTTTACTGATTAGAGTATGGCCACCCCATCCCACCCCACGCCATCCTAGACTTGGCTACTTCTCACCGGGACGATTATAAGGTTTCTCCTCTTGTTCCATGACCACCTATTTTTTTAAAGACACAAGTAAAATAATGTCCCCCTTTTGCTCAAAATCTATTATAACTTCCTGTCTCACTCAGAATGAAATACTAGGTCTTTATCATGGCCAAGAGACCTGGTGCTTTCCCAATCACAGGTGATTAAAGGATCGGTTCTAATTATTCTGTTGGGTAATAGGATGCTGTAGATATCTGCATGCCTGCTCCCTATTTTTCAATCAGTAATATTTTCACAAGTAATACTTTTACCTTTCTCCCACATTTTTAATTGTTTTTCTTCTTAGCACTTACATACCTGACTCATTGAATATTTATTGTTAACTTCTTTTAATTGTCTGGTTGCCCCCCTCAAATATGCACAGTCTATGAAAACAGGGAATATTCTTTGGTCTGTTCTGTTCACAGTACCCAGAATATTGTCCAGTTCTTACTAGAGTTAAAATAATTTGAATAGATAGATGAAATACTTCATAATGTCAGTACTTAACAATGTCAATTTGATGTGAGCTTCCATCTATGTTTCTGCCCAGAATGACCAGTGTACATCTGAAAAATATTGACTGATGTAAAGTAAAAGACAAATAGGGATCTCCAGTATTGAAGTTTTCTCCTATGTTGGGATTTCTGTGGGTGATGAAACATCAATAGTGTTAACAAGCCACGTAATATTGACAATATCTCTGTATAAAGGCAATTTATCCCGTGACTCTTCAGAGAGGATTAGCTCCCGAAATTATCAAAGGACCTCATTATAGTTTATCTTCACCTACATGGTAAGCCCATGAAATGAACAGGATTTAGAAACAGGGTTTTAATAGAGGTCCAGCTTATAAAATTCTGTTTTCATTACATTCCATAATAAGTATTAAAACCAAGAAAAATAGTTTTTAACTTTTAAAAAGTGGCACTGATGTAATAACAAAAAATTACATATAATCATTAAAGGGAAATATGGTTACATTATAATTATTTACGACATCATGTATAGCAAAGTTTTATTATCTTTATTTAATAAATCTGTTATCTGAGATTCTTATTTTGCTCATTGGCAAGAGTTTAAGGGTAAAATATTCCTTTAGATATTACCCTACACTAAAATACACTACAGTATTGTAGATTTTGTATCTTGGGATATTTGATATATGATAACGCCTCTAATAATGAGCATCACATAAGGTGTTTGTTGACTTGCGATGCCAGAAAATGTGAGCCACCTGTTCACTTCTGGTTTAATATTTGATACAATATTCTTATTATAACAATGCTTTTGTTATAAAAATATAACTTGATATGCTGTTATATGATAACACCTTGACCTGACAGATGAAGAAAATGTGCTAGGGATGACAGCAACACCATAGCAGGAGTGTAGTCCCTGGACAACCTTGTGAACTGCAACCTTCAGAAGAGTCTTGGACTCTACATTTCTAGATACAGAGCATACTCAAGTATCACGTTTAAGCCACTCTTATTTTGGATTTCTGTATGAATCTACAAAAAATAAGTCATAATTCATAAAATGATCTTTTCAATCCCAAACTATCTCACTCAGTAATATGTTTTCAAAAAAAGAACAATGTGTAATTAAAATATTACCTACATTTATTGGGTGTCATTATTTATAATCCCCTTGGTAAAGTTAATCATTAATAGTTATTATGTTTACTACCTTTTTGATCATTTCATTATTTTGTCAGAAATTATTTGTTTCAAGGTTTTTCACTTACCATATTGTAAATGTTCACAAAATCAAATTTAGAAATGCATTCCTGCCATGTTTAGTTTCACCAAATAATAATTAACATTGATCTGTTTGTGAACATTAGTGACCTACAAAATATGGACATCAATAACAAGTATCTTTTAATTGATTAATACATTTCAAAAGTAAATCTTCTTGAAAACATTTTTAAACAGATATGCTTACCTATGTCAGCAATATATGTACCATCTTTAAAAGGCTGTGAGGAAAAATAACCATTCAAATTTCTGTCCATGAATCTAAATAACTTCTTTGATTAACTTGTTTAAAGATAAAAGGAGAGATTATGAATGAATATATGTCTCCTATAAAATCCAGTTATTCAGAGAGAAAATTGTGAAATTAATTGTTAATTTTAGCTACTTTTTAAAGTAAAAAAAAATTGTATTTCACGCATACATGAGAAATAATATTGGTCATTTGCATACACTTCACCCATTGTTCTCTAGGCCAATTCTATCACCTGGTCAGATTGCCTCATTACAGTGCTGAGTGACTGTAATAGCTGTAAAGCTTGTCTCTTAGTTCAAAATTTTCAATCTCCAACTCCTCATATAAAATGATGCCTCTTTAAAAATCAGACAGATTTTTACTAGTAATATGAAAGAACTAGAGGCCCAGTGCACAAAATTCATGCATGAGGATGTGTGTCCCTCAGCTCAGCCTGCAACCTCTCCACTCTGGGACCCCTGCTGGCTCCCAACTGCTTGCCTGCCTTGCCTTGTGATTGCCCTTAATCACTTCTGCCTGCCAGCCTGATTGATGCCTAACTGCTCTCCTGCCAGCCTGTTTGCCCCTAACTGCCCTCCCCTGCTGGCCTGGTCACCCCTAACTGCCCTCCCCTACAGGCCTGGTCCCCCCAACTGCCCTCCCCTGCAGGCCTAGTCCTCCCCCCAATTGCTCTCCCTTGCACACCCGGTCGCCCCCAACTTCCCTCCTCTGCTGGCCTAGTCACCCCTAACTGCCCTCCCCTGCAGGCTTGATTGCCCCCAACTGCCCTCCCTTGCAGGCCTGGTCCCTCCCAACTTTCCTCCCCTGCTTTCCATCTTGTGGCGGTCATTGTCTATCCACATGGAGGCAGGATCTTTGACCACATAGGGGCAGCCATCTGTTGGAGTGATGGTCAATTTGCATATTACTCTTTTATTAGATAGGATGTACTTTAAATTTTTATATATAACTCTTCTTTGTAAGTTGTAAAAACTGTTTCATAGTAATTATAATTCTGCAAATTCCAAATTCAAACACCCCCACTATTAAAATTAAGACAATTGCTAGTTGTCTTTATTCCAGTTACTAGTACATGGTGTTATTACTCACCCTATAACAGAGTGGCCTCAGTAGACCATACTTCTTACTCTCAAATTATTGCCTGAAATCAAGGATTACCATTAATTATTCCTAATACAAAATTATCCTCTTTACCAATTGTTTTCAGCAATCTGTGACGTGTCTGCAGCAATCCCATACAATAGTTATGGAAGGGTCCAATTTATGTCCTTCACCCTGAAGGTTCTTACATAACTACATTGCTTAAATGAAGCTACTATGAGGATTTAATTGATTTTTTTAACTGATATTTTTAAAACCACACTAGGTTATTGCATTGAATTTCTTTCAAACTAAAAATGATTACATTTATTCTCCATGACATAGAGAGGGTCATGACTATCCAATTAATTGTATTATTTGAACAAATACACCCAGATCCATTCCTAATGAAGGTACGACCTTCCACTTAGGTATACTTCCATTCTGTGTTGATAAGATTAGGAGGTCTTTGTTAGGGTCTTCATTTTTTCTGAAAGTACTTAACCCTTCTGTGTGCCACACTGATTACTAAAGCATTCATCTGCCATTAATAGGCATTACAAAATACCTATATTCCAATTTCTTGCAGTGTGGAAATTTTGTTTGCCAGTCAATAGAACCTTGTCTTGCCATATAAAACAACCTTGAACCTTCAGACATTCCAAATACTAGTTTATCAAATACCTGATGTAATTACTAAAACATCTATGAAAGATGTACTAAAGAACACATGATCCACTAATTTATCTGAATATTCTAAATTTTATATTGGATTAAGTATGATAAGCTGTAAAGAGGTATATCAAGTATACCAATAGCTCAACTAATTTTATTAAATATTGTTTTAATAATTGTTTATCATTTTATAAGTGTTAGCATTAAGGCATATTAGATGATGTATGTAGATATATTTATCATGATCTTGGTAATCATTTCACAGTAGACATACATATATATAATCCTGTTGTACACTAAACGCATACAATTTATTTGTAGATTACTTCTCAAAAATGTAAAAAAGCCCTTAAAATTAAAAAAATATATTGTAGTTTAGTGCTAGAAGATATAAACAAAGAACCATTAAAAAACACTAACAATTCTAGATTACATAAATAAACTAACATGTTCTATTAACATGCGAAATTTACCTATAATCATGGGATGGTATATTTTGTAGTCATGAATTCTTTGAAGGATGTTAAATGGGAAGGAACACTGTCTATGTTAATAAAATAAAATGACCAATCTTTATGTGTTAGACTCAATGCTAAGGTAGTTAAAAAGATTTTATTTCTTACAATGATCCCACGAAGTACTAGTATGTACTATTGTAATTCCATTTTTTTTAATGATGACTAAATTGATGCATGAAAAAAAAATAAGGCATATTATTTTTGTAAACCTTAAAACATATCTCCACCATTTGTAGGAATACTTTTACTTTTCCCAACAGCTTCTTTTAAAGAGAGATCAATTTTTAATTAAAACTTTTCTTAGTTTTAGATATCAGGAAATGTATTGATTTAAAAATATTTTGTATCTTTTGCTCATAATGTTTGCTTTGAATCATTTAACTGATCATGTCTCCACTTTTGGTTTGGCTGTTGGAACCAAATTTGCAACACAACTCTAGTAGTCGAAGCATGTGGTACACCAATCTTCTTTCAGCCTCAGAATATCCCTATTCATTTTTGGAACTCTCCCTGACACACTGCAATTATTACTAGTATTTTCTACATCTATTATATAAAAAGCCTGTGGTTGTCACACCATCACGCCATAACAACCGATCAGCAGGAGGCTGCATGTGTGAGGTGGGCGGGGCTGCATGAGCATGTTGGGTGGGTGGAGGACTTGACTCTGGAGGACTTGACCAGAGGGGTAGGTGGGTTTCTGGGTCCTGCTGGGGCAGCAGGTAGGTTTCTGGGTCCCGCCTCCCACAGCAGCGGAGGCAGAGATGGCCACGGGACTCTTTTTGCGTCCAGCCGAGCCACAGACTCTAGGTCCTGGGTCTTGCATGATTTCACACACTAGGCCCCTAGTTATTTTATAGAATCCAAATGTTCTAATCACTGTAACATCTGTTTCAAATAAGGCAATACCTTGACAAATGGCAAACCAATGAACCAAGACGTTCAACTGGCAGAACATTGCCCCAATACAGATGAGCTCAGTAAGGGCTACCTGAGCCACTGTCTGCTCACACCTGCAAGAATCGTGCATCTTGGTGACATCCTCCACTGTATTAACTCAGAAAGAGTAAAGCCCAGCTCCATACAATAACTTATGGGCTGTCCCTTTCAGGTTTCTGCTATATTTGATCCGATGTAAACATTCTCCCTGTTGTGCAAGAAGATATCAGAACTAAATCAATTGTACTACTTATCACCATTGTTCTTGGTCAGTGATCAACATGTAAGTTTCCTAGAGCCCAGATTTTATAGTTTATTATTTTCTCCGTAGCAATCCTCTAAATTTCCTTTGCCTAATGGAGTTTCTTCTCCATTCCCTCACTGCTCTAACATTGCTGCCGTGAACACTGCATGTTCTACTCCAATGTCTTAAATTGTGGTCTTAACTTTTATTGTCTGAAACTTTTTTCTAACTCTATTTCTTAACTGAGCACAATGCTTCTTTTTCAATCTTCTCAAATAGAGGCTTTTTATTCTTTCATGTTGCATTATAACTCATGTTGAAATAGAAGATTACTCTGCACCTTATTCCAAAACTATTTCTCTCCTATGCTCTTGAAAATTTCACTATTGATTGTGCCATCTTGATATAATTCTTTCTACAGTCATTCATTCTGCAATCATCCACTTTTATGGATATTACCTTCATTTATTTAACAATTTATCTGATCTGTAGAGTTCCTCTTAATCTATCAGGAAGTCTTCATGTTCTTGATGAAAATTATCATCTCCTGTAAATAACTTTCTTTATTACATTTTGTCACCCATCCTATGGTCACATGCTGGATCATTGGGAAACAAAATATCCTTGAAGTTACTATAATAAGTATCCTAATTCTAACCATAGTCTTTTATCATCATAGACTATATCTTTCTTTATATACAACTAAGATTCATGGACCATTTCTTTTTAGTTATTTTAACTTCCTTGCCCTTCTATCATTTTGTAACTTACCAAGTAATACCTATTAATGTATAAAACATCTCTATGTAACTTCTCTAAACCTGCCCCATAAAACTAAATGCTAATGGAGAAAATCAAATAGGTACCACTATACTATACATTTATAGTCACTAATGACAACTAGTTCTTAATCTCAGATTATTTTAATAATGAAGGAATTTGGTTCTTTTCTCACTACTCATATATATTTCAAGTCATTTCAGACTATATCTTTTTTTCTTTCTTTCCTTTCCTTCCTTTAAACTAATGCACTTACCTCATATAGGAAAGCAAATAAAGCTGATGAGACAGTAACTCCCCGAACACTCAAACTGATCATTTGAATTCTCCTTTCTTCCCTTCCACAACAAAGAGGCACCTGTCCCTCTGATTAAAGCACAATATTTCCATCTCACTACAGTCCACACTATTCATCTTTTAGGAAACATTCAGTAATCCCCCCCCTATTTTCCTAGAACATACAATCCTTTATTTTTATTGCACTCAAAACAAATTGTTAAAATAACCTTTAGATCATTAAATGAAATAAGAAAGTGGAATATAAAATGATGTAACCTCCAGTGTAACCTTTAATTCAAAATCTAAAAAAAGTATAAATTTTATGTATCTTAATTTCTAACCCATGGGTCTCAAAATAGACCTCGCATGCTCTTTTATAATTATAGAATTTTACATTAAAAACATTAGGTTATTTTTTGAACAGTTTTTATTTTGGAGATTAAAATATTTTTTTATTTTCATAATTCTATAGTGATGAAGCTATGATTATAACCCATGTGTGTGTTCTGGGGGTTTTTATTTTTTCATTGCTAATTTAAAAACTGTATTACCCAACTTTGTCTTTCATCATTTGTCTAGCCTTTTTTAGTGGTGAAGAACATGGTCTTTGAAATCAGAAAACCCTGAGATTAAAACCTAGCTCATCATTTTATAAGAGTAAGAGACACTGGGACACAACACAATTAGCTTAGCCTACCTAAGCTCTACCATGTTCATATGTATATTGCAACAAAATAGTGGCTACTGCTAATCTTATTGTATTAAAAGTAGTAATGCATATAAAATAATTGCTTATTACACACCCAAAAACAACACAAAGTAAATGACAGTTATTCTTGTAATAATTACCACAAAATATTCAATCTTATTTAATCAAGTATTCACTAATAATCTGTTATCCAGCAGCACAGTACTATTATCTTCTATCACATACTCACCCAATTTTCAATCATTTTACAGTTATTCATTAAATTTAGTGACAATCTGGTACATACCAATCACTTTGCAAATGGATGTGAATTCAAAGATAAAAAAGAACATTTATAAAATGTGAGGTCTTAAAGGGCAGAAATTTCTGTTTTAACCCGATATCTACATTTTTCTCTAGAATTTATATTTTTTATGGATCATACTTTAGGAATGCCAAAAATACTTACTCTATTTTAAAGAAAATCTCCTCTACCCAACCCTCTTTGTATTGCTAGCCTATGCACATGATTTCATTACCTGAATTTTTTTAATTCATTAGTAAGCAAATACGATATGAGTTATTAATTCTGCACAGCAGATTACCACAAACTTAGTGGCTTGAATCAGCACATGTCTGTTATTGCAGCCACTGCAGTGTGGAATCCAAGCATGAATTAGCTTAGTACTTTGCTTCAGGATCTGATAAGTCTGCGATCAAGGTAGTAGCCAGACCTGGGAGACTGTCCAACTTATACTGGAGAAGGATCAGCTTCCAACTTCATGTGGTTCTTGGTAGGATTCAGCCCTTTACAATCTTCTGGAGTAGAAGACTCTTTTTTTTTTTTTTTTTTTGCTATTATTCAGAAGTCCACCTCACTTCTTAGCTGGCTATTGACAGAGGCGACCCTTGATTCCTTACCACGTGGACTTCTGAACCATGGCCATTTGCTTGCTCAAAGAAGGCAAAACCAAAAGGAAATAAGGCCAGCCCACCAGCAAGATAGAAGTCACAGTTATGTAATGTAATAATTGAAATAGAATGGCAACACCTTTGTCATGTACTATTAGTTAGAATAAGTCACAGATCCTTCTAGTATTCAAAGGGAGGAATTCCACAAGTTAATGAAGAAATGATAGGAAAATGCTCTCTAGACTTTTTATGGTGTTGCAATAATGTACTTATTTTCTAAAATTAATAAATAATAAGCCAGGTTCATTTATTGCTCATTGAGAGCTGTTTGTGAATATATTTACCAAAATACATTTACTACTTAAAATGATATATTACATGTAACTTACCCATAAATCAGCACATTTTATGTGACATATAAGCGTGTGTGTGTGTGTGTGTGTGTGTGTGTGTGTGTGCGTGTGTGTGTGTGTTTTGTTATTGTTGTTGTTCTGCTATTAAGTTAGTTGTTTTACTTATTCCTGATTCCGGACATCTGCTTTGAGTTCTATCAATTGCTGTAAAATTCTCAGCCACAGTGATATAAGTAGTTGTATGAAAGCATAAGTAAGAAGATAATGGAATAGGAGAAATAGAGAGCAAACTCTCTTACTATTATTTGTGGAAGCTCTGGACAGACCGCTGCTTGACCTTCTGAATTGACCAGCTTGCTGTCAACACCCACAGCCGATGTACATACATGATCACTTGGCTGTCAACGCCCGTCACCATCTGTTATGATGGCAGCATGCCTGCTCTCAAAGTGGTGTTCCGGTTTAGACTGCAGGTGCCAACTATGTAGATTGGCGGCCCCCAATTCTGAAAACGCTCCCTCTTGTGCTGCAGAAAGTGATGCTACATTAGCATCCACAAGGCTTCTTACCTTCACACCACCTGTGCATTCTTTTTAGGCCAAAAATATCCATGGCACAGGCCAATAGTGAACAGCTGATGAAACAGCACAGGGCACCAATGGAATATTATAACGCGGTCCTGTTTTTGAAAGGGTCAGTTTGGATTCAGAAAGCGCAAATATGTGGGTGTGGAAAATTGTAGATCATTTTAAGAATAATGGTTTCAAGGGTATAGGGCATTCAACATAACATTACCTTTATGATTATTCCTGCTGATGAGGGATGATAACTGGCTGCCCAGCTCTGCATAACATCACTAGCCTTATGGAAATTCTCTTGCTTTCTGCAATGTCCTGCATTGTGTGTGTGTGTGTGTGTGTGTGTGTGTGTGTGTGTGTGTGTGTGTGGAGGGGTGTGTGCACCTGCACATACATCTTTGCTGTAGAATTCCAAAGGGACTAGTAAAACGATGGAATAAGACAGAAGCTACTAGGTTGGTATTGAATGCTTCTTTTATTATTTTGGCTTTGGAAAGCCAAAGAATATCTAAAGTGAACCCCTACATTCTTTTTAATTTCTTCCTCGTCACACACCATATTTAAGGCCAAAATAACATTGGGCTGCTATCAACGTCTGAGACAGAAGTCCCAGGTTTTACCATAGCTGAAGAAAAACAAACCAACCCCAAACTACTCTCTGCAGCTATTTCATAACCTTCTTAACAGAAAATGCTAACTGGACTTTTGTACTCAGCTACTGACCTTTTCTCACATTTCAAAGAGTAAATACATTCATCAAGCCATAACCATGGCTCATCCCACAAGCAAATCTACAGCTCTGCCTTAATTCTTCACTATTTTCTTCCTCCTCGTATACAAGATCGAAACCTCCATTTGTGATCTTCCCTCATTTTTCGGAAATGACTTTCATTACTTATTCCCTCCAGCTCATGCACGTTCAACCCTCTCATATTTGGGATCAGTCTGTCGGTCTATCATCATTTAGACATGTGACAGTATCTCTCTTAAAGGCAATTAATACTGTCTTGACCCTATAGCCAGATTTTTCCACAAGTTTATTCTCCTAACATATAAACTGCCTAACAGAGTCCTAGCCTCTGTGATGTGCCTACTTTGTCATCTTGTTTCTATCTGTCAGTCTACTCCAATCATGATCTGGCACATACCGTTTGAACAAATCTGCTCTTATTAATCTTTTCTAGAACTTCAAGTTTCTAAGTATAATATGCATTTTGCTCTCTGCTTCTCACTTAACCTCCCCTGAGTTAATTACTGTTATTTTTAAAAGATATGTTGTTGTTTTTTTTCCTTTTTCTTCCCTTTTACACTATGAATATGGAATATAGACTTTCTTCCCATTCCACTGCCACCCCCTCTCAGATGCCTTTATTCTACCTGTCCTCTGTTCAAACTCCTTAGGAATCAGGACAGGGTATTGTTTGCTTCACATACTAATATCTCATGTTGTTGTTGTTTTTTAAATATATTTTTATTGATTTCAGAGAGGGAAGGAGAGGGAGAGAGAAAAATATCAATGATGAGAGAGAATCGGCTGCCTCTTGTACGCCCCACACTGGGCATTGAACCCGCAACCTGGGCATGTGCCTTGCCTAGGGATCAAACTGTGACCTCCTGGTTCATAGGTCAATGTTCAACCACTGAGCAATGCCGGCCAGGACTAATATCTCAAGTTTTAAGCAGTCCCATCATTTCTCAATACAAATTAGAGGTTAATTCCCAAGTGTATATCTTGTTTTCTTTTTTTACCTTGAATCTCCTCTAAGTTCCAGATAAGTATGTTTATTTGTGATTGTCATTTCCATATTGCTGCCCATTTTTCTGGGAGAAGAGTGGTGCCCATGACCGGGACTTTAATACTTCCAGAGATGGATGTAGGCTTAAAGAAAAACACTACCCAGAATGTACTTGCAATAAGTAAGACCTAAGTGAAAAGTTATTTTACTATATATCTACTCTTTTTAAGTAGAGTCCCACTTAGTAAAGAAGCCATTATTTGACCCATTTTAAAAACATAAAAACAAAAGGCCAACGTCCCTTTCCCTGTTAAAAATATGTGCCTTTTTACATGAAAATAGATCAGTGGCTGTTCTTATAGCATCATGTCACTAAGAGTAGCTCCAAATACAATTCAACTAGGTAGAATTAAAATGTTTCTAAATAATACTTGAAATCTCAGCCTCTACTGAAATGTCAGTTCAGTGTATAAATAGTTTTTTGAATATGGAGACATATATAATACTTTAAGCAATAAAAAAGAAAACTTCTTGCAAAAAAATAAAAATAAGAACTATATAAATTAGAGAAGAATTAAATTTATTTTTTGAATAATCAACACAGTATGGGGAGAAATTATTAAATGTTTATTGCATTGTGTTTTTCATTATTTGTGGTACATCCCAAGTAATGAAGATAAGAAATCCCTGATCAAGGAATTAGAAATATTAACTATTAACATTCACTTTGATTCCAACCAGTCATGGAATTGCAGCCAACCCACTTACTAGTAAACATTGAATGTCTTTGCATCCCCATCTGTAAAATGAAACTTATGGTTACTGACACAATTGGCAGATAAAATGCCTTAATACATGAAAATCACACACAGATTCAATAAGCTAAAGAAATACTAATACAAAACTAGACAAAACTAATCTAAACCAGTGATTTTCAACTGATATGACACCAAAAGTGTAAAACATGCAATATCTATTTACTCAGGCCACTGACTTCTTTTCCCTTAAATTGTCAGATTAAAAAAAAAAAAAAAGAACACACACACACACACAAAAAACACACACAGCCAATAATACAACAATAGGCGTCTGGTGTGCATGAATCAAAATTATACCTATTTATTTTGTCAGATCAGCAAAAAATATATTTTGCAGTGTGCTGCAGAATTTTAGTAATTAGTTTATGTGTGCCATGAGATGAAAAATGTTGAAAATTGCTGATCTAGACTGGCAGAAAACAAATCAGTAGTTGCCTAGAGCAGGGTTGGGTGAGATGTTGACTATAAATGGAGCAAACAATATTTCAAGTCTATTAAATATATTGAAAATTTATAGGAATAATATTCATAAAAGTGAATATATTTGTCAAAACTGAATGAACTAAACAACTAAAATAGATTCATCTTATTAAATATGGATTGTACCCCAATAAAGTTGATTCTAAATGAGTTGTGTGAGTGAATCTATAAGTAGTATGTGAAGTACCCCAAATGATATGATACCAAGAATTTCATAAATGTGACTCTTTCAGAGCTAAGACTTGGTGAGTTACTATATTTTTCTAAGTTCTCATACTCAAATGTATATACACTTTATAGATATGTGAGTGCAACTTTTAAGCCAGTATTATTATAAATGCTATCATTCTTTTATAAATTTGTCATTCTTCTATCATTATTCAACTGGAATAATGTTCAATTTTCACATGCCAAACACGTTTAGCAGGGATCAAGTGAGTTTATTGCCCAGAACAGATTTTTCCCTATTGGCTTAGCACTTCTCTCAAAGTTAATTAATTCTGCTATATTACAGTATTTCTTATAATTAAATGGATGTTTAAAATATTTAGGATAAGGCTACATGGTATAGAATTATATAGAAAATATTTGTGTTGAAGTTGATGAAAGAACACATTGATTAATTAGCAGCACCCTTTAAGACTACTACATGTCAAAAGAAGCTCTATGAATCTAAGCTATATAAGATAGCCCTAAGATTTAATTTCTTCAAAGTCTACAGGTCTGAGAGCAAAATATAAGTTTTCCTGAACTCAGTGTGCAGGCTGTCATCAGATATAATTCAATGTGTTTGTCATTGGAGTTCTAGTATATGTCTCAGATATTATTAGGAAAAAATACAAAGACATAAGATATGAAATCAAACTTTGAAAGAAAAAAAATGAAGAACTGTAAATTTCACAATCCATCTTCAAGTATATAACACAAAATTTATTGAGTGTATATAAAATAGTGTTAAAATACAAGAAAATTTAATAATGATCAAATATGCAGGAAATCATTTGCACTGAAGTTTTTGTTTAAATTTTAAAACAGATTGCCTCTTCTCTGGGACTCCAGCCAGTTGGCATTGAATGGCATATTTTGACTAGTGATTTATGTGTACTATTTGAGGTTCAAAGTAGAAGCTGGATACACCTCACATTCTCTTTCAGACCATCTACTCTGTGAATCAGTGACTTTCCTTGTGTGATACTCTGTACTGTGATGACATGTGTGTCAACATGTCAACGTACAACAGTGATCTTTCCTGTAAAAATACACAGACGTAGATTAACTTGTCAAGGTCATGCAGCAGCGTGTTGGTGACAGAACCAGGATTAAAACTCCCAGAGTTCCTGACCAGTGATAGCAATCTTGTAACAATCTTGTAAGTCTATAGCCTGGATTTGTTAGATTCTTTATATTTGAACTCACACTATTAGAATGAATGTGACCCAGGTCCGTTTTAAACCTGAAAAAAAAATGTACTTGTTAAATTGAAAAAAATATTAGATATGACATTTCAATTGAGTAAAACCTACTAAAATGTTGAATTATAAACTAATTTTAGAAATTCTGATTTAAATTTTATAATGTGCCATTATGAAAACTTTATGATTCGCCTAAATATAAGAATCTGACAAATGTTGTTTTAGTCTGTTTGGGCTGCTGTAACAGAATATTATAGGCTAATAGCTTATAAATAACATAAATTTATTTTTAATAAATTTTTCTTGATTTGGGGGGGAAGGAAGAGGAAGAGAGAGATAGAGACATCAATGATGAGAGAGAATCATTGATCGGCTGCCTCCAGCACGCTGCACACTGGGGATCAAGACCACAACCTGGGCATGTGGCCTGACCAGGAATCAAACCATGACCTCCTGGTTCATAGATCATTTGCTCAATCACTGAGCCACTCTGGCCGGGCCAGAAATTTATTTTTCATAGTTATTGAGAGAATAAGGCACCCACAGATTCAGTGTCTGGTGAGACACTGCTTCCTGGTTCACAGACAACTGTCTTTGCTTTGTGTCCTCACATGGTAGGAGAGATGAGAGGGCCCCCAGGATCCTCCTTCAGAAGGACACTAATTCCATCCATGAGAGCTTTCCCCTCATGACTCATCACTTCCCAAAGACTCCACTTTCAAATATCATTACTTTGGGAATTAGATTTCAACATATGCATTTGAGTGTGGGGGGACATAAACATTCAGTCAATATGTGAAAGACAATGTCTATTTTAAATGAATAAGTAGTTCTATATGGTTTACATTGAACAAATGTAAAAGGTTAAAAAAGCATGTATTTGTAAGCTATAGAGAAATGTACTTCACACGTAGGCAGTATCAGTTTAGCCCAACAGAGAAATGACTTGTATTAGAAATGCAGGCTATACGTCAGAGCCAATAGAGGCTTTAAATATGCAAGTGAGATAATTGGATTGGCCAGCAGTATTTAGAATCAACTAGCAAGACTATTTTTCAAAGATATAGGAAAAATAGCAAGAATATTATTGCAATTATCCAAGTGAGGAATGTATATATATTATAAACTGTATATCTACATTACTATGTGTGTGTGTGTGTGTGTGTGTATATTAGTATGCGTGTGTGTATGTATATGTGTATATATATATATATATATAATTTGCAACATTTGCAGTAGGGGCAGTAAGGAGTGTGACATTTCAGAGACTGAGTAAGATATCTCTGTGATTCAGGAAATAAGAATGCTGAGGGAAAGAAATGACTGGAAAATCATATCAAAAATTTTGGCTTGAATGCCTTGGAAAATGGTGACATAATGAGCCAAGTTGATGCCACATTAAAAAATGAAATGACAAATTTATTTATAGAAGAAGGCAATATATTCAGTATTTAACTATTTGAATTATAGTTTAGCAGCATCTTTATGTTAATTTTTGGCAGCCATTTAAGATATGAATTTATAGGTTCAGAATAAATGCTGGAGCTAAAGTAGAAATCATTCATATATTCTAAGCAATGGATTACATAACTAAGATAGTACATTATAACATAAGAAGGAGAGATTAGAGATAGAGAGGGAGGGAAAGAAGAGGAGGAGGAAAAAGAAGGGGAAGAAGGAGAAAGATAAGAATGAAGAAGAAAGAAGAAAGAAGATGAAGATGAAGAAGAAGGAAAAAGAAGGAGGAAGAGGAGGAGGAGGAAGAGCAGAAAAAGAAGAAGAAAGGAAGGAAAGAAGAAGAAATTAGAAAGAAAAACTGGGTTTAAATGTTATATCCCAAATATTTAATGAAGAAAGTTATCATCAACATGTGTGTTTGGCTATATGGATAGTAGAAGGCTATGATTGACTAAATTAGTAACTTTCTTTCCCAAAAGTGAAAAACATATCATATCTTTGTATATAATATTCCTAGTCAGTTAAATACTGAATGCATGCTGTCCTCAAGGCAAGGAATAATGAAGATTAGAAGAAATAAATATTCATCATTTCTAATGCTTTATTTCATGGGAAAAGCCCTCTCAACATAAATATATATATATATATATATATATATCTTTTTCTATTTCTTATTTATTCCTTTCCTAGAAAGATGAAGTGATCATCTGATTAGTGCATTTCTGACAAGGAATTGGCCTTGTGTAACTTAACACCATTCCCCTAGGTCAGTGGTCTGCAAACTCATTAGTCAACAGAGCCAAATATCAACAGTACAACGATGGAAATTTCTTTTGAGAGCCAAATTCTTTAAACTTAAACTTCTTCTAACACCACTTCTTCAAAATAGACTCGCCCAGGCAGTGGTATTTTGTGGAAGAGCCACACTCAAGGGGCCAAAGAGCTGCATGTGGCTCACGAGCTGCAGTTTGCCCACCAGGGCCCTAGATGGTATCTGCCTACTACCTACACCCTAGTCCCCATGATTAAGGATTGTGACTGCGATGTGTCATCAGTGACTGAATAGAAAATCTACTTCAGTGTGGGATTACTAGCAATGATGTTATGGGTACAGAACATTAAGAGATTTGTAAGGTAGCTGATAATGACTTCTGTGAAGTCATTTGTTAGTGGAAATTTCCTTTGTTGGTGCTATGTGCTTTTTAATTTTTATTTTACCTTTATTGTTGAAAGTATTACAGATGCCCCTTTGTTTGTTTTTCCCATTGACCTCCTCCACCCTGCACCCACTCCTCCCAGGCCTTCACCACTCTCTTGTCTGTGTCCAAGGACTATGCATATATGTTCCCTGGTTAGGGTTAATCACTCCACACCCACTGCCCCACCCTTACCTTTCCTCTGGAATTCACCAATCTTTTCCATATGTCTCTCGATCTATTTTGTTCATTAGATTCCACATATGAGTGAGATCATGCTTTTAAAAAATAGCTTTATTGAGATATAATATACATACCATACAATTAACATACTCAAAGTGTAAATTTTAATGTTTTTGTGTATATTTACAGAGTTAACACAAATGTACTATTTTATTAAATAAATCTTTATTGTTCAGATTATTACATGTGTTCCTCTGTTTTTTCCCCCCATAGCTCCCCTCCACCTGATTCCCCACCCCACCCCATGCCCATACCCCCCACCACAGTCTTCATCCATAGGTGTAAGATTTTCGTCCAATCTCTTCCCACACCCCTCACACCCTCTTCCCCCTGAGAATTGTCAGTCCACTCCCTTTCTATGTCCCTGATTCTATTATATTCATCAGTCCATTCGGTTCATCATATTTTTTATTGACTTGATTTTTAGATTCACTTGTAGGTATGTACGTATTTGTTGTCATTTTGTTGTTCATAATTTTTATCTTTACCTTTTTATTCTTCTTCCTCTTCTTAAAGAATACCCTTCAGCATTTCATATAATCCTGGTTTGGTGGTGATGAACTCCTTTAGCTTTTTCTTGTCTGTGAAGCTCTTTTTCTGATCTTCAATTCTGAATGATAGCTTTGCTGGGTAGAGTAATCTTGGTTGTAGGTTTTTGCTGTTCATCACTTTGAATATTTCTTGCCACTCCCTTATGGCCTGCATAGTTTCTGTTGAGAAATCAGCTGACAGTCGTATGGGTACTCCCTTGTAGGTAACTAACTGTTTTTCTCTTGCTGCTTTCAAGATTCTCTCTTTGTCTTTTGCCCTTGGCATTTTAATTATGATGTGTCTTGGTGTGGTCCTCTTTGGATTCCTTTTGTTTAGGATTCTCTGCACTTCCTGGACTTATAAGTCTATTTCTTTCACCAGGTAGGGAAAGTTTTCTGTCATTTTTTTCTTCTAATAGGTTTTCAATATTTTGCTCTCTCTCTTCTGTCACCCCAATAATTCAGATGTTGGTACACTTAAAGTTGTCCCAGAGGCTCCTTACACTATCTTCATATTTTTGGATTCTTTTTTCTTTTTGTTTTTCTGGTTGGGTGTTTTTTGTTTCCTCATATTTCAGATCTTTGGTTTGATTCTTGGGGTCCTTTGAATTGCACTATTAACACAATATAATTTTAGAACATTTTCATCACCTCCAAAAGATTGCTGATTATACCTATTAGCACTAATTACCTATCCTTCCTCAGACCTGAGAACCACAGTATGTGCTCTTTTTACCTTTATGTGTATATTAACTTTGACATGAGACAGAATTTTTATAAGTATTTGAATATGTTAACGGTTGCTGCTTAGACAGGCAGCTTCTGGTCTTTAGAAGTTTATTACAGTCATTGATTCAATATGAGCTGGGGCAAATAATAGAATGGAAAAAAGATAATGATTTTATTATAATAAAGTTGAGAACTTCTATATTTTGTTGGGAGAGTGGAGGAGAAGAGAAGGAGACAGAGGAGAGGGATGAATGGTGTGCGATTTCATCACACTTTTCAGAATGGCAGGCAATTGAAAAATTATAAATTGTTTATTTCTGGAATTTTCCATTTAGTATTTTTGGACTATGGTTGACTATGGGTAACAGAAATCACAGATAAGGGGGAACTACTGTAATGTTTTCCTAAGCAATGGTGATGCATATGCTTATGTTAAGGGACTATATTCTCATGCTGAATACTATACAATCTAACCCTAGCTAAAAGATAAATGTAATATAAATCTAAAATATAAATAATATAAATATAAACATAAATATAAACATAAATAATATAAATATAATTTCTTTATGTAACAGCTTGCAGATACATTTGGTAACTTCCTCAAATTACTTTTGAACTTTTGTAATACCTTTTTCAATTAGGAAACAATTTCCTTTTAAAGTTTTTTAACCATTAGGGCTTTATGCCCAGGGTATCCAAAGCAATTTAGATAAAAGTAGAGAAAATGTTGACTTTATACTTAGTTGAGAAAATTGATACAAATATAATATAATATAGTTCTGTTATAACTACGGTAAAGTGATATATTAAATAAATTTTGTTTAGTTGTTAAAGTAAGACTAAAACTATAGTGGAGCTGCTTGCACAATTAAAAAATGTCAGAAGCATCATCTCTTTTTATAAAAAAATATTTTTTATTTTATTTTATTGTTTAAAGTATTACAAATAGTAGGTCATATGTCTCCTTTTTCCCCCCATTCATCTTCCTCTGGCCTCCCTACCCCCCAGCACATTCCCTCACCCCACCCCCCAGGGTCTTGCATCAATTGGTTGTGCTTATATGCATGCATACAAGTCCTTTGGTTGATCTCTTACCTCTCCCCACCCCCTAATACTCCCCAGCCTTCCTGCTGTAATTTGACAGTCTGTTTGATGCTTCTCTGCCTCTGTATCTATCTTTCTATTCATCAGGTTATAACGTTCGTTATTATCTATAAATGAGTGAGATCATGTGGTATTTTTCTTTCACTGCCTGGCTTATTTCACTTACCATAATGTTCTCCAGTTCCATCCATGCTGCTGCAAATGGTAACAATTCCTTCTTTTTTATAGCAGCGTAGTGTTCCATTGTGTAGATGTATCATAGTTTTCTAATCCACTCGTCTGCTGATGAGCATTTAGGCTGTTTCCAAATCTTAGCTTTTGTAAATTGTGCTGCTATGAACATAGGGGTGCATATATCCTTTCTGATTGGTGTTTCTAGCTTTTTGGGATATATTCCTAGAAGTGGGATTATTGGTCAAATGGCAGTTCCATTTTTAAATTTTTGAGAAAACGCCATACTGTTTTCTATTTTTTTGGTTCAATGGTAAATGGGATTGTTTTTGTTTGTTTGTTTGTTTTCATTTCTCTTTCTGTGAGTTCATTATTGGTGCATAAAAAGGCCATAGATTTCTAGGTGTTACTTTTGTATCCTGCTACACTGCTAATTCACTTATTAGGTCTAGTAGTTTTTTGATGGAGTCTTTGGGGCTTTCTATGTACAGTATCATGTCATCTGCAAATAAGGACAGTTTTACTTCTTATTTTCCAATTTGGATGCCTTTTATTTCTTCTTGTCTGATTGCTATGGCTAGTATTTCTAATGCTATGTCCACCAGGAGTGGTGAAAGTGGGCATCCTTGTCTTGTTCCTGTTCTTAGGGGAAATGAGTTTAGTTTTTGCCCATTGAGTATGATGTTGGCTGTGGGTTTGTCATATAGGGCTTTTATTATGTTGAGGTATGATCCCTCTATTCCCACTTTGCTGAGAGTTTTTATCAAGAAAGGGTGTTGGATTTTGTCAAATGCTTTTTCTGTATCAATTGATATGATTATATGATTTTAGTCTCCCATTTTGTTTATGTGATGTATCACATTTATTGATTTGCAGATATTTTACCACCCTTGTATCTCCAGAATAAATCCCACTTGGTCATGGTATATGATATTTCTAATATATTGCTGAATCCGATTTGCTAGAATTTTGTTGAGGATTTTAGCATCTATGTTCATCAAGGTTATTGGCCTGTAGTTCTCCTTTTTTGTGGTGTCTTTATCTGGTTTTGGGATTAGGGTAATGCTGGCTTCATAGAAAGAGCTTAGAAGTGTGCCTTCCTCTTGAATTTTTTGGAATAGTCTGAGGAGGATAGGTTTTAGTTCTTCTTTGAATGCTTGGTAGAACTCCCCTGTAAAGCTGTTCAGACCAGGGCTTTTGTTTGCTGGAAGATTTTTTATGGCTGTTTCAATTTCTTCAGTAGTTATAAGCCTATTCAGGTTTTTTTATTCTTCTTGGTTGAGTTTTGGGAGCTTGTATTTTTCTAGGAATATGTCTATTTCATCTAGTTTGTCCATTTTGTTGGAATAGAGTTGTTCCTAGTATTTTTTCATAATCGTTTGTATTTCCATGGGATCGGTTGTTATAGAAGCATCATCTCTTAATCAAAATGGGAAATCCAATATAAAGGAATCACATTGGGTTTCCTCCTCTTTGTTGTAATAATTCTATTGGTAAAATTGAGAAGTCCTCAGTCCTAATAAATGTTTCTAATTTTTCTCTCTCCTCTAGCTCTCTCCCCATTCCTCTCTCTCTCTCTCTTTCTCTGTGTGTGTGTGTGTTCATGTACTAGAAGGTGCAATAGGGAGCAGGATAAATGTGAATCTTACAGTCTCTCTCTCTCTCTCTCTCTCTCTCTCTCTATATATATATATATATATATGTATGTGTATATATATTAGAATATGAAAACTAAATAACATGTACAAAGAACAAGAAAGACAGTCATATATATAATTATATATAAATATGTATGTATATATAATTATCATTCAGATACAGATATAATGGCATTGCTCTCTTTTTTCTCTCATCCTTCAAACCACTCCTTTCACCATCTGAACATTCATGATCACAACACCCAGTAGAATTGTAGTGGTTTTCAAAAAAATAGATGCCATTTTATTGGAAAATGAATCATTGCATTTAGAGTTTTTGTCAAGCCAAGCCTGTCTTAAATGTAGCTATTAAGGTACCCAGGATGGAGCCTAGAGATTATTAAATGTATGGCTATGAAAAAAGTATGAATATTTCATTACAATAAAAATGTAAATTAAGGAAAAGGGAGCATTTGTCTATTTTATTTTAGATTATTTCAGATTTAATGTTTCCATTCAACTAACGATGCTTCTATTACTGAACTATTTTGCTGACAGCTCTCAGATATAAACAAAAGCAGTTTAAATATCCACTCATACATTCAATAATCAACATTATCTGCAAATATTTGGGGAATTCTAATACTTGCAAAGACCTGTCATGGAGACTTGGGATTGCCAAGATAAAAAGTCAGATTTTGAGAAATGTCAGAAAGTTTAACAATGAGTTTTAAATTGGTATGCAATCTAATAAGAGTTCTTAACAAATTTGAAACTTTAATTTCCCTTAGACAGTGCTGAGGTACTCCAAAACTATTCTTTATTTTACTAATACAATGTTAGTATCCCCAGGTATGTATCTGGTATCAATAAAATAGACAGCCATCTTTAGTTCACAACATATCTTTTTTGTTAACTCAATGGTATCATTCTGATTAGACTGCATGTAAAATAAGTCCCACTAACAGCTTCAAAAAGTAGGTTTTATTATTTCACATAATAAAAGTACAGAGAAGAAGCTGTGACATTTACTGGTATTTCAAGGCCCCATCATATTAAGGCAAATAATTTTGTCAGTCTCTTTCTTTTCCTCTTCATGCTTCTTGTCTTGTAATAGCATACGTATGGCTCCTGAATGTCCAAGCAGTATGTTCAGGTGCCAGAGTGAAGGATTTTATTCTGATGAGGTTTTATGTTTTTTATTCAGATGCAGATGTTCCTACTGCAGAAAAACTTAATTGACATTCTTAAATTGCAAGGGAGCCTGAGAAGTAAGTTTCCTTACTCAGGCCAGGGATAGGAAAGTGACGGGGGGTGGCCATTACCATGAAGCAATAGAAAAACTCAGCCATATGAGGTATTCATGCGTACTGTCAATAAGTGTTTGTGAAAATTGAACACATTGTGGGGGAGCTACCTTACAATTTTTATAAATGAAAATTTATAAAGCATTTACCACTTACTCATTTCCCTTTCCTTTGGATGGATGGATAGACGGATAGATAAGCATTTGCCATGCACTGGTACTATGTACTATGTACTATTTTTAGTACACATTACTTTTAGTCTCATGCTAGGATATAAAGTGCTAAAAACATTGCTCCCTCAAATTTGAATAATATTCAATAACATTGGTTCCCTAGAACCAGTGATACCTTTGGTAGAAAGTTACCCTGTGTTCTAAAATGACTACACATGATTCTGATGTTTTTCCAATTACATTTAGAATATAGCTAGAAATGTTTTTATACATTATCTTGATAAAATTTATAGTGTTATGTGTGAGTTTTTTCTAAGATACACATATATACACTGGTGTATGTATAGGCGTACACAAAATATTGGAAAATTTTTAAGATGTCTTTTCAGTATTTCTTAAATTGTACATATATTAAATGAAGGTAATCAAAGGAAAAGCTTCAGAAATCCCCAAACTGACCAAAGTATTCATTTGATGAATAAGCTTTAACTCCTGATACTTTTCATATATGGTCCAATCCTACAAGAATTGGCCCCTGGGTGTTTTACTGGAATCTTTATGTTTAGTCTTTAGACATACTTGCTTAAAGGACACTGCAGATGCATATGTCTTCTCAAGGATGCTTACCCTGCTGAGAGTATCTAGAAGTTAATTTTAGTTCAAGCTGATGTTACAATAAAAGCCTAAGGAGGCAGGTGAAGGGGGCTGTTTGGTTTCTCCAGCCAAGCAGTCCCTTGGCCCTCTCTTTCACAGAAACGTGTGTCAGAGTAATCATTCATTCATCACTCAGGGTCTGCCGGTCAGCCACATCACAGAAACACTTCATATCTTCTCTATCATGTATATCTATAATCATATCTACATCTATATATCTGTATTTAAGTAGTGATAAAGTGGTACATATTCTTTAACAGGATGGAATCTCAATTATGATTTATTGCAGTGATACTTAAAAAACATTTAACATTAGAGTAAACAAAGTGTTTGTTTTTGCTATGCTGAAAACTCTTAGAGAAAATAAGGCATGAAAACTATTAATGGACTCCTTCTCATGCAGTAATTCTTAATTTGTTTTTTAAACTACACATGAAAGTTAGGCTCTATTTCTGGACATAATTAACATTACTGTGATTTCTAGACAAACAGTTTGACAAATTTTATTTTAATTGACATTGACAGTGGAGTTTTATTGGAAAGTACTGGCAAGCTCATCTCCAAACAACCTTCAGTATAAAGGAGAGTTTCTGGAAATATGAAGATTTATTATAGTCTTCAGCATTTACTCAAAGAGATATACTGAACAATGAAACAAAAAGAAATACGACCATCCATCACCTGCTCAAAAAATGACCTAAATTTTTATGTCCATTAATACTGCTATGTTCTGTCACTGGCCAATAAGAGGACATCACTAAATAATTCTTGCAAGAGTGTTAAGTTATGAATATGTCCATAACAAAGGCATTTCCTGGATTCTGGTTGGACTTAGTCCAATGCCACTTTACTTTCTATTGAAGAAATTAAACTTAAATGTTCATGATTACCGCTAGCGAGTCTTTTAACTGTATTTTCCCTGTGAGGTAAACATAAATTTTTTATATACTGCCGGTGTGGCTGGCTCAGTGGTTGAGCATCTACTTATGAACCAGGAAGTCACAGTTCGATTCCCTGTCAGAGCACATGCCAGGGTTGCTGGTTCAATGCCCAGTAGGGGGCGTGCAGGAGGCAGCCGATCAATGATTCTCTCTCATCATTGATATTTTTTGCTCTTCTTCCTTCCTCTCTGAAATCAATAAAATATATATTGAAAAAAAGAAATGAATTTTGTATATTTAATACTTAAATAAGTAGACTTTGTAATTTTATACTTAAAGAAGTGAAGATTCTTTGAATCTTAATTTTCTAGACTATGAAATAATAATTGTATTAGAGACTTCCTGTGTCATGTTGAAGGGATGAGAGGCTAAGAAAAGTGGCAACTGGTATGGTGACAAGCCGGTTTCCCACCTGGTGTATGTATCCATAATGGTACTTCTTATCATTTATTGTAATTGTTTGCATGGCCAAATGCTGCTTTGTACAATCAGACTTGTCCTTTTCATGTTATAGAAGTCAGAGAAAACGGTTAGAATGTCGCTTGCAGTTCCATTCTGGCCAAATGCATGTAACTTGGTTGCAGGCCAGATCTCCAGCCCCGATGCAGGAGATAACCATTCTATGTGTCTCTCTCAAATCAATGTTTCTCCCTGTCTCTCGACCCTCCCTTCCACTCTCTCTAAAAAAAAATCAGTAAAAAAAATCCTATGGTGAGGATTAGCAAATAAGAAAATAATAATAATGTATGAAAAATGAAACAATAGCCATTATTGTAACTTCCATATGAATAATGATAGAGAGAAAGCTGCTGATATTTTCAAATGTTTGCTCAGTAGCCATGATGATTAGGGACTAAAAGCCAGTGAAACTGGTTCAGCATCATCTTAGGATAAGGCAGTTGCACTCATCTGACTTTTCCTAAATTATTTGGCTTGTTTTTCTATTTCTGCATTTCAATAAACAGGGTGTGTAAAGTAGGTGTATAGTTGTTCATATGGAAAGTAATATAATAATTTAGGAATGATAATAGCAGAATAAACTCTGTGTTTTGTATACTCACAACTGTAAACTACATTTGCCACACCCTGTATTCTCAGTGCTTTGCACTTGTCTCTACTTTTTAAAAAAAGTATTCATTTTTAAAGTAATGCAATAAATGAAAACTGCAAACTATGGTTCCCAGTATGAATGAGCAATCGATTACAAGGCGTACATTTCCAAAGAAGCATTAAGTAATACCGACTGAAAGTAGCTTAAGTGAGGGAAAACCAGCTCAAATATATTTGTACATTTGGTGAACATCCTTAATGGTATGCAGAGAGAGAGAAACATGAGGCTTAATGACCTTTTTCTTGCACCCACTCTGAAATTTTGGGAGCTCCAGGTGAATGCATATTCATGTAAAAATGGTCTTAGGAGTACAACCATTTGAACAGTAGGTTTTATCTGGAAACGTTTACTACACACCAAAGGGCAGTAGGACATGGCATTCAGGCCACAGCCAATGGCGTTTGACAAGATGTCCTTACTCAGGTTATTAATGTGACAGGAGAAACCATTGCATGGCCAGACATTATATTTAAAGGCAGGACATTGCTTCTTGGAAAGGATACACATTTTGACTCAAGCCAACAGCAAAAGGAGAAAACATAGTGATATTTATGATGGGTAGTCATAATAAATAAAACACACTTCTGTAGGAATTTTTGTTGTTGACCCACCAGAGTTATGAATGTGGAAGAATCAGATATGTGAGACAATGGGATAAAAGACTAAGCTAGTCATATAGTTGAACTATTTATTCCTTTTTGTTGTTTAAATAACAAATTATTTAATAATTAAAATTGGGAGCAAGACTATCATTTGAATAGCCAGTAAATTTTCAAACAAAATATTAATAATAAACTTATACTACATTAGTTACATAACTAGAGCAATTAAGAGTTAACAACTTCTTAGTTACAGGAGAAGTTATATCATAAATCAGCCAGGGATTTTATTTTTATTTTTATAGCTATACAGCATCTGATAGTTCTGGTTGGGGTTCAGTTAGTTATTAGTCTGCACCTGAATTTGGAAGAGATGTTTAGTTCTTTCTTATTTTTATCTAAGATATGATAAGTATTCCAATCATAGTTGTCATTACTCAGACAAACACATAATTAAACTTTAGCTACACTCATTTCTCTTCTTTTTTCATCTAGGAATTAAAATCCTAAAAGATAAACCTTTGAATAGTTTAGGAGGAAAGTAAAAAGTACAGAAGGGGGATCTCCAAATTGTTGGGGTCATTTAAAATTATCAACTAAAATATATTTTTTACTGTCCCTCCTATCCCACATGTAAAGAAAAGAAACTTAAAGTAAATTTATATTTTTCAAAATGTAGTTCAGAAGAAAAGAGAGAGCAGGTATGTAAATACCTATCTGTTAAGAGAACCTCTTAACAGATAGGTATTTACATTGAAATATACATGTCAAATTAACAGAAAAAATACTTTATTGTAATCTCTTGTGATCACTTTTCCCCAAAGCCTGCCATATTTATAGTATGCAAGATTATATTTAGCATTCTATTTTACACCAAAATGTTTTGCTCTCTAACATTACTATATGCTTTGGTCTCATTTCCAAAACTACTTTAAGATCTTAAAATGAGAACCATAGTGTAAAACAAATTTGCATTTTTAAGATCGTCATAAAAGTTTTGTAACTTTAAGATCTTCATAAAAGTATTGTATATTTTAAAAATATCTAAATAAATGACTTGCATACTAGATCGTTGAGACATAAGCATAATTCCAGATGAGAAATTGGAAATTTAGAGTTAAAATTGATGTGGAATCCAGTTCAACAAATAATATAACTCAGAAAACTTAGCCTGAATGCTCATTTGACTACACATTTTATTTTGTCCATAACATGAATGCCTATTCACCTAAATTGTCACTACACATTGGTTGATATCATTGTTCTATTTATCATTTACACTGTTTCCGCATTTACACTGCACAGTGAAATAACGTGTCTAGCACTCAACAAATGCTAGTTGTAAGTATTAAATTGTTATATCAAGTGTGCCTGTGAACCGTTCTGAACACACACACATAAGCAAAAACATGAATGTGAATGCCTATGCTTTTCCTAGGATCTTATAGTTGCATAAACCTGGCAACATCTCATTAAAATCAAACCAATAAACCAGAATTGCAGACCCATATTTTACTAGCATTGTAGGAGATAGAACCAGGTACTAATGGCATAGCAACTTAATAAGTGCTATGTGACAATGATAATGTAAATAAATCCTTGGTTGCTATTTTATATTTAATTGGAAATAAATTGTATGTGATCATCATCATGTTATATTTTGTTCTTGAGGAAATAATCTGGTTTGAGTCTTCTGGGTTTTTTTTTTCTCATGCTTTCCCTCTTTTTGTTATTACAATTTTTATAAACTGCTGTTTTGAATCCATTTTCCTTCCTGCCTGAAATTGGGACACCAGCTCACTGACCCACAAACCTTATTAAATTGCACGAACCTTTAAATCATAAACCTAACAATTTTGCTGACACTATCTTCTCAGGAGCATACATTACTCTTAGGTGCTGTGAAGAAACAGCTTTCACTAATAGTGTTTGCTTTTGCATTTTTTTTCAAATGCAAACTTTAGATGGCTGGTAAGTGTCACAACAGAACTCCATGTCATCAGCACAGTGTGAATGAGCAAGCAACATACCCTACTTCCATTTCTCCTTTGTTGTTAAAGGACTCATGATCCAGTAAGCAACTTGTGGTTTTCGATCTTTGACACCTGCCAGTGAAAAAAGAAATTTGAGCCATCCTCCACACTTACTATTTAATTTTACTCCAGGCCTTTAGAGAACCTGAAAAAGGTTTCTAAGGATTCACATTCAGGCAGTTTCACCCAGTGATGAAAATGGGACTCGGTTTTTTTTAACTCTGGAGTGAGGTCAAGGGTCAAGGACATCTCTAAGGTCAGTGCTAAAGCACAGCATTTGCTGATGTTTGATCTTCTGACTTAGCTGAACAGTCTTCACTGGATGACATATCCGTTCTCTTATTATGGTTTCATATCCGCTCTATAGCACACGCATGCAGCCTAAGTGTACATAGTCAGTAGTTTGTTCAAGCAGTGACGAAGTGTTTTACAAATGATTCCTGCTTGCTCTGGCTTTCATTGTTCACTTTGTTGTCTAATAAATACATTTATGTATATGATGTATGTATTTATATTTACATCTATTAGCAGTTGAATAGAAGAAAAAAATTTTAATGGGCAAAGTGACTTGCTAGATTTCCCCATAAAAGTAGATCTGGGAAGAGTTTTCGAGGTTCACACCACTGGCCATAAAATAAACTGAGCTGCCCAGCCAGTGCGGCTTAGTGGTTGAGTGTTGACCTATGAACCAGGAGGTCACGGTTTGGTTCCCAGTCAGGGCACATGCTTGGGTTGTGGGCTCGATCCCCAGTGTGGGGCGTGCAGGAGGCACCTGATCAATGATTCTCTCTCACCATTGATGTTTTTGTCTCTCCCTCTCCCTTCCTCTCTGAAATCAATAAAAATATATTTAAAATAATAAAATAAATTGAGTAGGCTTTACTTTTACATGCACTAGTCTTATTGAACACTACCATAATACATGCTAAATAAAAACTTACAGAAGAAGGATAAAATATTTATGTGCTGATTCTATGACATTAAGGATATCAATTCTAAACTGTTAAATATTTAAGTACCTGGAGTGTTTAGCACGAGTACACTTCGTTATGCTTTTATTGCACGTTAGTGAAAATAGACACTCTTTGAATACGTGAGAAAATTGTGTGAGTGAGTGCATAAAACAGAGTATTTTGCACACAAAAATTATAGTATTTACCTCTTTTTTGTACAAAGTATAATATTTGGTTTATAGCATACATGATATTTCTAAATTGGTTTAAAACTACTACTCATATGCACTAAAAGAAGTATAATATGCATTCCTACTCACTGCTCACTAGCCCACACTCTTGTACATGCACACAAGCACATTCATGCATACCATTTGGTCGGAGCACATGTTTGGATGCCCAAGGCTCACAGAAGTCGACCTGCCTACTTTCTCTGAGAATGGTACCATTTTTCATAATACCATTTTGTATGATTTTCATGAGCACTGCTGCAGTCATATCTATTTTATGGACACAATAATAGTTTCAAAACTTTATTTCCTGTGTTTTCTTAATAATAAACTGAATTTTAATAAGCATTCCAAGCCCTTTGTATATGCTAGAAAGTCTACCAAGTGTTTTATACATATACTAGAGGCCCGGTGCCTTAAATTTGTGCATGGGGGGTATCCCTCAGGCCAGCCTGCATCCTCTCCAATCTGGGACCCCTCAAGGGATGTCTGAAAGCCTGATTAGGCCTGATCCAGGTAGAAACTGGCCTAAATGGGCAGTCGGACATCCCTCTCACATTCCAGACTGCTGGCTCCCAACTGCTCGCCTGCCTGCCTTCCTGATTGCCCCTAACCGCTTCTGCCTGCCAGCCTGAGCACCCCCTAACCACTACCCTGCCAGCCTGATGGATGCCTAACTGCTCCCCTGCCAGCCTGTTTGCCCCTAACTGCCCTCCCTTACAGGCCCGTTCACCCCTTACTCCCTTCCTCTGCAGGCCTGGTCCATCCCAACTGCTCTCCCCTGCAGGCCTGGGTACCCCTTCCCCCCAATTGCCCTTCCCCGCAGGCCCAGTCACCCCCAACTTCCTTCCTCTGCTGGCCTGGTCACCCCTAACTGCCCTCCCCTGCAGGCTTGATCGCCACCAACTGCCCTCCCTTGCAGGCCTGCTGCCCCCCCTGCTGGCCATTTTGTGGCAGCCATCTTGTGTCCACATAGGGGCAGTCATCTTTGACCACATGGGGGCAGCCATCTTGTGAGTTGAAGTGATGGTCAATTTGCATATTATTCTTTTATTGGATAGGATTAGATAAGATAGGGGCCAGGTGTATGGGTGGGGGCTGGCTGGTTTGCTTTGAAGGGTGTCCCAGATCAGGGTGGGGGTTTGCAGGCCAGCCCCGCCCCCCGGCAACCCAAGTGGAAGCCCTGGTATCTGGGATTTATTTATCTTCTATAATTGAAACTTTGTAACCTTGAGCAGAGACAAGCCTCCTGCTTGCTCTGTGGCTGCAGCCATTTTGGTTGGGATTAATTTATCTTCTATAATTGAAACTTTGTAGCCTTAAGTGGAGGCCAAGGCAGGCCAGGTTGTGCGAAAAGCTTGGCTTCCTCCATTGCTGGGGGCAACTCAAGCCTTCTGCTCTCTCCTGCTCTGTGGCTGCTGCCATTTTTCTTGGGATTTATTTATCTTCTATAATTGAAACTTTGTAGCCTTGAATGGAGGCCTGGGCCCATCAGGGCAGGTGGAAAGCTTGGCTTCCTCCATTGCTGGGGCAACCCAAGCTTCCTGCTCTCTCCATGGCCTCAGCCATCTTGGTTCGGTTAATTTGCATATTGCTCCTGATTGGCTGGTGGGCATGGCTTGTGGGTGTAACAGAGGTACAGTCAATTTGCACATTACTCTTTTATTAGATAGGCTATGTACATGTATGTGTATAATTTTTGGATATGTACATATTATTTTTTATGTATTGTTCTTGAAAGATCATAAAGCCATAACTGAATCAAATCCTGAATTTAAAGGCCTGGTTTCTCCAGGTTAATGCATTGCAGAATCACGATCTCATCTGGAAAATTAATACTAAACCTACTTTATAGCATTGGGATATTAATAGTAAAAAAATAGCTATAAAACAGCTACCATATTTTTATTTCCAGAGTAAGTTCAAATTAATGATCAGAAATTATTATCATTATTATTATTTCCTAAATCATTATATATTTTTCAATCTGGAGAAACCTAAGGTATGGGAGAATGTAAGGAAATATACATGCTATAATAATTTACAGTGCTATAAAGTTGTTCTAAGCAGTCGTGAGCAGAGGAGAACATTTAGACCAGGTAACTTAATTAATAGTGTCTTTTATTTTCAAAATTCTTTTAAAAATGATAAATTAACCCCTAACTGCCAACAATAAGTTGTCCCTAACACAACCAGTAGTGTGTTGCAGTGTACATGGGAGTTTAGATATCTTTTCAAGTTCTTTTATTCTCTTTTGGGGGAATGGTAAAAGCCCAAAAGTGGAATTACTGGATAATATGGTAGTTCTACTTATAATTTCATGGCAAACCTCCATCCTGTTTTTCATACTGGCTGCACAAATTTACAATCCCACCAACAGTGCACTAGGATCCCTCTTTCTCCACATCCTCACCAATACTTATTTGTCTTTTTGATAATAGCCATTCTAGCAGGTGTGAGATAATAACTCATTGTGGTTTTGATTTGCATCGTTTTAGATACCTTTTGGCCATCTGTATGTCTTGTTTGGGAAATATCTATTTAGATCTTCTGCCCATTTAAAAAGCAAAACGCTTGTGTGTTTGTTTTTGCTATTAAGTTTTATGAATTCTTTATACATTTGGAATATTAGCCCCGTATCAGATATATAATTTGTAAATATTTATTTCCATTCACTATCTGAGAATGCTGTCATGATGTTCCTGGTAGGTATAAAAGGGTGATAACAGGTGCCACCAACTCAGAAATCATTGCAGTGCTGTCCACTTGATATTAAAACTATAAAAATGTATACTTATTTGCCCAAAGAAAAAAACATTAGTAAAATTATCACTAGTCTTTTAAAGGTTAACTTAGTAATGTGTATATTATTTCCACCATTGGAGTTCATGTGCCTGAAATCATCTACTAATAATTTTTTATTTTTCAAATTAAAGACACATGATTTCAATATATGGCCCACTTTTAACTTTGATCTTGATGGCTTTTTCTCTATTCATACTGATTCAAATTCAGTATTATATATCAACTATGGTACATTGTTACAACTTTCTAAAAAGTACTCTGTAATGCTATTAAGCTATTCAAACATGGATTAAAGTAGGGACATAATTGGAACCAAGCCATTCTAACTTTCCATCTAAGTAGTTTTAAAGCAAAGTCAAGCCTCAGGCTTGATATTTGGCTTTTCTCACTATTGTCATCAATAACAATTCATCCCCAGTGGAAGGTGTGCACTTAGTCACCTCTGAAAACCGGCCTCTCGTTTAGTCTCAACCCATTTTTACATAATTGTTAAGGCTCATTTGTTTCTTCTTGCCCTCAATAAAGCTGACCACTTTCTCAAGCTTAAATGCCTACCACTTAGCCAAAATAGTAATAGCTAACAGCCCAGCTTTTACTTGTTTCTCTGCCATTTGGGATTAAAGATTTAAACTAGTTCTTAACTTTTTATTCTTTGTATGTTCTTTCCCTAAGCCAGGAGTGAATGATCAATGTACCCTCTCCTCTGATGGGAGAGAAGAGTGTCTTTCGTTCTGACTCTCTTGATCTCAGGAAGCTCTCCTGGGCTGAATGGGCAGGGACAGTGTATGACTTCATATGTTCTGGTCAGGGAGTGTGTTGATTGAATACACTTCTCAAAACCTTCCTACAACTTGTTTTTCTTCCTTGCTCTTCTAGGATCAGACTCAGGGATGGGCTCAGAAGATACTTAGGCAATAAGGAGCTGGGCTTTTAGAGTATTTCTGTGTTATCATGTGATTAGCACAGATCCCAGAATCTGGATTTATCTGGTACTATATGGATTTAGGTGATACATTGAAATAAAAATTATAGTCATCAATACACCTAAAAGTGCTCAGATGACAGTGACAGTTTCCTGGAATGAAATAAGATGTTTAGATAAAATAAGATGAAGAAAAAACAGTTAATTGCTTTTCTTTTCTGATTCTAGCCAGAGACATTTTGGCATGAAGAAACAGCTATGAGCCTGAGGACTTTTGTGATAATGGAACACATTTAAAATGTGGAACTAAAATATTATTAACATGAGAGTCCATTTAGTTTTCTTTGAGTTGCAGACATTTGGGAAGGCCAAGCGTTTTTTTAAGTGTTTCTATGAAATAAAAAATAATATAATAAAAACCCTGATATGGATAGGATATAAAATGGATGCATTTTGTTTGTTTTTCTTTGTTTTCTTACTATAGAGGGCTAGAATTTTCCATTTGAAAGCTGAGGGCCGTTTAAATATTTTACTGCTTCTTTGACATAACTTAGGGAAAACAAAAGCAACTGTCCTATAACCTCTTCTCTATACGCAGTGAATATTGATCTCCCTGGCCTTTAGTATATCTGAAACACAGACACAGCTTCAAGTCATTGTACTGTAGGTGAGCATTCCCATACTGATTGCAGGCACAGGGATTGGATTAGCATCTTTTAGAGACCAAGTTGAAGGCACCACTTTTTAAAGCCCTCTGGATTCATATCCCCCTTTATGTAAGGGCAGTGAGCATACCTAAAACATCTCAATCAGTCCCGATATCCTTGATGCCACCAATTTCACTAAAGAAAAGCCATTTCTAAACGTAATTTGACAAACCAAAAAGTCAATGGAAATGATCATAGAAAGATATAGGACACTCTCCTACAGCCACCTCCCAGAAAGTCGCTCTTTAATGAAATGCGAGCTGACCACCCTTGGAGTATGAATTCCTGAATAAGGCAAATAACGCATCTAGATTGTATATCAAATTACCACTTAATGACACATTGCCTGGGCTGAAGGACTCTTAAATTACTGGCATCCTAACATTGAGCCCATGGGATCCCAGGTGCTACTGGTTACTACTGACATGTGTGTGTTTTTCCGTATTGATCGTTCACATTAATAACGACTATTATAATAAACCGCATCATTTCTTATTTTTAAGTTTCTTTTCAATTCTGCCTGCATAACTTGCTGCTTAAAAAGAAATTCCTGTGATATTCTATTTATTAATATGAGTGATAGTTACATGGATGTATTCACTGGTGAAACTTTACCAAGGGGTGCATTTAATATTTGTGCATTTAATATTACTCTATGTGTATTATACTTGCATGTATAGCTTTATTTTAAAGGAGCATACTTAAATAAAATATCTGTATTAATATAAAAAAAGAAATTCCAGTAGTCAGGAGCCTGTATTAAGAAACGATGAATGTTTGCATATCTAGTGTCCTGTTTAATTTCCCATGCAATATAGTTGACCTGAATCATGGGGCACTCACCTTTTCTTTACCTCACTCTCCTGGGTTAGGTCTATAACTAATGCAATTTAAAAATTACTCTAAAATATTGTGTAAAATATGATGACCAATTACAACAACCATCGTTACAAAAATACTTCTTTCTGTGAATCAGTATTACTCATAGAGGTCCCCGCTTGGATTAGTTTAAAATTTTACACTCTTCATTTAAAACTTCCTGTTCAGTTCTAAAAACTACATCCTTAACATATCATCTTTGCTTAAAATATGTTAACTATGCTGAAAATTGACTAAAAATGAAAGTTTCAACTGTTTATTAAGGTTTTACATTTTACTTATACAGAGCTGTCTTTATAATTTGCCCCATCAAAGTTAGTATTTATACTTTCTTTTTCAGTGTTCTGTTGTCAGTGTTGTGATTTTGGAGCTGAATTGCCTCTAGTGGGCTTTAAAGAAAATTGATAAAAAGAACTTTTGGGAGGTTTATTTATTCTCTGCCATGACTGATTGGGTCATGTTAAAAAACACCATATAACAACTTTATCTTACTTAAATGTTTGATTTTGCTCATGTTTACCAAGGAGTATTAATTTTTCTGAGAGTTCTCATCACTGAACTCCTTGAGATCTAACACATAAATTAAAATCCATATACTACGCTTTGCTTCGCTAATGTATTTCAAGGAGGTATGAATTCTTCAGAAATATATAATTCATTCTCAACTTTACAAAGCAGCAGTTGTCATAATAGTAACCCCCTAGAGAATATAAAAACTTAGTGTAAAATATAATAACTAAAATGTTAATTATATTCTACTATTTTAGCTTTTAGAAACACTTCTATTAAGTTTATTGGGGTGACATTGGTTAATAAAATTAAATAGGTTTCAAGTGTGCAATTCTATAACACATCATCTTTATATTGCATTGTGTGTTAACCACTCAAAGTCAAATCTACTTCGGTCACCATATAGTTGACCCCCTTTATACTTGACTACCTCCTGCCCACCCCCCTTTCCTTCTGGTAACCACCGCATTATTGTCTGTGTCTTTGAGGTTTTTTGTTTGTTTTATTTGTTTTTATTATTTGTTCATTTGTTGTGTTGTTTTATATCCCACAATGAGTGAAATCATATGTTCTTTTTCCATCTGACTTATTTTTCATAGAACGATATTCTCAAGATCCATCTATGTTTTCACAATGGCAGTATTTCATCTTGTCTTATGGCTGAGTAGTATTTCATTGTAAATATATGCCGCATACTATTTCTCTGATCATCTATCCAAGGGCACCTTGGTGGTTTCCATGTCTTAGCCATCATGAATAATGTTGCAACAAACGTAGGAGTACCTATATCTTTATGAATAGATGTTTCTAAATTTTGGGGGTAGATACCCAGCACAGGTGTTGCTGGATCCTATGCTAACTCTATTCTTAATATTTTAAGGAACCTCTATACTCTTTCCCACAGTGTGTATAGCAATTTTACATTCTCACCAGCAGTGACTAGCTTTTAAAATATTGTTTCTCAATAAAAATATGAAAAAGGTGATGACACTATTAGTTCTGGTCATATATGTCTTTTTTATTTTTTTTATTTTATTTTTATTGTTTTAAGTATTACAAATAGTAATACATATGTCTCCTTTTTTTTTTCCCCATTGACCTCCCCCTGGCCTCCCCTACACCCCAGTACATGCCTTCATCTGCCCACCCTCCCACCACCCCCAGTGTCTTGTATCCATTGGTTATGCTTATATGCATGCATACAAGTCCTTTGATTGGTCTCTTACAGCCCCCCTCGCCCAAAATACAGATTTTACATTTATGTATAACATAGAAAAAAAAGTACAAAAATACTACATCCTATATAACAAAGAGGTAATATGCAAATTGACCATCACTCCCAACACACAAGATGGCTATCCGCATGTGGTCAAAGATGGCCGCCCCCATGTGGACGGCAGTTGTGGGCGATCAGGCCTGCAGGGGAGGGCAGTTAGGGGTGACCAGGCCTGCAGGGGAGTAGTTAGGTGTCAATCAAGCTGGCAGGGGAGTGGTTAGGGGGTGATAAGGCTGGCAGGCAGAAGTGGTTAGGGGCAATCAGCAGGCAGGCAGGTGATCGGTTGGGAGCCAGCAGTCCTAGATTGTGAGAGGGATCCCAGATTGGAGAGGGTGCAGGCTGGGCT
This sequence comes from Corynorhinus townsendii, assembly GCA_026230045.1. Taxonomy (NCBI): domain Eukaryota; kingdom Metazoa; phylum Chordata; class Mammalia; order Chiroptera; family Vespertilionidae; genus Corynorhinus; species Corynorhinus townsendii. Next base: position 13,438,493 of record JAPDVU010000002.1, read on the forward strand.
GAGGGACACAATCCCTATGCATGAATTTTGTGCACTGGGCCTCTAGTATATATGTTAAAATGAACACATCCACATAAAAAATACCCAAATCAAAAAAAATTAATATAGAACACTCCCTGCACTTTGAAAGATTCATGAATATTCCTGTAAAATCATTTATTACTTCCTTTCTTTTCCTCAAAAATAAATAAATCCTAATTTCTACTTTATTTTTAGTTTTTTTATTACTTTAGAGGAAGAGAGGAAAGGAGAGGGAGAGACAGAGTGAAACATCGATGTAAGAATGATACAACGATCCACTACCTCCCAAATGCCCTGTCAGAGGTTAAACCTTTGACCTGGGCATGTGCCCTGACCTGGAATTGAACTAGTAATCTTTTTGGTTCACCCCAACCAGCTCAGCCAGGCAGGCCAGAATCTTCTGTTTCTTCAAATAATCCTCATGCCAAAGAGACATATTTTGGATGGCAAGCTCTTCTCCCTTACAGTGTATATACATCGTTACACACCGACATTTGTGAGGACAGGTGAGGAGACACAGGGATGCTAGGTAGACAGGGACAGGACCAAGGGAGTAGGGGGAGGAAGTAGAACTAGGAAACCAGCTAGAGGGAGTTACTAAGACAACCCACCTGGGTGGGGAAAGGAGAGTGCAAGCTAGAAACATAAACTTTAAAATACATGAATGTTGCTAAGACAAGCAGCTTGCAAATCACAAATCACAAGGTTGTGAAGCATATAACCAATCCCAAGAATGTTACTGAGGCAGAATACTTTGAAAGAACCAATCAGAAGTTAGCAAGCATGTATCTACCCCTAGGAAAAGAAGTGCAAACTTCCCCTCCTCTCCCTCTCTCTTCCCTGGGCATTGTGGCAGGGGATGTGTTCCCCTGTGCCCGCGTGGCTTATGGCCATGTGATACCCTGCACGGGACTAATAGACTTTAATTAACTTGGATGCTGAACTGCACCCAACTGCAAGATGTAATGGAAGCTCTGGACACTGGCCTGCTTTTGGAAAACCAGCTGTACCTTTTCCAGAACTGGCATCTCTCAATAAACGTTGCTTCACTCATCATTTTTTTTTTTTTGTAAAATTAACAAATGTTTATTTTCAGAATTATCAGAAAATGAGTGTGTTTTTCCAAAGCTCTGGGAATTCTCCCATGTATTCTTCAAAAACACCTTTTGAGTATATTTGCAGATGCACAATATATTTTTATACTGTTTTATCGTATGGATTTTTCACTTACCAAAATATTATTACCATCTTATCATACCAATAAAAACACTGGGGCATCATAGGTTGTACCTATGCAATATAACACCCATTCACTCATCATTTTTGTCTGTAAATCCATTCTTCAGTTTTGCAAGACAACGAACTTGGACTCAAGCACCGCATTTTGGTTTCACATGGACCATAGTTATAACTATTTAAATATCTTTGCATATAGTAATATATATGTCCATTCTGGGTATATTTTCACTGATTGGATATTCTCATTTTCTGGGTCTTTACCTACCTGGTGATCTTTGTATGCAAGAAAATTGTAAATATCACATTGATGGGCACTAGCTATTATTTTTTTATTTTTAATATCTTAAGAACTTCTGATCCTTAAGAGGGTGTTGGGGGCATTCAGTCAATACTTGGGATTAATTTGTTTTGCTGATGATCCTCCAAATACAATAAAACTAAATTTTTCACCCTGTTCCTCACTCCTATTAAGACTAAATTTATTCTAAAATTTATTAGTTCCTACTTCCTACATAAGATCTTCCTAAGTAGTCTACCCAATGCACATGAGTTATGAGATTTTTTTTCAGCAGGGCTGGTGAGAAAAGTGTTTGGGCATTGTTTATTTTAAAACTTTGGGTAGTCATTTGCAAATATATTCAAGTAAACAATGAGGAAAAATATATGTGTTCGTGATTATGACAAAAAGGCATGGATAAATTATTTCCAGAAGGCGGAGACAGCTGCAGCTTAGTCTGGTTTATTTCCAGCCAATGAACGTCTCCTTCGTCATTAATATAGTCAGCTTCCCCACTGCCTTGGCACCCAGGGTCCCTGCAGAGCGGCCTGGTGTCAGCAGTTCTACCCCCTGCATCCAAACTCAAGGCGAACACCACAAGCTATCAATAGGCAAACAAAAGCCACTTGCAGGCTCTCTAGGAGGGCAAATTGAGATGATGCTTTTCATTGCTCAAATGCAAATGCTGTTGCACTAAAAATTAAAGCTACCCAAGCCATAGGTTGTATTCAGTTTTAGCATTTTAACATACTCTTGTAGAAAGCCCCACACAGAGGCTTTTAAATTTACACATAATTATAGGGAATTATATCATTAAATTTTAGTGTAGTAATATTTATAAAAAAGTATGTTAGGTAACTATAGACAGCTTTCTTATATTTTAAAATGGTATGGGATATTTTTAAACAGTTTGTATTCTTCCTCATAGTTTCAAACTAATAAGTGAAAATCAATAGAAAGCATAATTTTAAACATAAATATTAGAATTTAAATTCTTTGCAGTAAACATTCCTTCAGTATTTAAGTAAAGCACATGCATCCATGTGACATAAAGCTAACATTACAGATAAAACATACCAACATTGCATTACCATACTGAAACCAAAATGTGGGGTTTGAGTCCAAGTTCTTTGTCTTATGAAATTGAAGAATGAAGTCACTGACAAAAATGGTTAGTGGAATCGAAGTTTATTGAGAGGACCCAGTCCTGGCATTATTTGAGAAGTGTCTTAAAGCAAGAATTGTATTTTTTAAAATAAGTGCATATGTACTATTAATTACTTAATATAAACTCAGTTTTGAAAACTTACAAGTTTGTTTCCCTAAAGAGTGTAACATGTACAAACAACTAAAATTATTTACTAGCACTTAATTATTAATGATTGATTGAAAGACCACTCCTTGTCCCGTGAGTGTCAGGTCCTAATCACAGAGTCCCGGCTTCATGGAACATTCCTACATGTCCAACTACCAGCCGGTCTCTTGCCCCTGTGCCCCTCTCCTCCTCGTTTCATTCTCATTGGTATTTATGCATATGATCCAATATCTTACTTTAAAATCTAATATATCAAATATGTCAAAAGTCTCTTACATGAACATCTCTGTAATCTGTGTATTGGCTGGCTCTTCTACTTCACCTTGTAATACAATGTGTCACAGTAAATATATACAATTACACTGCGTATTATATATCACTAGAGGCCCAGTGCATGAAATTTGAACATGGGTAGGGTACATAGCAGCTGCCAGCCGTCTGCAAGGGCCTCCCTTTGTTCTGCGCTGCCCCCTGGTGGTCATCTCATGTCATAGCAAGTGGTTTAACTCCAAGTCGGTCAGACTCCCAAGGGGACAATTTGCATATTAGCTTTTTTTATTCTATACTAGAGGCCCAGTGCACAAAATTCATGCACGGGGTGTGTGTCCCTCAGCCCAGCCTGCACCCTCTCCAATCTGGGACCCCTACTAGGATCGAGCCTAAACGGACAGTCGGACATCCCTCTCACAATCTAGGACTGCTGGCTCCCAGCTGCTCGCCTGCCTGCCTTCCTGATTGCCCCTAACAGCTTCTGCCTGCCAGCCTGATCACCCCCTAATCATTCCCCTGCCAGCCTGATTGATGTCTAACTGCTCCCCTGCCAGCCCCATTGCCCCTAACTGCCCTACCCTGCAGGCCCAGTCACCCCTAACTTCCCTCCCTTGCAGACCTGGGTCCGCCCCAACTGCCCTTCCCTGTAGACCTGGTCACCCCCAACTTCCCTCCTCTGCTGGCCTGATCACCCCTAACTGCCCTCCCCTGCAGGCTTGATCATACCCAAATGCCCTCCCTTGCAGGCCTGATCCCTCCCAACTGCCCTCCCCTGCTGGCCTGATTGCCCACAACTGCCCTCCTTTGCAGGCCTGGTCCCTCCCCTGCTGGTCTTCTTGTGGCAGCATCTTGTGTCCCCATGGGGGCAGCCATCTTGTGTGTTGGAGTGATGGTCAATTTGCATATTACTCTTTTATTAGATAGGATAGAGGCCTGGTGCATGGGTGGGGGCCAGCTGGTTTGCCCTGAAGGGTGTCCTTGATCAGGGTGGGGGTTCCCTTGGGGCGTGGGGCAGTCTGGGTGAGGGGCCTGTGGTGGTTTGCAGGCTGGCCACACCCCCCAGCGACCCAAGCGGAGGCCCTGGTATCTGGGATTTATTTATTTTCTATAATTGAAACTTTGTAGCCTTGAGCGGAGCCAAGCATTCTGCTTGCTCTGTGGTGGCAGCCATTTCTGTTGGGATTTATTTATCTTCTATAATTGAAACTTTGTAGCCTGGAGTGGAGGCTAGGGCAGGTCAGGGCTGGCGAAAAACTTGGCTTCCTCCATCACCAGGGAAACCCTCCTGCTCATTCAGTGGCCACAGCCACTTTTATTGGGAATTATTTATCTTCTCTAATTAAAACTTTGTAGTCATGAGTGGAGTCCATGACCGGCCAGGGTGTGTGGGAAGCTTGGCTTCCTCCATTGCCGGGGACACCCAAGCCTCCTGTTTGCTCTGTGGCCATAGCCAGCTTGGTTGGGTTAATTTGCATACTCACTCCTGATTGGCTGGTGTTGGGTGTGGTTTATGGGTGGAGTGGAGGTATGATCAATTTGCATATTACCCTTTTATTAGATAAGATAATGAAAGGGTAATATGCAAATCGACTGAACAGTGGAACAACCGGTCGCTATGACATGCACTGACCACCAGAGGGCAGACGCTCAAAGCAGGAGCTGCCCCCAGGTGATCAGTGCACTCCCACAGGGGGAGCACCACTCAGCCAGAAGCCGGGCTCATGGCTGGTGAGCACAGTGGCGGTGGGGGGGAGCCTCTCCCACCTCCGTTGCAGTGCTAAGGATTTCCAACTGGTGGCTTAGGACTGCGGGGAGAGGGCTGAAGCCATCAGTTGGACATCCCCCAAGGGCTCTCCAACTGCAAAGTGGTGCAGGCCAGGCTGAGGGGCCACCCCCCTGCTGAGTGCATGAATTTTGTGCACTAGTCCTCTCGTATAGGATAAGAAACATCTTTAATAGTGTGAAGAATAACATTATATTTATGCCTGTCTTTGTCTGTCTTTATTTTTCTTCTTTCCTGAAATATATAGAATTTTTAATTTTTTGTGAAATCTTTATGTAAAGAAAGGTTTTACAGGCTTTTGAATGGCTGATTCATTCTCAGTGTTTGAAACTGCCATTTAAAATCTTCACAGTGCCTAGAAATTTGTTTTTGCTAACCAATTAACAGTTTTAAAATGTATTATCTCTATTTTTTAACAGATGGGTAGGCAGACAATTAGATACCAAAAAATAGTCTGTTTATTGTTTTAATTAACAGTTATTTGAAACATCTTCAAAGAATTTTAATGCTGTTCTTTCTACATCAGGTTTTCTATTTAAGTGTAACTTTGTCATGTTGCATAGGATATATTTGTAAAGAGAAAAAAACACCTAGCTACTATTAGAAAGAATAAATAATTAATATACGCTCAGCAAGGAGACAGTCACCACTGTGTATAACTCATGAGAAACCCAGATGACATTAAAAATTACTATCTAGTTTTGAAAAACTACAAGTGACCATTAACACCATGAGTGAAGAAAATTTAAAGTGATGTTTATTGTAATTATTTTTTGTTCAATTGAATGTGAACTCAGATCTGCAAAATTAGGAAAATACATGTGCTATCAAATTTCCAAGGTCATGTAAAAATTCATTTGTTCATTCAAGCTCTAACTAGAAGCAACATATAAGAAGTTGTTTATTGTATATTTTACAGCTTAACGCCTTAACCCAGAGAAACAGCATGTCCCAAGTTTTAAATTTTGGGTTTCTATGAATTTCTTCATTTTTTCAGGTTAGAATGCCAGTTTTAGGAATATAGTGTCCTTCACCAAGGAAATTAAATCTACATCTTCTTTAAAAATTCAGTAGGGATCAGTGGCTTTGTCAGGGTGGCACTGTTATTGTGGTATTCTCTTTCTTACAGAAATAGTGACATGTGTCTCAATGGCCACACTTGGGTTCCCTGCTGCCATTATAAATGGGTGTAAAGCCATTACCCTGCTGGGAATAATAGCTCTAGGACTGACTTTTCATTATAATGAAGAAAGCTGATGTTCCTACAAATACAACAAAACTAAATGTTTTCACCCTAATCCCCACTCCTTCTATTAAGACTCAAGGGGGATAGAAACTAAAATGCAGATTAGATTAATTTAAGGCAATGCCATTCCTTTAGTAAATTTTTGTCACTATCGTATATAATTGCATCTAGGCATCTGTAACTCCCTATTACCCAGTGATTCCACTTCTGGGTATATATCCAAAGAAACCCAAAACACTAATTCAATGAATATATGTGCCCTTATGTTCATTGCAGTGTCATTTAAAATGGCCAAGCTCTGTAAGCAAGCCAGGTACCCATCAATGGATGAGTGTATAGGGCTTGGCTCAGTGGATAGAGCATCAGCCTGCAGACTGAAGGGTCCTGGGTTCAATTCCAGTCAAGAGCACATGCCTGGGTTGCATGCTTGATCCCCAATAGGAGGCATGCAGAAGGCAGCTGATCAATGATTCTCTCTCATCATTGATGTTTCTATCTCTCCCTTTCTCTCTGAAATCAATAAGAATATATTTTTTAAAAACTAGATGAATGGATAAAAAAGGGGGTGGATTACATGCAAGGAACATTACTTAGCCTAAACAAACAAACAACAGGAAACCACAAAATTTTACCCTTTGCAAAAGCATGGATGGACCTAGAGGGTATTATGCTAAGTGAAATGAGTCAGTCAGAGAAAGACAAATACCTTATTGTTTCACTCACTAAAAGCCCAATGCATGAAATCCGTGCAAGAGTAGGCCTTCCTTCCTCTGGCTTCTGGCACCAGCTTCCCTCTGGGACCCAGGACCTGGGCTTTCCTCTGGCACCTGGGATCCAGGCTTCCCTCACAGCCCTGACTTCATCTGGAAGAATGGATGGAAGGATGTCTAGAAGGACATCCAGTCTAATTAGCATCTTACACTTTTATTATTATAGATATGTGGAAATAAAAAATAACACAATATAAATGAATAAACAAAACAGAAACAGACTCATAGATACAGAGAACAGATTGATGGTTGCCAGAGAGATAAGTGGTTGGGAGACTTAGTGAATCTTTGCAACTTAAGACTTAGACGGCAAATATATATTTTTTAAAGGATCAGAAAGACAAAAAAAAAAAATCAATAAAATAAACTAGTTAGATACTCAGAACCTGGGCCTGGATTCCCTTAGGTTGCAGAAAACATCTTTTTATATGCTTTGCATCCGTTTTTTAATGTTGAATTCCTATCAACAAATAAAGCCCAGAATTATTCACAGTACAATAATACCAAAATGCAAATTATTACCAGGCTTTTAATTCCCAGGACTGCAAAGTGAGATGAAAATGTGTGTTATCTTATATTTACACTATTCTCTGGAGAATAACTCCAGTTAGCTCACAAAGGAAACACAGAAGGAGGAAAAATAATGCAGTGGGCAACAAATGTCTTGAGAGGTAATAATCAGAACTCAGCTCAATATATTAGAGCTCAGTCAGGATGAAGAAAGTGAAAAATTATTTAAAACTTCTGCCCACTTCACTGGTCGGCATCAAGAAATGCTAATAGGCAGGCATGAAATGTACTCTAATTGCATTTCCAAAAGTTGAAATACCATTGAATATGATTTTGAATGATTTCTCAAGATGGAATTTAAATATGTTCTCTATTTAAAATTCAGACCTTTATAATATTTCTCTTATTTTCTTCATGGTGGCTCTTTCCCATCTAGCTTTTTCATGTAAATTGCTGGCTGCCTGTTATTTGTTGTTGCAACTATTTCCCATCTTCCTTATGTCTGCATTATTTGGCTGCCCTGTCTCAGAAGGAAATAATTTTAATAACTTTTACTTTACCCTTGTGCCTCATTTTTTATTTTAATGCTAGGGATTTACATGCTTATATATATATACTAGTGGCCTGATGCACGAAATTCGTGCATGGGGGAGAGGGTGTCCCTCACCCCGGTCTACACCATCTCCAATCTGGGACCCCTCGAGGGATGTCCGACTGCTGGTTTACAGGGATCGGACCTAAACCAGCAGTCGGACATCCCTCTCACAATCTGGGACTGCTGGCTCCTAACTGCTCATCTGCCTGCCTGCCTGCCTGATTGCCCCTAACCACTCTACCAGCCAGCCTGCTTGCCCCTAAATGCCCCCCACCAGCCTGATCACCCCCAACTGTCCCCCGTGCCAGTGTGTTTGCCCCCAACTGGCCCCCCTGCTGGCCTGCTTACTCCAAACTGCCCCCCACTGTCCTGATCACCTCCAACTGACCCCCACTGATGTCCTGCTCACCCCCAACTGGACCCCAGCTGGTCTTCTTACCCCCAATGGCCCTGCCCCCCACCAGCCTGATCACTCACAACTGCCGTCCCATCCTGGCCTGATTACCCACAATTGTCCTCCCTTCTTGGCCTCTAACCACCTCCACCTTGGCCCTGCCACCATGGCTTTGTCCAGAAGAACATCTGGCAGGCCTCCTGGAAGGTCTCCCAGTCTAATTAGCATATTACCCTTTTATTAGTATAGATAGAGGCCTGGTGCATGGGTGGGGGCTGGCTGGTTTGCCCTGAAGGGTGTCCCAGATCAGGGTGGGGGTTCCCTTAGGGCGTGAGGTGGCCTGGGCAAGGGGCCTGTGGTGGTTTGTTGGCTGGCCACAACCCCCAGCGGGGACCCTCACCCCATAGGGGTGTGGCCAGCCTGGGTGAGGGTCTGAGGGCTGTTTGCAGGCTGGCCACACCCCCTTCAGGGTGAGGGTCCCCGCTGGGGGGCCTGGCCATCCTGGCTGATGGCTGTTTGCAGGCTGGCCACGCCCCCCAGCGACCCAAGCTCCCAGCCCATCCTGTTTTTCTTTTTTTTTCAGTGCCTCCTTGAGCGGAGGCCAGGGCTGGCTGGAAACAGTATCTGGGATTTATTTATCTTCTATACTTGAAACTTTGTAACCTTGAGCAGAGGCCAGGGCTGGCCAGGGCAGGTGGGAAGCTTGGCTTCCTCCATCACCGGGGCAACCCAAGCTTCCTGCTCGCTCCAGCTTCATGGCCACTACCATATTTGCCACGTTAATTTACATACTCGCTCTTGATTGACTGGTGGGCGTGGCTGGTGGGTGTAGTGGAGGTATGGTCAATTTGCATGTTTCTCTTTTATTAGTGTAGACTAGAGGCCTGATGCATAAAGATTAGTGCAAGAATAGGCCTTCCTTCCCCTGGCTGCCAGCACCTGGGACCCAGGCCTTCGCTCTGGCCACCACCTTCTGCCTTCACTCCCGGCCCAGAGCTGCCTTCAACCTTTGCACGCTGCCCAGAGGCCTAGAGCGCCTGTGTTGTCCCGGCCTGGCCACCGCCATCTTTGTTGCATCAATTTGCATATTCCCTTCTTATTGGCTGTGGGCGCCAACATCTTTGTCGGAATGTGATGGGCAATTTGCATATTCCATCTTTATTAGATAGGATTACCATAGTTTGTGTTAGAAATTTTCAATTTTTAATAAGTATTTTTCTATTATATTATCTCTTTTTATAGAACTTTAGAGATAGGCTCTTTGCCCCTCGAATTGTCATCGTTTTAAAAATATATATATTTTTATTGATTTCAGAGAGGAAGGGAGAGGGAAAGAGAGATAGAAACATTGATGATGAGAGAGAATCATTGATTGGTTGCCTCCTGCATGCTCCACACTGGGGACTGAGCCTGCAACCCTAGGACCAGGAATCAAAATGGGACCTCCTAGTTTATAGGTCAATGCTCAATCACTGAGCCATGCTGGCTGGGCAGTTGTCATCTTTTTAAAGATCAATTTAGTTATTTTCATCTTAATCTTGAAACTCTACTCTTCACTATGGTCCAAAATCAAAGTCAGATCAACATTTTATGAACAGCCATGCTGTGTGTTTTGTTATTGATAAAAGACAATGATCATTTTCAGTTATTTATTTCCCTCTCAGGATAAAAAATAATTTAAAATTCATGAAAAGTGTATATACATATCTATACACATATGTGCACATGTATTACCATTGGCAAATGACAATAAATTATTTAAAATTAAAAAATAGATTTTTATTACAAATGTAGTATCACATTGATGAAATGTATACTCTAAACTTCTTACAAAATGTGTTAAGTATATTAATATTTTATACCTCACACACAACTATGAGTTAAGTGGTCACTATTATTTGCTCTATTTTATGTAAAAGAAAACTGAGGCTTAGAGATGAGTAACCAATGTGAGGTCACACAGGTGGTAAGTGGCAGATCTCAGACAGCCTAGCTCCAGAGTACATTACTTATAATTGTCATTATCATTATTGTATTCCTGAATAACTTAATAAGGAGAGATAATCCTTAGAACTGGTTATACTTAGAATGAGTCCTCTTAAGAGCTAATAAAAATAGCTAATAATTATTAAGAATTTTCTGTGCTAGTGTTGTTTTAATTATGTTACATTGAATACCATTACATAATTTAAATAATTTAACCTTCATAAGCCATAATATAAGTGTTATTTTTATCTCATTTTGGAGATGGACACCTTTGGCTCAATAAGATTACGTGATCAATCTAAGGTCATACAATCTGCAAGTAAGGGTTCTATCTCAGGAAATCGTGCTCACTTATATTGGTTGGTCCAGATGTGAATGAACACTCTCTAATGGTGTGAACCCATATTTGAATTGCTATTTCAGACTATGGAGACTGCCCTTAGCAAAGACTTTTTCATGTGGAGAGCTGTAATTTGTTTACTGCTGGAATTCTTGAAGGCTGTTTGCCAAATTAGTGGCAGTAATTCTAAGATGAAAAGCAAGAATGGACTCATCTTAATACTTGATACATGTTAGATGAGTACTTGAAATAAAAATTTATACAGGGGTGTTGCTAAAAAAAAAGAAAATCTGTATAAAAATTCCAGTTTGGGGGAACAAATGGAAACTCACAAAAATATGATATTTTATAAATAGAACTTCTTTGCATCTAGTAATTATACACCAATGGGAATATCATTTTATGATTAGAAAATCTTTAAAAATGGTGTTTTAACTATTGATATAGAGGTACATTTGCTTATACTATTCCTTGCTCTTAACTATATTATTCTTTCAGAAGAATTTAGTATCTTGTTATTTACTTTTGTGTGTTTGGCATATAATGTTATGAGATTATCAAGAGTTAGGAATAAGTTTGGGAATGTAAAGCATATTTAATTTAAATAATGTGTTGGACTCTTCCTAAGGATATATAAACACCTCTACTTTTGAATGCATCCTTTGTTTTATTTTTTATTTGGCATCAATAATTAGAAATACCTTTAATCCTATAAAAAAGCAAGAAAAATTGCCTGCATCATTGCTGAAATTTGAACCCTAAAATTATAATTAAAATTTGGTCCTCCTTCATTCTTATATGTACATGTCTATGGTTTCTATTCATTCTGCATTTAAAATTATTTTTATCTTATAATATTGTGTTGCTTAAATTCACTAAACTTAAGCTCTCTTTTATGTAGGTTCACTTTAATCATACTAAATGTTTTATAAAGGATTGAAAGAAATATAGGGACATTTCTCAGTATGAAATACCAGGGTATTGGAATAGTCAACTATGTTTATTTCACATAAACAAAAAATATTAGTCATTCACAAACTCACTCACCAGGATGAAGTGATAATATCATTAAAATACATATTTCGTGACTTTATAATTGTTGTTCCTCCTAGAGGAATCAATCACTCTTCTGTGAATGTCTTTAATGTGAAGACAGTGATAAATCTAAATATAAAATATGTTTAAAATACAGATGGTTTAAATATATTTGTTTTAGGGAATCATTTATTGTAATTCATTTTATTCTTTTTTAGTTATCAATATGTATTGTGTTTCCTGTAGTATATTGCTCCATTCTAGTCATTTTGGATAGCAGCAAATAGTTAAGAACATTATAATTTCCCTCAAAGAATTTGTAGAAAATTCTTTTTTTCACCTATTATCTCTAGTTTACAATCACAAAGTGAAAAAGAAGCTTCTATAAAAAATGTGTGCTCACATTACTATATTATGTAGTTGTCTTTTAAGTGAAATGCATTCATTTGAAAAATAACATGAGATTCAATTTTTGAACACATTAAAAATAGAGTATTTTGCTATATTTTTTATTGAACAATGTTTCATGTTTTCAAAAACCCAACTTATTTCCTGAATAAAAAAAACAAAATAGTATCATAGTCATATTTTGTAGAATAACTTTTATATGCCTACCTATTTTCAAAGATATTTTGGGAAAGTCCAAATTCTGGATATTAATATCTTATATAATATTTTATAAGATTAACATATATTTATATAAACTAAATTTATATGTGGTTGTCATGAAAATCATTATCAAGATTATTTAACTCATTTTTGGGGCCCTACATATTTTAAGATTATGTTCATTTTTCTAATTTAGCAAAGCTACAAAATTAAGCAAACCCAAATGTTTTATCCCTATGAATTTGTTGCAGTGAAAAATGTCAAATAATCTCATTAGTATTTTGTCCTGTGAAAGGCCAAAAATTATATATTTACATAATTTTTCTTTATTGCTGCCCTAAGCAAATCTCTATTATAAATTCTCATATCTGTGAGTTTTGTTATAAAGCATTTTGAAATTCCATTTCAACATTGTAAATCTGTTGACCTTGAAAATGTAACAGAAAAAAAAAACACCTTTATTTTATCAAATGCAAATTTTAATTCTTTTCTTTCACTTAGACTAAAACTCAGGAAGCTAGAATTTTGCTTTGTTCTATTTTATTTACCTATGTTTAGTAACCGACTTTCTAGTTAATATGGAGACTACTTATTTTTAACTTCCAAATATATTCATAAATATCCAGAAAGAACATAGTCATAAATTTTCTACCCTGCTTATCACTCTGCATCACCTACTGTGATATGTTTCATATTAGTGTGTGTTGCATTCATTTATGAAAAACAACATAAATTCAGAGCATTGGAAAATGCATTATTAGATCAAGAGTGAGAGATGTTTAAAATAATTAAGAGAAATCTTCTCTTAGAATTATAGATTAAAAGAGAAGTATAACATATTTTGCTTGTGCATCTGTACACTTTAAAAAAGGACAGCCAAATGTATTTATATTAAAAACCAAGTCAATACATACATTAGGGCTATGTTTTGGGAATAAAAAAATAGGAACTGAAGGAATTAGAAGGAAACAGGGGGGTCAAGAAAATAGAGAAACATGACAGGCACAGATATGCATTGGAATCCAAAGTAAACACACGCAGCACATGGAAAGAGCCAAGGGTGAGATAGAGCAATAATGAGAAAGTCTGCTGACTTACTGATGCTTTAATAATAGTTATTAATTTCTGTAAAAAATAGGTCTTCTTCTTTGTTTAGAAATTCACGTTCTCCAAATAACAGTATTTGCACATGGGGATAATGAAGAAGGCACTGAGTGGGAAGCTGAGCGTTAATCTAAATGTTTGGGTTAAACAGGTACTAAATGAGAGTTGAGTCTTTACGAGGGATTATAGGCTCTGTATTTTAAGGATAAAGAAAGTTAAAGCTACAAGATAGTGTCAGTCATGAGTCCTGATCATAGCCAGGAAAGACGCCATTGGGCCGTCAGTATAGTTACCAAAAACAATACTGATGGAAGCAACAAAGGGCCTCGGAAGCAAAGCTGGGTCTTTATTGTGACTAAGTAAAGCTCCCACAGAGTCATCTGATACACACGCTAAAGCCACAGGACATATGGAGTGGGTTAGCAGAGTGGAGTTCAGGAAAAACAGTCTCAGGCAGTGCATAAATACACAAAGGCCATAGGCTGTACTCACATTCTCTTCTTTAAAAAAAAAATAAATAAATATATTTTATTGATTTCAGAGAGGAAGTGAGAAGGAGAGAGAGATAGAAAATCAACGATGAGAGAGAATCATTGATGGACTGTCTCCTGCATGCCCCACACTGGGGATCAAGCCTGCAGCCCAGGGGGAATGTGCCCTGACAGGGAATCCAACCGTGACCTCCTGCTTCATAGGTTGACGCTCAACCACTGAGCCATGCCTGCTGGGCTCACAGTCTCTTCTTTATAGCAAATGTACATGTAAGTCTGAGCATGCGCGCATATTTTCCATTTTTTATTTTCACTCCACCATACATTTTCCATGTAGTCTACTTAATAAAGGACAATGACATTATTGGAGAGGAAAAAACCAACAGCCACGTGTCCCAAAATGCACTCAAAAGAACACAAGAGCTGTATCTCTTTTGCTAGGAGGTGAATAGACTCATGGTCAAGGACACATGGTTTGGCAAGTGGAATTTTGAAATGAATGAATATAAAGAGTGGTGTTTAGCCCTAGCCAGTTTGGCTCAGTGGATAGGGCGTCGGCCTGAGGACTGAAGGGTCTTAGATTCGATTCTGGTCAAGGGCACATGCCTGGGTTGCAGGCTCAATCCCCCGTAAGGGGTGTGCAGGAGGCAGCCAATCAATGATTCTCTTTCATCATGGATGTTTCTATCTCTCTCTCCCTCTCCTTTCCTCTCTGAAATCAATAAAAATATAGGGGGGGCAGAAATGAGTGGTGTTTAGATGTTGGACAGCCAAAAAAAAAAAAAAAAAGGAATATAATGGACATTATATTTTCCTGCCTGTCATTTCTTCTAATGTTGCAATAGAGAATAGAATGTTGGTGGAAATATCATTCAGGTGTTTTTTTTCCCCCTTGTTGGCACATGACTCACTTCAGGTCTAACAAATGCCCTCTATCTGCACAGCACAAGGAATGAAAGTTGTGGACGTGTCCCACTGCTGTACTGACTGGGGAAGAGACGGTCTATGGCCTTTTGTCAGCCAGATCCCTTGACCTGCTCTGTCCAGTTCCTTTCGCCCTGCTGAGCTATGACCCCTACCTTCCCATAACTTCCTGGCCTCCATTATTCACAGAAAATGTGCAGTTTGTATAACCAAAGAAATAAGGGCATATGTGTTTTCTTTTCCATCAGTGCTTATTGTATTTATGATTGTTTGAAAACAGGAGGCCCATAAAAATAATAACTTTCTAGGGAATGAATTCTCCTATTTCTCCTACCATGAGCAAAAGCAGGTGCTCTTATATTCTCCTTTAGAGTTGTTCAGCATATATTTTTGGCTTCAGGTTTTCCGAAGTATATTTTGACTAACATATAGTGGGTATATTTGCCTTCCTCCAGACAGTTTAGTTTAACAAATGCCTACAAATATGATGGTTTGTTTTGTTTTTTGCTTTTCCTTAAAATAAGATTTCTTAGGAGATAATCCAACATTTTATACATTTTAAATTAAATCAGCACAGCATCTGAGATGGTGTTCTCTGAACAAATGTGGAGATGCATGTGGCAGATCCTTTTAGAACCCCATCAGAGAGCCGTTTCTCTTTACTTAGCTTTCAGAAGTCTGATTTTGTTTCTGCAGCCAACGCCTACTCCAGGCAGATCGCTGCAATGGCATTCTCTTTGTTTAATTATTGGCCTAGAGACGGTGTATGCATACCCCGGGCCAATGAGAGGTCAATGGAACTTCATAGCAGTGCTTTGGCAGAAAATTTTGTTCTCGCATTTAAAGAACGAAGCAAATGACGGGGAAAGAAACCCAGAATGCCCCCTCCCCTTCCTGCTTTGGGCTATTGTGGAGTGGGTGGTGAGATGGAGCTGCTTCAGCTACCCAGAGAGCATCCACAGGGAGCAGGTTTGTAGGCCAGAAAGGTGAGAGGCCTTGAGGTCACCCTGTTATTATCGAGCAGTTGAAACTTGCTGTTGGAAATCTCAATTAGTTGTACATATTGAACCCATGCAATGTCTGTCCATACACTGAGATCCCTGGGTGCATAACAAACGCGTGTATGAAAAGATATACAGCAGACAAAAGAGACGTGATGCTGAAGAAGGTTTGTTAGATGGGTTTAGTTAGGCCACGTTTGCATTGTGACTGAAGACTTCACACTACTCACAGATAGAAAGTAATCATACAGGGGACCATCAGAAGTATAAAACGAATCAGACATTTTCTAGTACATTTCCTAACAAAAATAAGCAGGTATTCCTTGTCTCTGAATAGTTGCCTATTAGAGCATTTCCCTCATATGAAATACCATCTTGTTAACATTAAAGTTTTACTGAACTTCTCCAAACGAATGCAAAGAAGTATTGTTTAGTTGTTCAGTGCACCTGAGCATTTTCAAACAAATACTTAAGAAGAAAGTGTACTTTTTGTTACAAGGTGAAAGTATGTTTTTGTCTTTCAATAATTTGTCAAAGGTTCATTAACATGGTAGTTTAACCATCGCATTTGTAATTTGAGAGAATATGATTGTGTTCTAGATAAAAAGTAATTTATGTTAATAGGTGAGAATATAGAACACTAGAGGATGCTTTTTGAGAGCCAGAGAAAACTTTAGAGGAAGATTACATTAGAAACATTAGCGATATTGAGTCTAGTTGATTATATTTATATTTTCTGACTTGAATGCAGAGAAATGAGTGATGGCAGAGCATGCTAAAATTCCTATCTCTCTTGTCTCTTTTATTTTTATAAGACCTTATGAATCTACAGATTTACACATTTTTTTTTCACGTTGTTCTCCTCATACTCTTTTATTGCCATTCTTTAGAATTGTAAGAGACTATTGAGGATTTTTGTCATGGTGATCAATCCTAGAGACTATCTCATGCATCTCAGGCTTTGGAACCAAATTGACTATCAAAAAGAGTCAATATCATTTTTAAGTGCCTATTATTGCTAAGAATAGAAGGGAAGATTTTGAAGGATTTTTAAAATATCTAACATATAATATCAATTTACTTCTCTGATTGCTCTGTCAATAAATAATTGACCATTGAGGTTAGGATTAGTTAGGAAATTAGTGCACTATTACAAGTACCAAAGAATCAGAACTGAACCAATGTAAGTATAGTAGACATGTGGAGAAGTGATTAAATTGTTGCTCTATTTTGAAAGTTGTGTAGGTAGAATTTACTGAAAGGCCCAATGGAGGGAGTATGGAAAAGAATAGTGATTCCAGTAATTTTGGTTTAAGTAACCAAAAAAAATGAATTATTATTTATCAAGACAAGAAGAATATGGAAGGTTTCTGGAAATAAAAGAAAAATTTGTTCAATTTGCGACATTAATATCCAAAGGCCTGAGAAACATGCATGTGCCAGCTAGGTTGAATGAGCAGTTGGATAGATGAAGCATTGTTCAGAGTAGAAGTCCAGGACTGCAAGTCTTCTGCCTACAAATTCTACGTAAAACTATGAGACTGAAGGAGATACCCTGGGAAGTGGGTGGATATGGAGAGAGAAGAGGTTTGATGACTGAGTCCAGGTGCATGGCAACATTTAGATGTCTAGGAAGTGAGTAAGAGTCAGCCAAAGAAGGTAGACCTGAGTTTCTCAGTCTCAGCACCACTGACGTTTCAGGCCTTATAACTCAGTATTGTGGGAGAATGGTCCTGTGCATTGCAGGCTGTTTAACAGCATCATTGGTCTTTACCCACTAAATGCCAGGAGCACATTTCTTTTCTAGATGTGACAACCAAAGAATTCTCCAGACAGTGCCTGAGAGGAAGGGAAGGCACAGAAAAATAGCCCCAAGTTGAGAACTACTAGGCTAGACTTTCAGACAATAAACCACGTAAATGTGGTGGCATTGAGGTTAGTTGTAATTTTTTTTTTTTATTCCATGGCAGACTGAGTCATCAATTGTTTCAAATATTAAAGTAAGATGAAGACTAAAAATGAATTAGCAACATGGTGGTCATTGGTATCCCATACCTCATTTCCTTGACTATTGCAACAGCCTTATAGCTGATCTTCTTTCCTTTACTCTTATTCTTTCATATTCTGTTCTCAAAACAGCATCCACTATGAACCTGTAATATATAAGTTCAGTCATGTTAAAATGTCTTCACTGTATTTCTCCATCAGTGCTAATGTCTTTGTAAGGCCAACAGCGACCTGTACAATTCAGACGCATGCTATCATTTTGATCTTATCTCTTACTGCTCTCCCCCTCGCTTCTCTCTTTGAAGCTCTTCCTGTAATACCTGGGGAAGATCCCATCTTAGGTATTTCATAACTCTCCTATGCCTGAGCTTTTCTTTCCTTAGGTGACCGTCTGGCTCACTCCTTCACTTCCTTCCACTCTTTGAACAAATGCTAGCTTCTCAGAAAATTGTTACTTATAACTGTATTTAAAATTTCACATGCCTACCTGATCCATTGCCCTGTTTATTATTACACTTAGTGCCTTCTGATATAATACATATTTTTAAAAGTGCATCTATACTAAGATGTATTAACAAGGAAATATATGGAAATTGGAAAAATTCAATATAATGTATACTGACCATCATTGTTAGTCTTTAGTTTTATGTTTCACACACAGATATTTTAGCTTGAATTGTCTAGATTTTCACCACTCTACTTTGCATGGTCATGGATTAGCAAAAGTAAACTAGGTATTTCAGGGGATTTTTCTTGGTATTATTAATATGAGATTGTTCAGACTGTGACTCGATTTGATTGTCTTATGCTCTAAAATGTAACAGTTTTGGTAAATGTGTGTGAAAAGCAAAGTTAATAATGTCTAAATTCATAAGCAGGATGAATTAAGGAAAAATGAAATGGCTCACTCATCACTCTCCCATGAGCATCTCAGCAATGCAGCCTCATCAATGATGTTTTCTACTGAAATATTTTTGTCTGAGCTGACAGTATGTCCTATAAGACTAAATTATATATTAGCATAAAATTGTATGTATGATGCACTAGAGTAATCTTTCAAGCTTGTCATCTTCCAAAAGTGTAATAAATTAGTGGATATGTGTGATTTTGCTCCATTATTCAGACAGAATGGGAACACTAGAATATGTTAAATACATTTAGATGAAACATAATTTATAGCTTTTGGATAAAAACCTACTGGTAATGCCATCTCACTATTATTCTTCTTTATCTATGCTATTTATTTTAAGTGTATTTCACATTTCAAAGAGAGGTAGCGTATTCTAATTTTAATGATGAAACATTTATCATACATCTATGTATGAAGTATGGCCTCACAAATATCACCAGTAGAATTTCTTGTGTAAATTTGTTTTTCTATATGAAGAGTGCCATGTAAAGATAGTGTACAGTTTTATCCCTGGTAAAATTAAAGAGTATAAATATTACAGAACTCTATTTTATGCTTTATAGACAGAAAGGTGCTTTAAACCATTAATATGCTTAGCAAAAGTGATTTTTAGCAAAAGTCCTGAGAGAAATACACTATTGAAAATTTTACCCAAATGTATAAAGTGGTGGAAGAGAAATAACCTGTTTCTGAATTATCTCTGGCTTCCTAGTATCTTTTGAATTCCCGCTCTAATAACTTCTATTTTTTTTAAGTAATTCAAAATAGTTTATGAACATTATTTGTCACACAAGCTAATTAAGAGGCTAGAAAATAGCAGTTGCTAAATTTTTTGGAGATATTATTGTTTGGAATAAGTGGAACTTAGTAAAAAGTAGTTGCTCTTGAGCCAAAATTGTAGGTTGAAATCCTACTCCAGGACCTACTAACTCTGTGACCCTCGACAAGTTTCTATGTAAGAAACTTGATAAAAGTACTTATAAATTTACCTGAAGGCTATGTTTGTACATGTGGCATGTCCATAACAGTGCCTGAAATGTAGCCTGTATAAGATAAATGCTGGTTGAAATTATCTTATCTGGCTAGATATATGCAACTCACTTATATGCATGCTAGGATCATTTTTATGTGTATTTAATAGCATGCTTTTCCTCTTTTAAAATATCCTATCATTCCTTTCACATGGAACAAGGTATCTGATCTATTAAAAGTTTTATTAATTGCCATTGTTGTTTCCTGTAGAAACATGCAGTGGTCAACAGAAACTTTACTCAAAGTTCTTGACTCCCAGGTTGGGGAAGAGAAATATAAATGAAGGGAGAGAATTATTAATTAAAAAAATTTTGCATTTAACATTTCTTAGTGTTAAATATTGGAAAACTTTAAATTGCTCAACAATTAATTTTATTTAAACAAATTAAAACTAATTTAAACAAGTTAAAAACTAAAATTAATTACATTTGCCATAAAATTTTCTTTTCCTCCTTACCTAAAATACATATTAAATATCTTTAAACAGTAAACATGTGTTAAGATGACATGAACTCTGATTTTCTCAAGCTTTTTTTTTAAAAATTATCTTTATTGTTGAAAATATTACAAAAGTTTCCCCCTTACATTCCCCCATTAATGCCTCCATCCAGCCCCTGCCCCGTCCTAGGCCTTCACTGCATTATTTTCTGTGTCCATGGGCTATGCATATATGCATATAAGTTCTTTGGTTAATCTATTCCAACCCCCCACTCCCCACTTCCTTCTGAGATTCTTCAGTTTGTTCCAAGTCTCTGGATCTATTTTGTTTTCAGTGTATCTTGTTCATTAGATTTCACATATAAGTAAGATCATGTGATATTTGTCTTTCTCTGACTGGCTTATTTTACTTAGCATCATACTTTCCAGGTCTCTCCATGTTGTCTCAAAGGGTAAGAAATCCTTCTTTTTTATAGCTGCGTAATATTCCATTGTGTAAAATCGTTTTTATTATGATGTGTCTTGGTGTGGGCCAGTTACAAGTCCAACAGTTGTTAATCTAGGACAAAATGAGTATTATCAGTGGATTAGAATTATTTTTATATTTGTTGTCTATTTCAGCTTTTACATGTCATAATCTTACTTACCCAAGAAAAAAAATGACAACTTTCTGGTATTAACCTGAAATGATATTTAAAAATTAATATAAAAATAATAAGCAGGATGTCAGAAAAAAAGGAAAGACCACTGGCATACCAACTGCTTTGTGTTTATCAACAAAATGTGACCATTCATATTGTGCATGTCGAAGTAATTAAGGCATCTTTCCAATTCACCTTCAAATGTGGTAGAAAGATAGGCTGCTACAATTCCAAAACTGCAATGGTAATGAGCAAGAAAATTACCCTTTTTACATAACATACAGATAATTTAATTGAACCTAATTTTTTCCTTAAATTCCAAAGGGAGGTTTTTCTTAATGTCAGGAAATTTGCCCTTGGGAATCTTTCTTCCCCACTCTATGTATTCCCTTAATAGTGGGAATTACCTTGATCTCACAAATCCTGCTTATTTTCCAAACATCATTTTAAAATGTTCAGTCAAGCCAAAACCAGTTTGGCTCAGTGGATAGAGCGTCAGCCTGTGGACTGAAGGGTCCTGGGTTTGATTCCAGTCAGGGGCATGTACCATGGTTGCAGGCACATCTCCAGTGGGGGGCGTGCAGAAGGCAGCTGACCGATGTTTCTCTCTCATCGATGTTTCTGACTCTCTATACCTCTCCTTTCCTCTCTGTAAAAAATCAGTAAAATATATTAAAAAATAAAATTAAATAAATAAATAAATAAATAAATAAATAAAATGTTCAGTCAAAATGTTTCTACCAGTTCCTACTTCAGTTTATCATTATACCAGAATTTAGATAAATGCATTCAAATTTTTGTTTCTACTTTATTTTAATTTTAAATAATAAAACAGATTAACACATGATCTGAAAAGGAACCTGCAACCTGGGCACGTGCCCTGACCAGGAATTAAACCATGACCTCCTGGTTCATAGGTCACTCACACACACACATATACACAAACAAGTGAAACAAACAAAAAAGGATTTTCCCCCCAGCCTTTTAAAGAGATGAGTTCATTAAAAATAATCATCTTTTATTTCCTCAATTTCCTTATCATTTAAAAAAATATGTAATTGTGTTGCAGTTTAAATTGAATAGTTGATGATACAGATACATACAAAGAAAACCCTATCAATTAGTTATATCTCTATGTTATAAGTATTTTATGTAAAATAAATAGTAATATTTCTTATTTCTCAAAAGCTGTATGTTTAAAAGTGATTTTAAGATAATTGTAGATCTCAAAAAACAACTGGCAATTACAGAAGAGTTAAAATACAAGCTCCCTGCTGATGACATTAATATGTTTATGGCAAAGAAACTAGCTTTCTTCCATCTTTTATTTCTAAATTTTACTGCCATAGCCCAGCTACAGTGGCTCAGCGGTTGAGCATTGACTTACGAACTAGGAGATCACGGTTTGATTTCTGGTCAGGACACATGCCAGGGTTGCAGGTTCATTCTCAGATCATACAGGAGGCAGCCAATCAATGATTTCCTCTCCTCACTGATGTTTCTATTTCTCCCTCCCTCTCCCTTCTTCTCTGAAATCAACAACAACAACAAAAATATATATATATATATATATACATACACATACATATACATACTAGTGGCCCAGTGCATGAAATTCCTGCACAGAAAGGGTCTCTTGGCCTGGTTGGCAATCAGGACTGCTGGCTAGGCCACCACCTGGTGGTCAGCACACATCATAGCTAGCAATCAAACTCCCAGTATTATGGTCAAACTCTCGAGGGGACACTTTGCATATTAGCCATATATATATATTTACTGAAATACATGCTCAGCGTATACAATTTGAAAAGTACAGTATAAGATAAAGAAGTGGTGCATAATCTCTCATTATTCTAAAGCCAGCTCAATTAAAGGTCATTTATTATTTGTCTATATACAATTCTAATTCTGAATGTGTTGGTTTTTTTTCTTTTTTGTTTGTTTGAAGTATTACAAATAGTAGTACATATGAATCCTTTTTTTCCCCCCATTGACCTCCCCCCGGCCTCCCCTACCCCCCAGTACATGCCTTCTCCTGCACCCCCCAGTGTCTTGTATCCATTGGTTATGCTTATATGCATGTATCAAGTCCTTTGGTTGATCTCTCACAGCCCCCACAACCCCCCGCCCCACCTCCCCTGCCTTCCCGCAGGGTTGGGGGAGGGATCTGTGCCCCACCTCTGTTGACCCCCAAGTTCTCTCCTGATGGCCCCTCTGTGACTGGGCCTATTAAAGGTTGTTCCTTCCCTGAGGAATCATACCCATCTCTGGCTAACTAGTCATCCTCCGGGGCCAAGCAGGGTGATGTGAGGTTCAGTTCTGTCTCCTTGGTAGTCTATGCCCCCATGGCCACCATGCCCATCACCTGCCTTGGGATCCCCTGGGCTGCTGGTGGGGTCCCAGCGCTGATCACATATCTCGGGGAACTCGGGTTTCTTCTCCAGTGAGGGCCCAGCTCACACGATTGGGCGAAAGACAGATCCATGGTACCAGCCCCCAGGAGGCTTCAAGCTCAGCATGAACAGAAAGCTCAGGCAATAGCTGAGGGCAATTGGATTATGAGAAGAGGGTCCCTCTTGGCACAAAAGGCAAGAGGGGCCAATATAGGATGCTCAATGCCTTCCCAGTGCCTTAATTCCATCTGAAAAGGATTAAATACTTTCATGTCCTTTTTTCAAATTGCTGCCAAACATTCAAAGAATTAGTTTGTAAGTTTGTTTGGGATAATTGTACAATATGCTGTTGTAAAATATCTAAAATTATAATGACATTGTAGCATAATATCATGTAAGGATATTCTTTGCTCTAGGCCATGGCAATTCCATTTCAAACTGGCTATCAATTTCTTTTTGAAATTTTATATAAACTTTGTCAGGGAGGCAAAAACACAAATTGCTTACTTTAGTTCAAGAGGCCAAATATATTGACTTTCAATTACAATCCTTATGACTTTTGAAGGAAACTTCTCTTTGTTTCCTTCCAAAATAATTTTCAGGCCACAGAGAGTTTCATTTAAAAATCTTTGTCACATGAAACAATTTCTCTTAAGGTTATGGTGACCACTAGTATGGATTAGATTTAATATTTTATTTTTATCAAATAAGTATAATTCTAAGAAAAATATGAGTCAATACTTGATCACATTTCTCCAATGTGTACCAAGAGAACTACTTGCCAGCATTTCTACTCTTTGAGGGAAAGGCTTGCTAGGGAATGTCTAATGATAACATGTTTGCTCCCTTACTAAAATTCCCACAGTCTCCCTCATAACACTTCTGGCTAACCTCCTCCAGGACACAGCTCATCGGAAGTCCTCTAGTGTCCTACTGGCTGTCAGCTTATGCAAGGCTTTTATTGCAACTCTGAACCTGAGCGCAGTCTGCCTTCTCCACTAACCAGCTCTACCCCAGCTCTCTCAGCCTGAGGCCAGTCACACTCTGCCTCAGACCTTTATCGAATCCTGGCATTAAAATGTCCTCTTTTTCTCCATCAGCTCACTGCTTTACATTATGTACCAGACACCTCCCAATCAGATTTCTCTGTGGGTATGTCTTCTGTACTCCATGGAATTCTCATTTCATCATTACCGAATGTCTTGGCATCCTGAAAAGTTTTAGCTTATCGAACACATTGTAGGAACACAGTAAAAATCCTTCAGAAATGTTTGCCCAGTAGAGAAAAAAGAGAAGTATTTACTCATTCACATTTTTACCCCAATGCTCGAACTTTAATTCAAGGAGTTTTAATTCTCATCTTAGGTGTACTCATGATGCAAAGTGCCTGAGAAGATTCTATCATCGCCTCAACTGCAGAGATCCTGGGATTAAGCTGGAGGGATTCAGTGCAGAGGCAGTAGATACTGTCAGCTAGTTTACTCAGGCATGAGAATGATTGTTACTGAGTTTAGAAGTGAACCAGGTGGGTATGAGGCAGAGCTCCAGATGAGTCTAATATACTATATCTGGAACTACTACTTTTTTAAAAATAGAACTTTAACCATAGTTACTATTACTCATTTCTAGTTTAAGGCAATGAGTCTTAGCTAAGTAAATATCTTGCATAAATTAAAGTTGTAAGCTGGCTTTACCATTTATGTACTTTTTTTTTTCCTCTTGAAACTATATCTCAGCTCAGATATATCCCTGGACCTTTAAACTCATGTTTTCAACTTTTGACTGAGGATAAATATGTGATTATCCAGAATTTCTTCAACATGAATACACTTTATAAGCAGGAAGTGAAAATAACCAGGTAAACAAATATCCAGTTTAACTTTTCCCTGCTTCATGCTTTCCTTCTTTTTTATAATACTGCATTGTTTGCTAGTGCAGACTGTGGAGAAGAAAACTGCTAAATTTTATCTACTTCTGCAGTTCTGACTTGCTTTCAAAGTTATCTGTTTATAACTCTCTCCTCCAATAGGTAATAAGCTACTTGACAATAAGTACTTCATTGAATTACTCTTTGAGTCTCCATCTCTAAGCACAGTGCCTAGAAAATACATATGATAATATTTGTGGGAAGAATGAATGAATTAACTTATGTGAGGTAAGCTTCTTATATCAATTTAATCTCTCAAAATGAGAGATTATTTAATATTTAATACACTTGTCAGTCTCTGTGAACTTTCAAATAGTGTAATGAAACACAATTTATTAGAAATTCTCAGTTATAAAACAGTACTAAATTTCACAGCCTATCAGTTTCTGGACATAAATATATTTAAACATTCTTAATACTACTTCTCAAGTAAAACTGACTTCCATAAGGAAAAATAGCAATTTAGTCATACCTAGGAGATAATTAACTACTTTATGGAAGAATTATGCGTGATGATTTAAAAAAACAAAAACAAAAGTGTTACCTTAGTTATACAGACCGAATAAAAAATACTTGCAAATATATATAAAATCGTCCCCTCTGACAAAATAATATCCAAAGAGGATTTTAGAATAAAAAAAGAACTGGGATTTCAGGTATGTTTCCCTTCAGTTCAATGATATAATATTTGATAAGTCTGTTTTTTCATATAATGTTATTTAGGAATTTTATTAAAACTATAAATAATGTTGGATGCTTTTGAGGTAATGAAGATAGTGGGTACTCTACCTTGATATTCAGTGTATTTCTTTCTCACACAAGTACCTTTGAAGTCACAATGAAGTGATTAATCTCACTTCAAGTTCTTTTCAAGTTACATGATCATGCCATCAGAGACATGTACCTCATACTTGAACACATTCATTACCTCCGTTATATTGTCTAGCTTAATGTTCTGAGAAGGAAAGGTCTGAAATGCTAGGTGAATTGTTGACTGACTGCACCTGATCTAAAATTACTGCTCATTTCCACCCAAATCATTCGAAGTTTATCAAGCCAACTCCTGTGATGAAAATGAAGCCCCTGGCATCATACCATACCTGTAGATGTTCTTTGACAAATATAATATTTTACAGATAAGATATTAAAAATATATTTAAATTGTAGTATAGAAAATAAGTTCAGTTAATCTTCTATCATCCACTAAAATTGGCTGTATTTTTTCACTAGTCCATGATTTGAGTGTTACTTTAGGGCTCATATGCGTTTCTTCTTTTCCAACTATTTTAATTGAAAAAATACTTGGTAATGGTTCAGTTGTATTCCATAATATTATGAAAGAGCAGTAGCAGAAACACATAAAATATAATGCATTATTGAATTGAAGTAGCTAGTGTGAAGGAGTAGTAAAGGTTGATAAAAAATGATGTACATTAAACTTTATTATGTAAAAAATAACAAGTAAAATAAAGTTACTCTATCTTGTACTAAGGATAAAACCATTAAGTATATCAAGAAAAACATTTGATTTAACATCATTTTCATATGTGACATTGCATGTTAACACAATGCCTTGTGTTCCCATGGTAATCAAATTTTTAGAGAGCTTTGTAATTTGTTGATTGGTAGATAACATTTTCGGTGGGTCATTCAAAAATGGTCAAAGGAAGAAATGAATGAATAACTAAAACAAAAAATGATTGTTTTCTCTAAATAATGTGTTCAGAATCTATTGAACATCTCATTCAAGAAAATGACACAATTCAGAGGGAGCGGTTTGGTTTCTGGAAGATTGTGTTCCTAGTGCTAGTCTAGAAGAAAAGGAGCACTCCTTCTTTAGATTCATTTGTCTCTGATTATAGTACTAAAAACAAAATAATATAAAGAAAGAGAGAATGAAATAGGCCAGTGTATCAAATCCTCAAGTTTTCCAGAATGCTAAGGGATTACAAATGTTTTGTGTTGTCACGCTATTGTCAGAGACTTTCAGGAGCAAATGTTTATTGTAAGGGGCTACCCTGTTCTGTTATGTGCAGATGTGTGTTTAAACCGAAGAGATGGAGTTGCACTTTCAGAGTTTGTTCCAACAGAAGTATAGTCATTATTTTGTGAACATAATCTAGTGGACTGAAATTAGTAACATTGAAAATACATCACAGAAAATACTTTGAGTAAAGATTCTATGCTGGATCAAGGGCTCGGTGAAATGATTTAGGCTTCTCTGTCTCTCAAGCACAGACAAATTAATAATCTATATAACTAGATTTTACCATTTACAGACACGAATCTGAGGCAGTTCAGAAGGCCGTAAGTAAAAAACCCTTACGCCCAAGAGTTCTTTAGATTGAATAACCATAAATCTATACATTTTATATAGAAGAATCTTAAGAGAAAACTGTTGGGCAATTATTTGTGTAACCATGAAGTGGCACAGATGCAAGCTACCTTAGGTATTGTATATTTTACATAGATTGAAAAAAAAAGTATCACTCTTCAGTTTTAGAATTAAGAAAGATGTACTTTAGAAAATTATCAGGAGGATGATTCAGAGAATCTCTGAAGACTTTGCATTTTGATGATATCATAATTATTCATACAAGTTTTTCCAAACAAGAGTTTTTGCTTATGCTATTCAGAACTCATTAAAGAGTCATGATATTTTGAAGAAAATGCAATGATATTTTAAATTAAAGGTTAAGTGTTACAGTAAAAATAAGACAAACTTGTAAGAGTGGTAATAGTCTTTGATGTATGATTAGGAAAATAGTATTATATAATATATACAGAGTGATTATAAAGGGGTGGTTCCAAGAAACATGATTTTCTCTATCATAAAAACAACTTAGTAAATATAAAAATCATACCATATGAACTCATTTTAGCATACATACCCCTTAAATTAATTATTTAAAATATCATGGCATAGGCTTCAATTACTTACATCAACCCTCTTCTCACAAGGATGGTAATAAACTATTACTTCTTTTTTTTAAATATATTTTATTGATATTTTACAGAGAGGAAGGAAGAGGGATAGAGAGCTAGAAACACTGATGAGAGAGAAACATCGATCAGCTGCCTCCTGCACACCCCCTACTGGGGATGTGCCCGCAACCAAGGTACATGCCCTTGACCGGAATCGAACCTGGGACCACTCAGTCCACAGGCCAAAGCTCTAGCTACTGAGCCAAACCGGTTCTGGCTATTATTTTTTGTATAAAGGTTTATGACAA
Organism: Corynorhinus townsendii; assembly: GCA_026230045.1. NCBI lineage: Eukaryota > Metazoa > Chordata > Mammalia > Chiroptera > Vespertilionidae > Corynorhinus > Corynorhinus townsendii. The sequence continues at coordinate 13,466,984 of JAPDVU010000002.1, forward strand.
AAATGCAGTCTATTTTAAAGCATTTACTCATTTTAATAAGGTTTCTCTTTGTCATTAGTCCTGAAAAAGAAGTCTAAAATTTTGAATCAACTGTGAAAATTAGTGTATACATCATCCCAGGATCAAAAAGAAACTAATGCCTAAAGCAGAAAACCTAGGAGGCATTTTACACATGTCACCATTTTTTCTTAGCTTAATGGGGACAAATAATAATAACTGTGAGAAAACTCTCTAGCTTGAACACACATGTCTTTCCAGCAAAGATTAAATTCTCAGTTTGAAAACTAAGGTACAGTTTATTTTTAAAAAAAGTGTTTTTGTGGAGAAAAATATGTTAAAGTAGCATTAAATGACAGAAAGAGATTTGGAAGTTCACTTAAAAAAGCCATTAAGCTGATATTCCACTTGATTGGATCCCTTGTTTGTTGTCCGTCTCTATTTTTTAAACTGTCATAACATCTGCATGTGGGGTGGGAGCAGATGGCAGGATAATTAGAAGTGTCATTGGGCTATTCCTCAAATACCCTGTGTCTGGAGTCCAGAAGACACCTGGGAAAGAGAATTTGAGAGAACAGAGATCCTTTCTTCTAAAGAAATGTGTAATCATTGAAACTAACCAATTAATTAGCATATGTGTGCTTCTAATAACTACGATGTGAAAGAAAATGAACATCAATGTCATTTAACATACATTAAGTGTTAAAAGATGGCAATTGCTTTGCCACATTTCCAGTCACCATTCCCTTGTACACTAGATTCTTTAACTGTTATTTTATACTAGTGGCCCAGCACGTGAAATTGTGTGCAGTAGGGAGCCTGCTGCTTCCGCAGTAGCCACGATGTGCCCGCGGGAGCCTGTAGGAGCTGTGCCACTTCTGTGGGAGTCAGCAGGAGCCGCAGCACACCTGCAGGAGCCGGTGGAAGCTGCTCTGCTTCCTCAGGAGGGAGGAGGGAGGGAGACGCGCCACTTCCACAGGAGTTGGGAGCAAGCCGCCGCCACCTGTGGGAGGCAGGAGTGAGCCACCACCATCCACGGGAGGCAGGAGCAAGCTGCCGGCACCCGCGGGAGCCAGGGGGAGGAAGGGACCAAGAGGTGCTCCATGCATCTCCTGGTGACAGGTCACACACACAGCCCCGCCCACCTGCACACATCTTGCTGTGCATGCAGCCTCCTGCTGATCAGTCGTTACATGTGAGGGTGTGAAGACTATTTGCATATTAGCCTTTTATTATATAGGATAATGTTTGTGAAACTTAGTTTGTTCTAATATACATGATAACAATTCCACAAAGATTTATATATATATCCTATCTAATAAAAGAGTAATATGCAAATTGACTGTACCTCTGCTACACCCACAAGCCATGCCCATCAGGAATGAGTATGCAAATTAACCCAACCAAGATGGCTGCGGCCACAGAATGAGCAGGAGGCTTGGGTTTCCCAGGCAATGGAGGAAGGCAAGCTTCGCACACACCCTGGTCGGCCCTGGACTCCACTCAAGGCTGCAAAGTTTCAATTATAGAAGATAAATAAATCCCAACAAAAATGGCAGCAGCCATGGAGCTGGAGAGAGCAGGAGGCTTGGGTTGCCCCTGGCGATGGAGGAAGCCAAGCTTCCTGGCCTGCTCTGGCCTCTGCTCAAAGCTACAAAGTTTCAATTATAGAAGATAAATAAATCCCAGATACCAGGGCCTCCACTTGGGTTGCCGGGGGGTGTGGCTGGCCTGCAAACCACCACAGGCTCCTCACCCAGGCCATCCCACATCCCAAGGGAACCACCACCCTGATCTGGGACACCCTTCAGGGCAAACCAGCTGGCCCCCACTTGTGCACCAGGCCTCTATCCTATCTAATAAAAGAGTAATATGCAAATTGACCATCACTCTAACACATAAGATGGCTGCCCCCATGGGGACACAAGATGGCTGCCACAAGATGGCCAGCAGGGGAGGGCAGTTGGGGGTGACTGGGCCTGCAGGCAAGGGCAGTTGGTGGGACCCAGGCCTGCAGGGGAGAGCAGTTGGGGGGTACCAGGCCTGCAGGGGAGGGCAGTTAGGGGTGACCAGGCCTGCAGGGGAGGGCAGTTAGGGGCAATCAGCCTGGCAGAGGAGCAGTTAGGCATTAATCAGGCTGGCAGGTTTGTGGTTAGGGGGTGATCAGGCTGGCAGGCAGAAGCAGTTAGGGGCAATCAGGAAGGCAAGCAGGCGAGCAGTTGGGAGCCAGCAGTCCTGGATTGTGGGAGGGAAGTCCGAGATTGGAGAGGGTGCAGGCTGGGCTGAGGGACACACACCCCCATGCACAAATTTCGTGCACTAGGCCTCTAGTATATATATTTGTATCTAAATTCCATCAAGGTGGAGTTCAGTGACTTTTTACTATTAATACTTTTTCTTGTTTAATTTTCGTTCCTAGGTCTGGGCATAGTAAAAAATAATTATCTTTGATATAGAAGATGGAAGAAACTGGATCTACCACACTAACACATATCTAAGTCTTCACTTGACAAAGGAACTAACAAGGTAAGCTTTATTGACTTAATTTTATCTGGACTTATCATTTGATGTGAGAGAGAAACATCGATGTTTTGCCTTCTGTATGTATCTTGAATCGAACTGGCAGCCTTGCAGGCCACAGAATGATGCTCCACCACCTGAGTCACTCCTGCTGGGCTGAACTTACTGTTTCTTAAGTTTAACGACAACATAAATGTGCTTCTCTGCTCTCTAATTCCCTTTGTTTTTTGTAACCAATTGCCCATCAAATTTGTCTTTAAGGCCTATATTCCATTGTGTATGGATTAGTATTATTGACCACATGGTCTTATACCAAATTTCACTCTAAAAAATGGCCTATTTGGAAATGATCAGGGGACAGAATGTGTAAGCATCATATACCCCTTTAACTAGCAATTCGTCTGTGGCAACATGGCCGAGAAACCAAGGTTTGTTGGAATACTACTTTGCCATTGCCACTTGTGAGATCATAGATATTATAGCGGTTACTTATTTCTAATGACAGTCAGAGGATTGCAATTTATATAAAGCTTATTAATTAAATAGAACGTACTAACATTTCCCAAATAATATTTTTAATTGCTTTCTGGTGGGTTTTATTAAATTGAAGAAAAAAACAGTACTCACTGGGATTAATGACAGACAACATTTATTTTTTTATATCATAGCTATGCAGATGACTTCAAACTATAGTAGTTTTTTATACTTTGAAATTAGTCAGTGATTTGTTTTTCTGAAATAATCTTACTTTGCACAGTGGAGTGTGTTTTATATCTGAAACTCACTAGGCTTATGGTGTTAGTCTTACTTTGAGTCTCATTTGTGTCCATAAGGATTGTTTTCTAAATAGTTATTAAAGGAATTTAATAGCTCACAGTCACACCTGTGAAATTCAGGTATCCAAATAAGCTATACAGTGCCTGAACTTGGTGATTGTGTCATTTCTCATTCAAATAATTATTTACCACCAACTACTTGAAGAGAAAATAATGACTTAGATTATAATGATGGTAGATTTATTTGATAGAAGTAGCCAAATTACATAGATATTTGGAGAAAATAACTAATAAGACTGGAGTTTAGATTTCAGGGAATAAAATAATTAGAAATCATGAGGTGTTATTTGTGCTACATAGATGTATCAAGTACTGTTGAAAAGTCAGTTTAGTAATGGGCAGGAAAGTTCATTTAATTTAAAAACAGGAATATCTTTGGCAACCTTAGCATACCTAAAGAAAATAGACATATATTCTCAGGTTCACAATGGAATGTTCTGACTTAACATTTCTGTGATAAATATAATATATATATATAATTTTTTTTCAAAGAGCCATGTGTGATTATTATGACAACTTTGGAAAGAACAAAGAAAACAATTTGCAGGTAACTTGCCATACTATTAAGTATGTTAACCATAATTATGTCAGTCCCGGTTTAGGTGGTTAACTACTTGCAATTAGCGTTACCATATTAGGATGTTCCTGCCCCTGGGGCATTCAGGAAGTTTGTTTCAATTGTATATTTCCAAACCATACTCTCTGAGATAGTCACCGAAATATGACTTGATGGCTATACTAGACAGAAAAAAACACAAGACTCTTCCACATGTGGAATAGCAGGGGTGTGTGTGTGTGTGTGTGTGTGTGTGTGTGTGTGTGTGTAAGTGTGTACTGGTAGTGTCAGTATCATTATCAAAGATTAGAAAGATGCAAAGATGGTGATACCTCTGTGACCCAACTGTAGCTTTCTTTTAGAAATCTTTTGATAACTGAATCAAATCAATTATTCACGGGCCAGTGGTATCAGCTACCCAGCAATTGATATACAGAGAGTGTCAAAAGTTTGCTTTCATATGACAGAGGCACAGACATGTTGACTTGGTCATATGGCAGTTCTTTAAATTTGTGCCATATTTTAGTCCACAAGGATTTCAACTCTCTGAAGTTGAGACTATCATTTCCATTGCACCCACATCATGCTGAAAAGATCTGGAGAACAGCAAAGTGTGAGTAACCAGGAAGCTGAGCATTTGAAATGGGTATAGAGTTGGGCCTGAGTGGCTGGTGCTCTCCTCCTCTACACTCTGCCATTTTTCTCCTTCAACTCCATAGAGTAACCTAAGCATCTATGACATGTCTAGGTCTTCAGTGGGGCTAAGAATTGCTAATAGGAGATTATTGGAGCAAAGCCTCAGGCAATCATTTGAGAAACAGTTGTTTATAATGCCATCGGGCTCTAGTTGACACTGAATATCAGCCTCTGGGTCTTGGGGTGCCTTTGGCTTTGGGGTGTTCCCAAGGAGGCTGACACTATCTAATCTTCCTGGTCACAAAGCAGGGCTTCCTTTCAGCATTCTGTTATGAATTGGGAGTAGTTGGGTGTCACAAACACGGAGAACGCACCAAAGTTCTGTGAACTTGGGTCTCACATGCCTGGCATTCCTTCTCAGTCACGATGAGTTCTCTTAGTTCGAAAATGATTCTCTCAAGGTTTAGTATATTAACTAGAAATGAAATTTAAAAAGCTAAACCAACTGGAGCTACAGATCTTCTGAGTAATATACTGGCAATAGCTTGAAGAGGACGATTCTGGAATTATACTGAAAAAGAGAAATTTTACATCGGTCAATTACTGTCTACTTTTTCTGGAGCTCTTCCACATTTTTCCATCTAATTAATTTTATTGCAACTGCCCCTTAACTAATATAGAAATGTGTCTTTCTATATAGTACTTTGGTCTATTATTATAAAATACTCTAAATAACATCTCCAACTAGGACATAAAAAATAAAGCATAAATACACAGTGCAATATCCAGATGATGTATCATAGAATTATACTTTTGAAACTTATATAATTGTGTGTGTGTACCAATATCTCCCCAATAAATGTAAATTAAATTTTTTAAAACTCAAACTTATACCAAAGCATTAATGAAAACAATAACAACCCTAATAAAAGTACCAATAAAAAATAAACAAATAAAAATATGTTAAGAAGTGAAGCAATAGTCTTGAATATTCTTCGCTTGTACTTAAAAAAACAAAAGAATGTATGTGTAGGGGTAGTGAAGGGAAAGAAGATGGGGAAGGAAATAAAATTTCCTTTTATTTCCTTCCCCATCTTCCTACCAATCCAAGTGATCGGTAGTATTTTTAACTTCTTTCCCCAGTTATTAAAAACATGTATGTCTTTATGTGTTCTTTTGCTTTTCATTGTTTATTGTTAGTTGACAGTATAGTTGACAGGAAGAACTGAGGCAAACTCTTTGTAAGTTATACAATGTAACTTCGAAGTCATTTTTGTAAAACTTATTTTTGCAGCCAAAGTTATCTGAGATGTTGTTCCCGTCTCTGCTCTGGTAATTTCCTATGTGCCTTTGAGTTGCTGATGGCTAACTTCTGCACAATTTTTCCTCCAAAAGAGGCATAAATATGATTTGAAGAAATTGGTTGCAGAACTGCCACAGCATTTTATACACTGACAGAGGCACAGACTAGATGCTATCCTGGCTCCCTGGCAGCGAATAATTGCTAGCAAAATCATGTAATGCAACGCTGTTTACATTCTGATTTCTAATGTTATTATTCGTTGCCTTTCCAATTCATTCTAAAATCATCTCAGGTGCCTTATAAGCAATGACACAGTATTTATAAAATCACAAATTATTTCTCACAAAAATAATTAAAGGTCAAAGGAACCATATATATTCTAAAAAAAAGAAAACTGGCAGTTTAACAAATATTTAAGTATTGTCAATTAAAAATATACATATACTCATATATCTCAGAATAAAAATCATGACTTGATTTTGAAATATATAATAGTTTAGAGCCCACCTAAATTTTCTTACTCTAGTTGACAGTCTTGCATATTTGCAAGGAGATGGGCCAAAGCACTAACTATGGATAGGGCCAGAATGTTTCTCAAAAAAACTCCTCTAGATTCTAGAATGTATCCCAAATTCAATTATCTTGTAAATATACTAGTGACAGTTGTTATATGAGTTTAATTTTGTTTTCAGCTTTAGTGTTGTATTGGGTTGTGTTCAGAAATAGTACTTAATATAAGAATTCATGCATGAAGTGTAATTGAGAGGCAAATTCAGAGATAATCTAGGGGAACAATAGGAGAATGAAGAAGTCAGACAGAGGAATGCAAAAGAGCGATAAAGATGAACTGTTTATTGCTGTGGCTAACTAGACCTTATCTCTCAGGGAAAAGCTGGGAGAGAAAACAGCTGTCTTAGCCAGAATCCAGGAAGCAGAAGTATTTATTTTCCAACTCAGATCCATCCCTGGTTGAGTGCTCTACCCAGGGGTATTAATTACTGACAGTGCTTATCTCTCCCACCTCTGCTCCTAGTAACTGTACAAAAATATATTTGATTTTGATTCTAAGATTTTAAATTCTGGGTTTCTTAGTACCTTCAGAACTATGAGTCTTATTTGTGAAGGCAATTTTTTTCCCCATCTGGAATCTGATAGCCAAGAAATTTCATTTGCTCCATGATATCTTGTGTAGAAATTTATGGCATTTCTATTTCACCAAAATTTATATTGCAAAGTGGAACTAGAATGTGTTAGCCATAAAATGATTGCTAAAAATGTATCATGTCAATGTATGATCAAAGGAACATATTAGGAAAAAAGGGGTTAGAAAAATGAAGGAAATTATAGAGAATTAATATATAATAATTATTGTAAATTTTATTTTATATAAAATTTTATTTTATGACTAAGATATGTCATTAAAACATTATTATGATATGTTTTATTATTAAATAATTTATATTCATTTAAGGTAAATTGTCGAAGCAAAATATACATAGAGAATATTGTACATATAATAATGTGTACAGTTGGGTTCACTAACAAAGTAAACATATCATGCAATGAAAACTCAGTGTTTATTTTACCCTTCAATTCTTGAAGGATAACAAGAAAATGCACACATTTTTGTTCATACACATATAAATAGTGCTGCTACAGAGATATGGTACATTTGTTTTGGCAAATATAGACACATTGTATTGCGAATATTCCTAGAAACGAAATCGCTGGGTCATAGGTTATGCTAATAGTGATTTTAAGTAGATATTGACAAACAACTTTATAAAGTGGTTGTAGCAACTTACGCACCCACAGCAATATTTATCCCCGTTGCTTCATACTTTAGCTAACGCTAAGTATTATCAGTCTTTTTTATTTTAAATGTTCTAATAACCGTGGTGAAAGGGGATGTCCTTGTCTTGTTCCTGATCTTAGAAGAAAAGCTTTCATTTTTCACGATTGAGTATAATGTTAGCTGGTCATATATGACCTTTCTTATGTTGTGGTGTTTTTCTTCGAGGCCCATTTTACTGAGTGTTCTTATCATAAATGGATGCTTTGTCTTGTCAGCTGCTTTTTCTGCATCTGCTGATATGATAATACAATTTTTCTTTTATTTTGTAATGTGTTTAATGGTATCACATTGATTGACTTGCAAATGTTGAACCATCTCTGCATCACTGGAATGAACCCCACTTGATCATGAGATATCATCCTTTAAGTGTATTGTGTTCAATTTGCTAGTATTTTGTTCAGAATTTGCATCTACGTCCATCAGAGATATTGGCCTATCATTTTCTTATTTTTGTGTGGTCCTTGCCTGGCTTTGGTATCAGAGTAATGTTGTCCATTATTTATGGAAGCAGAGATTTTAAAGACAATCCTGCTTTTAAAGTTAAACCTCAGATCAGGCCTGTACCATCTGAGCTCTGCATCTTTCTTCTAATTAAGTTACTACCTCTTTACATTTGCTCACTTGCCTATGCTACTCTTCTCTCTTTATGATACCTGAAACATAGCAAACCCTTCTCCAAACATGCGTGCTTTCTCTGTGGCTGGGATCCATGTGGCTATTTCATAATTGTCTATTTTTTCGATTATAAGCCTTTCTGTTTTTATCTTACTTTTTTGGGTGAGTGTAGGTTCCAAAAGGAAATAATTCCATCAAACAAAGATTGTGCCAGTTAAATTCTGTTTTTCATCACTGTGTCCCCCACTCCTAGCACGTGGATGGCACTTAGAATATAGTCATTATTTCTGTATTTCGTGAGTTAATGAATAAATGAATGCATGTGTGTGAGATTACTTATTTTCTTATACTGATACCCTGCTAGTGATGAAAAGCTGTAGCTTGCTAAAAAACAAAGAATTCTGTATTCCAGCATTTTTGCAGCTCAGGACTGAATTGTGGTAATATAGTTTTTTTTAATAAAAGATTCCTATATATATATATATATATATATATATATATATATATATATATATATATATAAAATTCATCATCTCTTGCCTTCAGTATTATAGGATTTAAATGTAATAATCATAGCTACCTGAATTAAGTGCAAGAATAAATGATAAATATATAATTATATTATTCAGTTAAATTCATAATTTAATTCAATAATTTGATTAGAATTTGATTTTTGAAAGGATAACTACTCCACATATGCTAGTTGTAGTGTCATATATATAGCTTAGAAATTTTAATTGAAGATGTTCTATAATAAAACAATTATGCAAAATTATATCTGTTGTTATATAACACGAAAGATGAACATGTACACACATATACTCAAATACATGCACACATATGCACACACTAGGCAAAAGAGAAGAGGTGGGAAAAACCCAAAATTTGTCAGAGAACTCAATATAGATGTAAATTGATTCCTTGCAAATACTTTCCTATTTCTTTCCTTTTCTCAAATTTTTTCTCAATATTCTTTAAAATATTTTTAGTAAAAGATTAATTAAACCTATAAGGTTTAATTTGATTATCTGTTATTATAGCTATTTTTATTTATACTAACCAATGTCTAAAGTTTATTAATTTTTTTTTCATTCAAAGTAATAGGTTGTCTAAATGTAGTATTTGTAAAGTCAATGGCCATTAAAAATTAGTCACCACATTTTCTACAGAAATATTCATTGTTATCTTCACTGGCTCTTAAGATATTGAAATATTGAGATATTAGTTTATTATTTTCTGTAACCATATCTATGCTCTTCACCATCCATGTTCTTGTTACTAACAGGCTCAAACTAATAAGCTAGAAGCAATAAAGTAAAAAATTTCCATTATCTTTATTAATAATCAAGTAATTTTTTATAATTATACAGTGAAGTTGTGTAACTGTGCGATGTTCAGCCATCAGCCGCCATTGCTCTAATTTCTAAGGATACTTGCAGGTGAAATTACCCTGGAGCAACTCCATTAACCACTAGGTGGTAGTATAACCTTTCTTATTTTTTTTAAAAAAAATCACAATATCAATTTGTCCTTTAAAATTTTTAATTGTAAAGAATAAAATTACTTAATTTGAAGAAACAAATTTAATACATTGTTATTCTATTTATTTACCTTTGGTTTTTCTATGAGATTTATTTTCCAATTTTTTTATTTTATGTTTCCTGGTTATGGAGAGAGTATAAAATCTGTATGTATAGTACAATAATTTTATTGTTTAGGATTTTTTGTTCAGATAATACAGATATATGGAGATATAATGTGCTTTTTAATGTATAAGAAACATTAAGGCACATTTAACATTACGTATTGAAATTAACTTTGTATCTCCATTTAAGATATTCAAGTTTTATTTGATAAGAAAAAAAATCTCTTCAACCACAAATTATTAATACAATTGTTTTCCTATAGATACTGTTCTTAATAAAAAGGTATTGGATACTTCAGTACTTGAAAGACAGTAAAAATAACCCTTTTTAAAAAAAGTGATTTTCTTTAACCATTATAAAAGAAGTATTATAGTCTCTGTTGACTCATATCATTTTATATGAAAGCATGTTTTAATTTTTATATTTCTCTGTGCATAATGTATCTTCCACCTCTCACTGTTTTAAGATTTTATTTTTATTATTGGCTCTCCGTAATTTGGTTTTGTATGCTTTGTTGTGGTGCTCTATATGTTTATCTTGTTCTAGGTTTGTTTAGAATCTTGGCGCTTTGCATTTAGAATTAGCAGTAAATTTGGAAAATGTTCAGTAATCTTTGCTTCACTATTTTGTGTACCTTCTTCTCTTTCTTGTACATAAGTAATGTCCCACACATAAAAAAATAATCTGGTTAAGTTTTGTTTTGTTTGTCTCTCTTTTCCTTGTGCTTCATTTTGCATTCATTTTTTTGTTTAACAAATATTTTCTTCAAGTACCTACAGTGCTTCTAAATTTTGTGATAATTTATAAATATACAAAATTATTAGTAAATGTAATAATTAATTTTTATTTATATTTTTAAATAAATTATTATTATGTAAATTACTATATGCTTTTGACATGTGAAGTTTTATTAGGGTATAATTGGTATACAAAAGACTGCATATTATTAATACATGCAAATTGGTAATTTTGGAAATATGTATACATATGTTATCATCATCACAATTTAGGTAAGAAACATATCAGTCACATTCAAAAGTTTTAGTTTGCCCTTTTTTTGTCTTTATTTTCCTCTGCACAAAAGATATGCTGAATATTGCGTATCTTATAGCTTTAGAATGGTAACAGTTTTAAGAAATATTTCTCAAAATAAGTGCTTTGGGGATTACTGTGACTAATAAAGTTGCTGAAAGCTCTTTCTTAGGAGGCGTTTACTCAATGTTGATTTTTTTTTTAAATCCAGATTTTCATGTATTTTCAGGACCCTTTTATTTAGAAATCTTTTCTTCTATAAGTGAGAGTTTTGTTTTTTAATACTTTAACAACAACACATATTCAAAAAAGAATTTATGATATAATACCCCATGACAAAATAATTTTATTATAAAAGCACAAGGAAGTATTAGTGCTGTTTAAAACCCAATTGTCTGGAAGGTAAGAGCATTTATGTATTTCTGCCTTATTAAAATGTTTGCATTGTAAAACTTCAGTTAAGACTCAACTCATCTACTATGTCTGTGCCAAATTCAAACCTGTTCCACTGTCAAATGCTAAATTGTGAGAGGGGAGAAAACACTTTGAAATATGATCATCCTGTGTCAAACCAAAATTGTGTACATAATATATACCCCCAAAATGAGTGTGATTAACTTATTTAGTAAATAGGGGGGGGGCGGGGGGGAATCCTGGGATTTTATAGATATCTAATACTAGAATGTGCCACAATGTTTAATTTGTGTATGAATCATCCACACTAATGCTACCCTAAGATTGTTGCCTTTTTAATTATGGTGAGTTACTAGAATGGCCCTGGCCAGGAGTCCTGATCATGGGACAATAGTCACAGCGTCTTCAAGGACATCACTGACTTTCAGGACCGAATGTCAACTACAGCCTCACCAATCCTCTTTCTTGAACAACCTAACCTTTCATTATCTAATAGTCTGCCTTCTGTCACTGACAGTTTCCTTACAGCCTTCATTCATTTAGAGCTTCCTCGAGCACCTAAGTGTCTGTTTTTCAAAGGCATCTGATCACCCCTTTCAAGACTTCATTCTTTCTCCTGTCACGTTTTATCTTATTGCTAAAAGTGCTGAAGTTGTTAGTAATTTATGGCCAAACATAGAGGAAAACAAGACGAGTATACTTGGCATATAGCATTTGATCACACTGAGAACTTGTTCTGATTATATACATTTATTAGACATTATATCCCACTAAAATTTAAAGAAAAAATAACGTACTTTTAACAGAATTTAACAATGAAACAAGGTTCACACTTAACTATTAATTTCATTACCTTTAGCTTATTTTATATGAGTTCAGCAAACAAGTGATTTTTATCAGTCTCAGACTTTCTATCATAAAGTAGAGGTAGTTGTAATAAATTTCTACTGAAGAATAGGTTTTCAGTGGCCATAATATGTTTTTTTATGACAGCTCTGATAATTTAAATAAAAGTGGTTCATTATATTTCTGCCTTTCACTATTTTTTTTTCTAAAAATAACTTCTAATAGCTGACCAATAAATAGATCATGTACTCTAGGTGTTCAATCAGCCATTTATTTTGGGTTCATTCTGTTAAATTCCCCCCCCCCCCCCCGCCCCACACACACACCAAATTTCCTATGCAAAAAAAAAAAAAATGACAAATGAATTGTTTTGAGTATTTAGACATCTTATTATATATGTTTCCTGCAATTTCTAAAGATACAACATCTTGTCACCTGTGAAATATATGCAATTATTTTTTGCAAGTATTCACATGATATTAGATAAAATATTTGCTCTACCCAAATACCTATTCTAGGGGAGCAGTGAAGGAAAATTGTACATACACCATTTTTTTTTGCAAAAGTTTGAAAAGAAGCATAACCATCATAAAGCGATGGCCAGTGCCCTGGAGGAGTTTAATGATTTTTTTTTAAAGAGCATAATGTAAAGTAAGAGGCATATGCATGTGGGTTAAAATATCCCCAGGCTATTTTTACCCCTTTGTGACAGAGACTAGCATCTAGAACTGAGAACCATCGCCCAAAGATTTTCAATGTGACCCATAACACCATTTATTCACAGGAGGTTATTCCATTTTCATGAAAATACCAAGGTACGTACATCACCTAAGTATAAAGGTAAGTTTATGTGTAGCGCGTGCTGAAGAAGCTCATGAGGAAGATGTGACCACTGGTTTGATGCGATAGCTGACCTGAGTGATTGCAGGCTTCCCACCCTTCCCCTGTTCAGAATGTGCACTCCATGTGCCTTCCCCACTCCCAGAAGTTGCCCCAGTAATACGGCCTTGAGATAGGAACGTAGTGATGAGACTAACTGGACTAGGTATTACACCGTTCAGTCTTCCTCTGTGTGTAACTGAATCCAGCTAAGGCCCCCGCTAGGTAAACTTTTGAGACTCCACTGGTGGGTGTGGAACACTACTTTTCTTGGGGTAACCTCTCGTCATCCCCTTACTCATTAAACCTGCCACGAACAATCCGGAGGGGCTGCCTCTTTCTTCCATCTCCCCCTGCCTTCGGCAGACAGGCTGGTTTCAGATTTCCCCTGGGAAACAGCCAGCCAGTCATGAAAAGCCACAGAAGGGATCAGCCAGGGTGGCTCAGTGGTGAACGCCAACCTGTGAATCAGGACGGCACACGCCCGGCTTGCTCCCCAGTGTGGGACATGCAGGAGGCAGCCAATCAATGATTATCTCTCATCAGTGATTTCTTTCTCTCTCTCTCTCTCTCTCTCTCTCTCTCTCTCCCCCCCATCCTTTCCACTCTGAAATCAATATATATATATATATATATATATATATATATATATATATATATATATATATAAAGAAAAGCAACAGATAGACAGAGAAGAATCACCTACATCATTCCACCTTACTCAAGGGTTAGACGCACTGATGATATGAGAACAGTTTGAAGATACTGCTTTCAATTGCTGTTCTGAAGCTCACTTCAGTCCTTTACTATAGCAACACGTGTAGAAGATAACATATATTTGAAGGAATCCTTGATAGTATTTTGAAAACTGCTTAATAATATGACCAGCATGTTATCGTGTGGCTGGATAATTTATTTTTCTTTCTAGCAAAAGAGCATTTATTTGTGTGTGATATTACCTTAAGGCACTTTCGCTCACTGCTAGGATACAGAAATGTTTAAGAGATACTTTTTCACAGTCCAGGGGAAGATCAGATAAGCTGCCTGTTGAGAAAGGCTTGGTCTGTGATTGCTTTTAGCTCTCAGGCCATGATGAAGAAACAAACAGCCACAGAAGAGACGAGGAAGAAAATAGTTAACTTGTGAATGAATTTTAGTCTCCAACTGGGCATTTGTGTGGAAGAGTATAATGTCACTGTTCCTCAGTCTTGGTGTCATTCGTATTCCATTAGGCCTTTACTCGGTGAACACAAGGAGCTCGCTAAAGTCTGTGGGCAGGTGGCTGGGACAAGAGGAATGCCTCAAGGATATTTGCTGCTTTCACCAATGACAAGGCTACAGAAGGGTTAGAGGGCACAAGGACATCACCCTTTGCCGCCTACTCTTTGCTGGTTTATTATGGTGCCCCACGGGTGACGGGGTGCAGGGGAGCAGGGTAAAGAGATAGTGTGGTGGTGAGGAAAGAGGACAGGGAAAATGGAAAGCAAGAGAAACACCACAGTGACAACAGAATCTCATTGGCTTGCTGTAAACCAGGGAAACATCTCCAACACCTTACAGAGCTTCCCTCTGGGTTATAAACCATACAGATGGCTACCGAGTCCATTAGTACGCAAATAGCAAGCCTTACTAAAGAGAAAGCCTTAACATGACTTCAAAATATTTGAAGCCAGTGGTAAACTGAACCTAAATAAAGCTTTAGTATAGCCAGATCCAGCTCACCTACAGAAGAAACAAACACAGCTCTCTCCCCTACAACATATGCAGATCAATTACAGAAGAACCTGCGTAGGCTGTTCTGGGTTACATTTTTTACTTTCTTTGAAACAAACCAGTTGAAAAGAAAAAATTCTAAAAATGAAATGAGTTACAAAATAAAAACAGGTTAATAAAATTATATTAATGCATTAATATGTTAAACTATATTAATATGAAAGTAGATCTCAAGAATAGAAGTATTATCAGAATCATTTTACAAGAATTAACTGCTTACAAAATCAATACATTTTTAAGTGTGTTTGCATCTAATGAAAAGAGAAAACTGAATGATATCCCATTTGAACATAATTACAAATGTGTTAGAACATAAAACAGGCATTGACAGAACATAAGAGAAAAATATATATACATTCACAATTGTATGACAAATTAATCTCAGAATGTCAAAAATGGATAGAGCAAGTTGATTCAAGTAGGATAAGTTTAGAATATTTGAATAGCACTGCAACTCGACCTGACCTAATTGACATTCTTTTCTGATTTACAAAGAATATTTAACCAACATTTTCAATATAGCCCATATTTTGAGGAATAAAATGTCTCAGTGAATTGTACAGGATTGAAACAATATAGTCTGTTTCCTTGTTGTAACAGTATTTGTATAAAAAATCAATAATAGTAAGTTACCTGAAAATTCCCAATATTTAGAAATTAGGGAATACACTAGTAACACATATTGATGGGTTAAAGAAAAGAGCACAAAGAAAATCAGAAAATATTATAACATGGTTAAAAAAAACTGCATAAAGATAAAGCCAAAGCAGTGTTTAGATGTAAATTTAGATCTTAAAATTGTAACAGTAAAAAAGAAGCAATGTATATCAATAATCTAAGCTTTATCATTTAGAAACAAACAAAAAATAACAATGTTATAACAAAATGAGAGGTTAAATCGTGAAAATAAAGAGAAATCAATGAAAAAAAAGCAAATACAAATTAACAAAACTAAAGTTTAGTTTTGAAAAACATTTATAAAACTGATAATGTTTCAGAATAGAGATGTTGGAAATATTAAATATGAGAATATGAAATGGCATAGAAATAATAATAAGATAATAGTATAAACTACTTAATGGCAATGATTTGAAAAAAATAGATGGGATCAAGGAAAACTTTGTGATATCTCACACTAACATGGAAAGAATTAGAAAATTTGAATAGTTGCTTATTTAAGATGACATGTGTTTGTAATTCAAGATAACCTTCCCTCAGATACATTGTTAGGCCCATTTGCTTCACTGCTAAGTTCTTTCAAAGACTATTAAAATAAATAATGAAATAATAATTCCAGGAAATCAGTAAGAAAATTGCCAACTCATTTTATTAAGCCAGGCAAACACTGATAATAAAAATCTGACAATGCCCTGACCAATGTGACTCAGTGGATAGAGCATTGGCCTGCAGACTCAAGGGTCCCAGGTTCGATTCCACTCAAGGTCATGTACCTTGGTTGCGGGCACATACCCAGTAGGGGGTGTGCAGGAGGCAGCTGATCAATGTTTCTCTTTCATCGATGTTTCTAGCTCTCTATCCCTCTCCCTTCCTCTCTGTAAAAAATCAATAAAATATATTAAAAAATAATCTGACAAGATATTACCAAACCAAAAGTACATGCTACTGTATCTACACTAATAAAAGAGAAACATGCAAATTTACCATCACTCTGCTATGCCCACCAGCCAATCAGGAGGGAATATGCAAATTAGAAGGCCAAAGATGGCAGCCGCCCAACTGCTCCAGGCTTGGAGTGTCCGGGAGGGTGGGGGGGGGGCAGGACTCCTACTATGATAAGGAGGGCTGGGGGAAGAGGGATCTACAGGAGTGGCATTTTGGCCACAGTGTAGATGAAGACTGCAGACTCTGGAGTCTGCAACGAAGATGAAGATGGCAGACTCTGGCTGGAGTCTGCAGCGAAGATGGCAGACTCCGGCTGGAGTGAAGGCCTAGGTCCTGGGTGCCGGAGAAAAACTGGTGCTGGAAGCCAAGGGAAGGAAGGCCTATTGCACAAATCTCTTCATGCAACGGGCCTCTAGTTAGACTATAACTTGAAAAATATTCAAGTCAATATGAGGACATTTCATTAAAAAACTTATAAAAATATTTCATGACCAAGTGAAGCCTATTTAAACACTGCAAAGTTGGTTTGAAATTAGAATAGCAACAGTAGCATTCAGCATATTAAAAGCACAAAGGGGAAAACTCATGTGTTTATCTCAATAGAAGCAGAAAAGTAAAAAATAATAATAATACAAAAAATAAACAAGCATTCATCATTTATTAAAAAATCACAGGAAACTAGGAATACAAATTCTACTAATTTTATAGGAGTGCTGTAACAAAGTCTGACAACCTAGGAGACTTCAGAGAATAGAAGTTTATAGGCTCACATTTCCTTTGGCCCAAAATCTCAAAAGTTTCAGCAGGATCCAGGCTCCCAGGGAAAGTGCTAGGGAAGGATCTTCTCCAGGCCTGGTTCCCACCTTCTGGTGGACCTTTGGCTTATGGTGTTTTCTCTGTGTATCCATCTCTGTGTCCAAATGTTTGTTTGTGTTTGTTTTGTTTTCTAAGGACACCAGTCATATTTGATGACTGGCCCATCCTAATCTTGTTTGAGCTCATTTTAACTAATTATGTCTGCAATACCCTATTTCTTAAGAAGGTCACATTTTGAAGTACTGGGAGTTAGGATTAAACATTTGCATTTTGGGGATACAGTTCAATCCATAACAGAAGTGAACCTCATCATCTTGGTAAACATGCTAATAAAAAGAAATGCCATTTATATTATAACTAGAGGCCTGGTGCATGAAATTCATGCATGGGGTGTGTGTCCTTCAGCCCAGCCTGCACCCTGTCCAATCTGGGACCCCTCAAGGGATGTCAGACTGCCCGTTTAGGCCTGATCCCACCAGGCAGTTGGACATCCCTCTCACAATCCAGGACTGCTGGCTCCCAGCTGCTTGCCTGCCTGCCTTCCTGATTGCCCTAACCGCTTCTGCCTGCCAGCCTGGTCACCCCTAACTGCCCTCCCCTGCAGGCCTGGTACCCCCCAACTGTTCTCCCCTGCAGGCCTAGGTCCCTCCCAACTGCCCTCCCCTGCTGGCCATCTTGTGGTGGCCATCTTGTGTCCACATGGGGCAGTCATCTTGTGTGTTGGAGTGATGGTCAATTTGCATATTATTCTTATATTAGATAGGATTAATATTGACACATTAAACAATCTGTTTCTCTGAAAGGGAGAAAAGCAAGCAAAGATAGCCATTTTCAGCATTTTTAGTCAACAGTGGCTGTTAATTCTAGCCAGTAAAGCAAAGCAAGAAAAATAATGTGTCATTAACACTGGAAAAGGAGTTAAATATCTTCCTTCATTTGCAGATGTAATTATTTATTTATAAGTTCCAAAGATATTCTCAAAAACAAGTATAATTAACATCAGAATACAGCAAGTCCACAAGATCATATTTTTATACAACAGTGATGGACAATAGGAAATTATTTTATAAAACCAATTTACAGTATCAAAAATATAAAACACTCAAGGATAAATTTAATGGATGATGTGTCACAGTTTTACCTTGAAAACCACACAACATTGCTATGATAAAGACTTAAATAAATATAGAAATATACTATGTTCATGCATTGGAAGATGCAATCTAGTTGATATATCCATATATCTCAAATGCTTTAATTATCCAACCTAATTTCAATTAAAATTGCATTAAGTGACTTTAGTTTCCAGCCAAGATGGAGTGACAGACATCAGATTTACTTTCCTGACAGAAACAACCAGGACAATCAAACAAAACACATGTCCAATGGTTTTGATGATACTGGACATCAGACAGCAAATGGCAGCAGCCCCCAATACAAATGAAGTGAGCTCTACAATTGTTCCTACTTAGTGCCTCGAGGGAGCAGCGCTTGGTGATGGTGAGGAGATTGGGGGAGTGGACTCAGGAAGGACTGAGGTGAAGTATGATGGTATCCATAAGTGGCATAATTGAGTGTCTGGGAGAACAAAGAGTGAGGTACCGGAGAGGAGAGAGACACGCAGAAAGAATTCCAGACATCTTCAGATTGCCTCTCTCAAGTTCTGCTTAGAGTACTGATCAATGTAGCCATGTGAGGCAAATACCTGAGCTTACATCACCATGCATTCAAATCTTATGTGCATTCTTTTAAAAATATATTTTTATTGATTTCAGAGAGGAAGGGAGATGGAGAAAGAGATAGAAACATGAATGGTGAGAGAGAATCATTGACTGGCTGCCTTTTGCATGCCCCCACAGGTTAATTTTATTCGAAGTAAGCCCATCCTCGTGCAGTTCATTATTCTTCAGATGAGTAAACTGAAAGATTAAATAGTTAGTATTGACATAAAATATTCTCTAGTGGGGATACAAAATAAACTAGACTTTATTCACAAGGTGGAATATATCATCATGTCAGATTCCAAAATATATGGTACTCCCTAGCCAGTTTAGCTCAGTGGACAGAGCTTTGCCCCAAGGACTGAAGGGTCCAGGTTCAATTCTGGTCAAGGGCACGTACCTTGGTTGCAGGTTCCCTGACCCTGGTCAGGGTGCATGCAGGAGCAACCAATCGATGTGTCTCTCTCACATCGATGTTTCTCTCTGTCGCTCCCTCTCCCTTCCACTCTCTCTAAAAAAATCAGTGGAAAAATATCCTCAGGTGAGGATTAACAAAAAACAACAAAAGATATGGTTCAGATACAGATGCTTTAATTCACATTAAAGAGCATAGCCCCAACCAAAGTAGATGCCATTTTATGTAGCAAGAATTCAAGAGATGATTCTTATTTATTAATCATGATGCAAATGTCATAGATAATTCAGTACTTGATCAGGATGTATAAACACTTATCTATAAAAGGGGAAGAAAACAGGGAATTGAAGATGGAATGATGGGATCAATATTTAATTATTATTTTCAACCACATTGAAGAGGTTCAGTCATCTGCATTTGAACTGTGGTTTGCTCACATCTTCCTGGAGTGAACTTATTATTATTCATTCTCTAGTGTAGCATAAAGAAATAACTCGGGTGAAGCCTCAGACAGCAATTAAGCACATGGGCACTTATTCAGGCTTGTTTTCCCCCTAGAACTTGTGAAATGAAGAACCAATCTTAATAGTACCAGAATCATTATTTACATGGTAAATGAGATTATTGGACAAACATTATTCTGTGTGAAGATTATGAAAAGAAGAAATTTATTTTAAGGAGTTTTTGTAATCATCTTTATCAGTTGATATAAAATCACAATTTTTTTCAGTTACTAAAAATGCACAATATTATTTTTAATTAAACTATTTCATAGATGTTCTCATGTTTACATCCTACTTTGATGCTTCCTCATTACAGAAATATTTGCAAAATTGTAGACATGTTTAGTATTAAATCAATCTGTACTTACCCAATTGAGTAAATTTCTTATAAAACTTCAACATGCCATGTGATATAAACATTTGTTTCTGTGACTGCTATGCTCTTCTCTAAATCATGTCAACATTGGTCCATGGAGTGATTTCCTTATGTAAATGCTTTTTCTTGTATTATTTCCTTAAGAAAAATCTGCTCATAATATAAAACAATTCACTGTTGAAACTTTTAGATATTACCACCTTATTATTTCCTTCTCTAACCTCTTGTAGAAGTGTCAGCTCATTCAAGAATATGTAACTGCAATGTAAATTAGCAAATGATTTTCTGGTAGCTAGAGGTTTTGTGTTTTGTGAGAATTATACCTTAGAGTTAGGAATATGAATACACGAACATATTTTTAGGTAAATATTTTAATAGTTAGCATACGGTGTGGCATTTTATACATGTATATACCAGTTGTGGTCTGGGTGATTATTTGACTGATGATAGAAGCAAAAAGATTTATTTTTGTCTCAATACCACAATCACAAGATGAAAGGAACTGCAAGCTCAAATCCCATAATCCTTCTTTTATGTGCTAATTAAAATATCTCATATGCTCATGAAATGCTTGCTCAGCTTCCTTCTTCTCTGCTACCTTCACTTTTCATAATGTCACTGGATTTTCTGTCCAAATCCCAGGCATTCTCAGGCTTTTCTCATCATTTCCCAGTGGTTGTCTCCTATAACTGATATTAACCAGATGACTGTCAGCATGTCAAAGTTGTGACCCACTGCTGAGGGAGAAAAATATCATTCACCCCAATTTGTGTTACATCCTGCCTGTCTAGTCCTTTGGGACTGCTGTAACAAAATACCACAGACTGAGAAGCTTATCAATGACAAACTGATCCTCCACAGCTCTGGAGGCTGGAAGCCAGACTTGAGGGTGTGGGCATACTAAGGTGAGAGCTGTCTCCTGAGTCACAGACCTCTCTTTGTGCCCTCACATTGCAGAAGGGCTTAGGGTGTCTCTCTGGAGTCTTTTCTATGCTGGAGGGTTTCATTCTCGTGACCTAAGCACCTCCCAGATCCTCACTTTACTATACTGTTATCTTGAGGGGTTAGAATTCCAGTATATGAATTGTGGGGAGGTGTAAACATCAAACCATAACCATGCCAGCAGCTGGAACTGATTTGTTTACCCCAAGCATTGCCATTTATTTACAAATATTTTTATAAAAGCATCATGGTCAAAGGTACAGGCTTTGCAGCCAGGCTATAGGAACTCTTGGCTCTGATACTTGACTTCGAGCCACAGCTTCTAACCTCTAAAGAGTCATAAGGATACACTGCTCATTGGGCAGGAAAGTTGTGGAAATTATGTAAAGGAATGTAGATAGAGTGCTTATTTTAGTGCTGGGAAAATAGCAAGCATTCAGGAAACTGTGGGGAATGGCATTGCATCATTATAAATATGAAATAATAATATCTATTATTTCTGAATGTATTGAGTACCCTCTAGAAATTAAATCATGCATGAACACTTAGATACAAAAAAGTAGAGATGTACAGCCACCATAATTAAGAACTGAGAGTCGCTTCAGCTCTCCTTTGTAAGAAGCACCAGAGAGTAGGTCAGATCTTCCCTCTTACAATCAACAGGGCTAACTAAATACAATACAATCTCGTGCCTTTTTTATTCCTAGTAATTTCTAGTAATTCTAAAACATTAACTAACAAAATAAAGACTGTTTCAGAAGACAAAGAAGTAGAAAAATACTGTTTCTGTTTCTTGAAGAGGTCTTAAGAACAGTATGAGTGAATGTCTGTGTGCATAATAAATTCAATTAGCTTTTAAAAACTATTTACAATAAGTTTGCTGGGGTTTTTTTTAACCCTAAATTTTTGTCACCAATGAAGTCATTGAAGTTGCTAGATATTAGAAAACACATACTTAGGAAGTGGGAGACAAAGGAGGGGTGATTGGAATGGAGATGTCTGGAACAAAAGGGAATGTTGTTCAAATTATAATTAAACTAGAGGCCTTGTGCATGAAATTCGTGCATGAGGTGGGGGGGTGTCCCTCAGCTCAGCCTCTACCCTCTTGATCTGGGACCCCTTGAGTAATGTCAGACTGCCCGTTTAAGCCCAATCCCACCGGGCAGTCAGACATCCCTCTCACAATCCAGGACTGCTAGCTCCCAACTGCTCACCTGCCTGCCTTCCTGATTGCCCCTAACCGCTTCTGCCTGCCAGCCTAATCACCCCCTAACCACTCCCCTGCCAGCCTGATTGATGCCTAACTGCTCCCCTGCCAGCCTGTATGTCCCTAACTGCCCTCCCCTGCAGGCCTGGTCACCCCTAACTGCCCTCCCCTGCAGGCCTAGTCACCCCTAACTGCCCTCCCCTGCAGGCCTGGGTGCTCCCCAACTGCCCTTCACTACAGGCCCAGTCACCCCCAACTACCCTCCTCTGCCGGCCTGGTCACCCCTAACTACCCTCCCCTGCAGGCTTGATCGCCCACAACTGCCCTCTCTTGCAGGCCTAGTCCCTCCCAACTGCCCTCCCCTGCTGGCCATCTTGTAGTGGCCATCTTGTGTCCACATGGGGGCAGGATCTTTGACCACTTGGGGGCAGCCATATTGTGTGTTGGAGTGATGGTAAATTTGCATATTACTCTTTTATTAGATAGGATAGAGGCCTGGTACATGGGTGGGGGCCAGCTGGCTTGCCCTGAAGGGTGTCCCGGGTTAGGGTGGGGGTTCCCTTGGGGCATGGGGCGGCCTGGTCGAGGGGCCTGTGGTGGTTTGTAGGCTGGCCATGCCCCCGGTGACCCAAGTGGAGGGCCTGGTATCTGGGATTTATTTATCTTCTACAATTGAAACTTTGTAGCCTTGAGTGGAGCCAAGCATTCTGCTTGCTCTGTGGTGGCAGCCATTTCTGTTGGAATTTATTTATCTTCTGTAATTGAAACTTTGTAACCTGGAGTGGAGGCCTGGGCTGGCAAGGGCAGGCAGAAAGCTTGGCTGCCTCCATTGCCAGGGAAACCCAAGCCTCCCTCCTGCTCTTTGTGGCTGCAGCCATCTTGGTTGGGTTTATTTGTATATTTGCTCCTGATTGGCTGGTGGGCGTGGCTTGTGGGCATGGCTGTGGATGTAGAGGAGGTATGGTCAATTTGCATATCACTCTTTTATTATATAGGATAAATATGCTTAATAATTTAATCACATTCATGAGAGATCCTCTCTCCATCTCAACTGCACATAATAAAGACACCAAACTATAAATGAGCATGATTTAAATTAAGAAACATTGATAATTTTCATTCAGATACATTTTAAAAGAAATATTTTTATTGATTTCAGGGAGGAAGGGAAAGGGAGAGAGAGTTGGAAACAGCAATGATGAGAATCATTGATCGTCTGCCTACTGCAGACCCCCCACTGGGGATCGAGCCACAACCCCGGCATTTGCCTTACACTGGACTCAAACCTGGGACCCTTCAATCCACAGGCTGATGCTCTATCCACTGAGCGAAACCACCTAGGGCCAGATACATTTTTTAACTGAAGTATCCCATTTCTCCATTCCACCCACAGAGATTATTTGAAGAATTTAACTGTACAACTCTAAGCAGAAGAAAAAAAATACATGCATAATATACACTGAGTGGCCAGATTATTATGATCTCTGAATGCATAATAATCTCGCCACTCAGTGTGTATGTATACACACACACACACACACACACACACACACACACACACATATATTAGAGGCCCAGTGCATGAATTTATGCGTGGGTGGTGTCTGGCCAGCCTGGCCAGGGGGAGGGAACATGGGTGGTTGGTCGGTCTGCCTGCTGGTCAAACTCCTGGTCTAGAGGACAATTTGCATATTAGCCTTTTATTATATATGTATACACTGAGTGGCCAGATTATGATGTGTTCAGAGATCATAATAATCTGGCCACTCAGTGTATATTCCTTTAAAAATATAATTTAAAACAAAACCTCCTCTCAACCCAGAAAACCTCTCCACAAAAAATAGAAGAGAAGGAAAACAATTGTATTATTGAATAAGCATTAAACCACTTTCTGGTTTAATGTGATGTGTATCACAGGCAAATTGCTAAGAGATTGTAGTCAGAAAGAAATCTCACCCTCTCATATAGATAGCTAAGCAGATACAATGCATTTCATGTATGTGGTTAAGACAAGTAAGAGGACTTAAGTAAGTTCTCAAGTAAGAGGACTTGACATCACCGTTTTTTATTACATTTATTGTTGTGAGCATGGTAATAGGACTAAAAAGGTTTCAAGTGTACATTTCTATAATACATCATCTGTGTATTGCATTGTGTGTCTATTCCCCAAAGTCTACCTTCTTCCATCACCATATAGTTGACCCCTTTTACTCTTTACTACATCCTCACTTTCCTCCCCCCTGGCAACCACCATACTGTTGTCTGTGTTTGTAAGTTTCTGTTTGCTTTTCTTCTTTGTTCATTAGTTTCCTTCAGTTTTATATCTCACAAATGAGTAAAGTCGTATGGCTCTTGACTTTTTCTGTATGACTTATTTAGTTTAGCATGTTAGTCT
Source organism: Corynorhinus townsendii (assembly GCA_026230045.1). Lineage (NCBI taxonomy): Eukaryota > Metazoa > Chordata > Mammalia > Chiroptera > Vespertilionidae > Corynorhinus > Corynorhinus townsendii. Next base: position 13,491,890 of record JAPDVU010000002.1, read on the forward strand.
TAAGATCCATCCAGGTTTTCAACCATGAGCAAAGATAAAAGACAGCACCCTTTTTTTACATGTCGTGCATACAAAATTCACTAGGTAATTGTGGTGACTATCCATCTATTAGATATGTTTTTATTATTATGCAAAGGAAAAGTTAACTTCTCATTTATTTATGTCAAGAAGTCATTTTAAAGGTTGGAGTGAAATGCCTGCCTAAGTTAGGCACATACCCTCTTACAAAAATTGGGAGATTACTTAAGAAAATGACAAAAAAAGATGTTAATTCAATAGTTTTGTGTTTCTGATTTAGTTTACTTGAAATCATTTCTTCAGAAACCATGTGATAAGTTTGCATGGTGACAGATAATTACTAGAATTAGTGGGGTGACCACATTTCAAGGTATAAATATATCAAATAATTTTGTTTTACACCTGAAACAAATGTAATTGATATAATACAGTATACCAACTATTCTTAAATAATAAAAATAAGTAAGATATATTAAGGGGAAAAATAAAAGAAACCATGGTTAAGACTTGGAGCATTAAATATTTCAAAACATATGCCACTTTTATATTATTTACAAACATTTTTCAGTTAAGACAGAATAGATAGCTGGTTAATAGACATCAAATTTTATAATATAACCGATTTCCCTAATGGCCATAAACTGATACAATAGTAAAACAGTCAATGAGAGTTTTTCTACCACTAAAATCCATGAGAGGAAAAAGGCAAAAACATAAAGTCAATGCACAGATTTATTTCTGGCTGAATCTCTGATTGCTATGCTCCTAAGTAATATGTTTGCTATAATTTGTTATAGAAGTGTCTTTCAATATCTCCCAACTTTGGAATACTTCTGCTTATTTTAAATTAAAATGTACTTTTCTTACCATAAGATAATATAAAATACTTGTATAACACTGTTAATCTGTTAATGATTTTCTCCCTTTTTAAAAGTAAATTTATTAGGGTGACATTGGTTAGTATGATCATACAGGTTTCAGGTATAGATGTCTACGTTACACGATCTGTATATTGCACTGTGTGCCCACATTCCAAAGTCAAACTACCTTCTGTCACCATACAGAAGGCCCCTTTCTTCCCATCCCTCTCCCCCGCTTCCCTCTGGCAGCCACCAGTTTGTATCCACAAGTTTCAGCTTCCTATCCCACATATGAGTGAAATCATATGGCTCTTAGCTTTTTCTTGATATTATCATTTCTTTGTGCCTGGATTTCTACCCAGGTTTTAAGTTTCTCTTTAGAATCCATTAGCATCTCTTTCGAACCAGGGCCCCTTTCTTTTGTGCTTCTTTCCCACCCTTTCTCTTTCTTCCCTACCAATCTCAACCTTCTGCCCTCTACAGTGTTCTGACACTTTCATTTTTAATGCATTGTTAAACCATTTTGAAATGCACACACAGGTATTTCCTAGCCCATCATTGGTCTAAGCTAATGGCTATGCTCTTTGTACCCCTGTTGTATTTGCAACTATTACTGTGATGGCCTTGCACTTGGCATGAAGTGGTATCTTTTCTGCTCAACAAAATTTGCAAAACATTTGGCTCTGTAATCCACTGGCTCTGTCATTCTCCCATCACCACAGGAGAAAAACATCACACTTAATTCCACTCCTCTCCACAGCCACTAGAAGTGAATCAATTACTAACTGCTATGTTTCATTACAAACAGTTTAATGTATATTTAGTCCTCTCTCAGAAACTCTCATCCCCTTATATGAGACCCTGGACATTTCAAAATTTTATCAATCTATGCACCCTATGCCTTAAATTCTATTTCCCTCTCCCACTTCTACCTGCCAGATTTCTACCACTTTTACCCCCACATTAACTTTCTTTAAACATTGCTTTCCATGGAATATTGAAAACTCAAAATCCTCGCCAGGGAACAAAGCCTCCTCTCTGTTGTCTGACTCCTGTGGGCATCTGCAACACGGCTTCCCCTTACTTTCTGGTCCCATCTCTCCTAAATGTTCTATGTGTAGATATTTGTTGACAAGTTAAGTGTAAAGTAAGTATTTTGTTTTATAAGAAATATGTTTCCCTCTCACTATTTTCAATAGCAACATAATTTCTGTTTCAATATTTAATTTATATTTCATCAGAGAGTGGAAAGAGAATCAGACTGGAACTTCCCATTTCTCGCAACTTCCTGAGATTTGGGGTTCGTCCAAGGAAGATAATATATTGCAGGAAGGGGGATGGATGTAGTCCCTGACGATACCTGACAGCAATAACGATAAAGGGTGGAGCTTATTTCCAAAGGGTACGTGATAACTATGGCACTGCCTGCTGGTCAGATTCTTAGCCTCTCTGGACTGCTGCTGAAGTCTCTCTGGTTTCCATGCACAGGGCTCATTCTGTTCTGTTGTCATTTTATGCCTCACATTTTGATACAAGGGACTTACAGCTTGATTTCAGTTTCCCATAATATTGCAGGAGGCAGTTTTAATAGCCACACATTTGCCCTGACATTGTTTGCCTTCTGATATTGCTGGCACACCTGCCTATGGATAGCTAAGGTGACTGTACTGCTACACCCTGAAGCTCTGGGTACCGGAAGACAAGGGTCGTTAGCCCACCGAGAAAGCAGAGCTGAAGCCTGTATGGAAGTATAAGTCGTCAGCAGAGAAGATGCACCTCTCTATTTCAGAAAGTCATACTAGTTCTGTACAATAGCAGGGTGTGGGGATTACTGATACGCGGCAGCCCCATGCTTTGTGCTTATGTGAGTTTTACATGGATTTCACTTGTAAATCTTGTTTATAAAATTCATCACATCCGATGGCTGAAATATTTCCTCCCTGGTGCTACAGATCCAGCTACGCTTTTCTTATTTTTCTACTACATATTTCAGTTGTACCAAGAACACCATAGCAATAAAGGGCGGAGCTTGTTTCCAAGAGGGTAAATGATTACCAAGAAGGATTAACCAGGACAATGGCTCCAGACTTAGTGCTCAGAAGGTAAAATGACTGAAAATTACGGAGCATTTGTGTTTACTGATTATCAGGTTAAAGCTGTGTTCCCAAGTAGATGCCTATTTTTTTTCTTTAAAGGGGTTCAAACTGTGTAGACCAGGTAGTCAGGTAAAATCTTCACTGCAGGAAATACAAATTTCAAATCTTTCAAAAGGCATTCCATTTTTCCCCCTGTAATTAGGCAATTAATTCTACTGGGGCTTATAGACGACATGCAGTGAGGGGAAGAAAGAAGAAGAAAAGTTGTAAATCAAATATTTCAGTTTTGCTTTAAAGGTCACAGAATCATATGACCTACCTCAGAAGCATTTAGCTGGAAATAAAGAACTTGGGAAACAAATTCAGTAATTCCAATTATAAAGTTAGGTTAATTATTATGTAGAAGGTTTTCTCTTAAAAAGCTTACTAGGGTGTTTGAAAATAGTTTTGAACGATTTTATACTGTGAACCGTATTTTATTTATCCTTCATTGTTTTCAGGTAAATATGTGATATATACAGGACTTGAATCCTCTTTCACCGTGCAAATAAAAACAGAATAATAGAGGACTTCTTTCTTTCATGTGATGACATTAAAATATATTTTGAAATGTATAAACCAAAACGTTAAAATGTGGAGTCAGAATCTTGGGGGCAAAACTTGATTGAAGTGCTAAAATATTAACAATATTCATTGCAAACTATATTTGTGAAATTTCTGTACAAAGTGATAAGCAGCCGATCCATGATTCTCTCTCATCATGGAAGTTTCCATCTCTCTCTCCCTCTTCCTTTCTCTCTGAAATCAATAAAAATATTTTTAAAAATCAAAATGATAAGCAAATATACTCTCCTAAGTAGTTGTGGGTTGAGAACATAATTATAGTTAGTGAGAAAATTAGTATTTTTAGAAAGCCATACTAGTTCTGTACAATAGCAGGGTATGGGGATTGCTGATATGTGGCAGCCTCATGTTTTGTGCTTATGTAAGTTTTTGTGGGGCTCACGGGCACCTAGCTCAAGCAACTCTTCTCAGTCTTATGTGCAGGTATTACCATCAATCCAAAATCTGACCTCAGCAGCTGGCATAGAAGTAATGTGTATAACCCAAAGCGTGGACAGAGTGTCCCATTCCTTTCAGTGACTTCAGTGTCATGTTGGTGACAGCAAGGACTGTCATTTGGGACCATCTGTTTGGAATTTCAGAGCAACAAGAGATAAAAATCATGATCCAGGAAAGTTTTCTTTTCAATGTTGAACAAGCCTCCATAACATATACAGAGACAGAAAGAAACTGTATGTTCAGTCCATTGTATATTTGTTTTCTTTTACAGCTCACTGACATTTACCCAAACTGATGCATCTTTACTTTTTATTTCTGCCACATCTGAGCAATATAATATTTCATATTAATAATAGTAGCTCAGAGTTCCATTTTTTTTGCCTCAGATGTGGGAGACTCCTGTTTCCCAGATTTATAATATAAATATGTAACACATTATAATACAGTGTATTTTAATATATAATTTATAAAGCATATTATACAATCTATTAAAATTATATTTTAATAATTATGTATAATTAATATATTACAGTAAATGTAATGTATTATAATATACATTTATAAATACATTAGATAAATATAGTAGATGTTCTGTTACTTAGTCTTTAAAATATATCTAAAATATCACCATTTCTTAGCAAGATCACTATCATCTTGATCCAAATTTATCATTATTTTTCACCTGTAATATGATATTTGCACTTCTGAGTTGATATCTTTTATTCCCATTGGTCTTGACCAATCCTACTCCCATTTCAGGAATATTTTTCCTGAGCATTTTCTATGTCTGAAATTCTTTTGCTCTGATATCAGTCATTTGCATGCTCACTTCTTTTAAGTTTATGTTTTACATTTTTAGTTAACTTTCCTTTTATTATCTTTTACAGAAGGAAATAACTCCTTGCTCTTCAGTGCATATAAAATTTACTGTGCTTTATTTTATACTCATAGTAGTTATCAAAATATATTTGCTCATGTATCTTTAGATATCTGTCTTCCTTACACTTATGATGGAAGAAACATTCTGTGTTTTCATTGTTGCTATATTTTCAGCACTTACAATAGAAAGCAAAAATAATCACTCAAAATAATGAAAGAAGGATGAAAGAAAAAGAAAGAAGGAAAAAATAAATAAAAATAACAGGTAAATGAAGAATTAGGAATAAAAGGAAAAAAAGAATATTAAGTTTGGGATTCAATAAGATAAAATTATTAGAAATAACATCTAAGTGTAGGGACAAAAGAGGTAAAAAATATGGAATATAAATAATACCAAGTAATTCAGACTGGCAGGCACAAGGTGCAGAAAGAGGTAATAGTGGTGTTTTAAGTTGGGACCATAACTTGGGCAGAATATATGTTTTTGCTGATGAGGTTTATGTTGTTTTGTATGTTGATTGGTTGGTTTTATGTTGTAGTTGGTTGTGGTTGGTATTTATATGTATGAAATGAAATATTATGCTATAGATTTTACAACACCATACATAGATATATTTGTTGAAGATTAAAGAATAATCACCAAAGCAGAAATACAGGCAGAAAAGTCTATATAAAACGAAATTTGATAAATGAATATAATTACCCAAAAGAACGAAAGGTATCGGTTAAAAAACAAATTTAGAGCTGATAAATAAAACAATGATTATGTACTATGATAAAAAAAATTTAGGAAAATTGATAGTGCCAAACTCTTTGTTAATTTTTCCCACTGGCATTTCTTCAAAACTTGGCAAAGAGCTAGAAATAAGAAAGTTACATTTAAATCAATGAATATAATTGAATCTGTAAAAGTCTATAATATAGGTAGGTTAAAACCAATAAAAGAAAGTATTGCATTTCATGATTCATGACAATTTAAAAGGAAAACTGAATAAAATCACAGTGATAGGTGAACATATGTTTAAGAAGTTAAGCAGCAAATAGAAAAGAACTCTGAAGAATGATGAACAAATCATGTAGTATGTTTAAAGGCTGTAATTGCATATATGTTGACACTAGCAGAAGTGACAATGTGGAAAATAGGAGGCTTTGTATGACTAAAGATCAAATTAGAGTGTATCAATCTTATTACTGCATTGTTAATTCATGAGAAAGCTCATGAATTATTTGTTCTATAATTGCATATGAGACAATTTTATTTTATTTATTTTTTTAATATTTTTTGCAGAGAGGAAGGGAGAGGGATAGAGAGTTAGAAACATCAATCAGCTGCCTCCTGCACACCTCCTACTGGGGATGTGCCCGCAACCAAGGTGCATGCCCTTGACCAGAATCAAACCCGGGACCCTTCAGTCCACAGGCCAACGCTCTATCCACTGAGCCAAACCAGTTTGGGCTGCATATGAGACAATTTTAAAGTGTTTTAAAGTTAAACCCTGATGGTTCCATAGAGACAATAGCTTTTGAATCTTCAGGGCAACAACGTGTGTTAAAAAAACTGGTGATTTTCACAGCTGGGCAGACATTCCCTAGGACACATGAAGTAGGCTTCAGATTGGGGATTCATCTGACTTGTAGATTCTCAGTGCAATGAGGACACATTTGACTTTAATAAAATGCTGTCTGTGACTGATAGCAAGGTGAGAAGGCCTTCTTCTATATTAGAGACTTCCAGGCCAGCTGCTTCTCCTTTGGAAAGTAGATACCACCAAGTTCTTCAGGCCTTAACTGCTTTTTCCAGGTATAATTTAAGGAAAAATGGACATGAGTTTCAGCCTTTTGCCACTTTACAGTTCTGATCTATGATGTCTATGACATTCTTAGAAATTCTTAATCTTATAACTAAGTTAGCAACTAAGTTAAATTTTAAAGATCTGTTTTATTTAGTTAACTCTGCCTAATTAAATTTCCACTTTTTAAAAATGACTCATCTTAAAATAATCTAGAACACTATTCACTTCAAGGTTATTACCTTTATCATCTAGAATGAATACTTTCCCTTTATTTTACCAAAACATGAACAATAGATAACAGAGGAGACTATTAAGGCAGCCAATAAAATAGTGAGAATGCCTTGACATTTTTCAATTAAATATATGTGGTGATATCAAAGACTGGGAATGAGAGCAAAGTAGGTCTGCCATTTAGCAATGAAATCTCTATTGAGACAAGACTTATAGCATTCCAGAAGATATAAGCTCCACAATCTGGTAAACTAGAGGATGTCTAGAAAGAACTTCAAACAACAGTGACAGAAAATCAAGAGTGATCATATTTGAGTGATGTTAAATGTGTCACTAAGATTAAGTTCTTCCATATATAGGTAAGACACAAAGTAAAAAAGACAATATTTTGGGGAAACACTCATATCTTTACATTTCCTGTTAGTGAAAAAGAAAAGCCTGCCTCCTTAATACTTGTATTAAAAACATCATGGTCACATCATTGATGCTTTTGTGTATATATATATATTTTTAGTTTTTCTCTTATGATGTATATACTTTACTCACTTTATTATTCTCTTTTATTTTAAGTGAAATCTGCTTCTCAGATACCAACTTCCATTAATTTCTCATTTCTGGTCCTGAAAAATCAAAAGCTCCAAAGATGTTAACACAATCACAAATCTGGAGTTGTCATCGCAGTAGCTAAATTCTGAATCTCTTCCCCTGTGTGTGTGTATGTCCCTGTGTGCGCACGATTGTGTCTGATTTCCCTTTATTTAGTAAACAGGAGATGGCAGTATCTGACCATTATTTAAAATATGAGATACTTGAACTGATCTAACACTGAAGTCTCAAAATGTGCCTTATTAGCATGCACAATGCCCTCTATTATTTTGCAATTAGAGTATAACATTATATATTTAATTTGACGAAGGCATTAGAAGGAATAAAAAACAAATCAATGGTTTGCTTTTGTTCTTTGAAATAAGATAGCATGCAACCAAAAAGCGATGTATTTTGATAATGAATGATTTTTAAATTTAAAAAGTAATGAAAACACAAAGATAGCATCCTTTTAGGGAGGATGTGCACATTATACATTGTCTATCTTTTCAAGGAGGTTGTGCACATTGTACCGTGTATGTCTGTGTACGTTTAATGACTACAGTGCTAATTCGTTTTTCTATGGAAGCCATTTGACAATGGTTCTTAAATACATAAACAGTTAAATCCAGGGATACTGGTTAACAGTTGGCCAATAAGGGAAGTAAACAAAAGGAAAGTGTCCACAGCCTTGCCAACCAACTTGCTATTTTAGTCTGTGTAAGTTCCTGGGTATTCATAGCTGTGGCTCCCATCATTGATAGCTTCTGAAAGTAATGTGTCCTTGCCTTTCCTTGCTCTGGGAGTCTCCTTCTATGAAAAGGAACAATGCCAGGTCCTCAAACTATTGTTCTCCTTTTCACTAGAACCTGAATTACCTGTTAGGAGCAGGGGGGTGCCTAATGCAGAGACATCTGAGATTGTGTTCTTCCGATTGATTAGAGAGAAAGTCACATGAGAAGAAGGAGGCCCTTTTCCCCTGGGCTTTGTCGATACTGCATGAGAACACGGTCTTGGAGCTTCCATGACCATGTTATGAACACAGGACAGCGGGATGCCCCCCAATTCACAAGGAAGCTGATTCACTCAGCATGTGTTTTTATAACTGGGGAGAGGGGCTGGCCAAAAGATGGTGGAGGCCCAGCGCAAAATTGAAAAGATGAATTTTGGACCTCTTCTTCAGAAAAGAGGGAGAAAGCGTGTTCAAGGTAATGAAATAGAAAGCGTTCCCTTTTTCCATGGTCTTTCTCTTAACTCCTCATGATGTTTTCTCTTTAATTCAAGGCAATTCTAAATGAAAACTATAATTTTACATATTTAGCATGAATTTTCCCATTTATTTTTATATGGTACAATTCTACTTTTAGGTGCAAATATAATAACAATTAGCATGTATGTGGACTCACTTAAATTGCACAATTTGGCATCTGTAGCTGGTGTGTGCATGTGTATTTTGTTCTTAAAACAGCAAAAGCATGGCACAAAACTAACTCAACTGTTTTTATTTCATTTCTTGATCTGGGCCCATTTTACCAAAACCCATTCCCTTTATCTTACTAATGAGTACAAAAGGACCGAGAAAAAAAAAAAAAAGAAAAGAATAAAAAAGAACTATGGGTCAACTGACTTTCCTTTTCCTTCTGTGTCGTCATTTTTAGTGCACATAGTTGGTTAGCACATGGAAGCAATGTGAGTGAGAAAATATGATTGGTTTCCTTAGACATACATATTTCTTACAATGTCATTGCATTTCTGTTGCCTTTGAAGCAAGTTTTTGCTTGAACAGCAAATGTGGCCCCTTGGGGCTGTCCGTACCCATACTTATTTGTAGATGTAACATGCCTGCCTGTCTCTGCTTTCTTTAAGTCGCACTGGCTTCCTCACATTGTAGAGCCACTGAAACCCCTGTTGATATTCACTTGCATACTCCGTTGCCCCACAAGACTGGACCTTTACAACACAAAGTAAAAATTGCTTTGAATTGCACGATGGTGCTAGCTTAGCATTAAATCTGGGGCTCTTCTCAGTGTGGCGCCGTATGTGACAGCAGGTAGCAAACCCATGAAATCAGACATGCTGTTCACCTTCATCCTGGAATTAAGCACATGTGAAAAAATAACCAGTTTTCTTTAAGCCTCTTATAATGGGCAATCGGATATTTCCCATTTACCCTCCAGACTCAATATCCACAATCTTCACCTTATCCACCTACCTGCTCCAGATAGTTGATGATTATGTATTGAATCCCTCCAGAATTCCTTGCCTTTGTCCTCAGGCTGGGCTTAGCTTACAGGGCATGAGAGGAAGAGAATTCAGTGTCTCTTTCTACCTTTCTTCTTCATCGCCTAATAATGTTTTGGCGATGGCTACATTTCTCTCAAGCCCATGTGCAGAGACCACAGCTTGGTTTGGGCAGTTCCTATAATCCTGGCACTACGTTCCAGAAAAAGCTTCCTCAGCACTTTCTTTGGCCACTACTCCTCCATGCCTCACAGTCCCTTGTCTGTTCTCTTTGCCCTTTCCACATATTAATAAATATGTGGAGTTTTTACTAGATCATTTTACTAGATCTTTCTAACCTGTAACTGCCTGAGCCCTTTGCTTTGGGATCTTTAGTAATGCAATTAGTGATACCATGCTCTTCTCAAGCCAAAAGTCAGCATGGCTCTTACAGTATTGTTACCAGACACTGCCAATGCCTTCCAACCAAAAACCAAATAAAGGAAAAGAGAAAAAACATTGGGAATACAGATGTATGAAAACTAACCTGAGTGTAATAGCTAGCTCATTGTAAGAGAGAAAAGAAAACACACACCATGGATAACTAGGTGGGGGGGCGGGTGGTATCTCACTCAAATGTTATTAGAAAACCTTATAGAATTGGGGCTGGTGTTATAATTTGGGGGCTGGTTCATAGAAGTAATATTTGCTCTGGATTTGTGTATCATAAAGTAGGGGCAAGGATAAGGTTGTGTATCTTAAGCAATCTAATCTAAAAGGAAGGGGAAAAATGAGGTTGAAGTCATTTTTTTGCTATCTTTGTTTTGTTTTGTTTTAAAGTTGGAAAGACACAGCAGTCAGCTGGGTGAGGGGAATGTTTGCTAATCTTGGTGTGTGAACAAACAGTAACTTCACTTATCTATGGTCTTAATTTTCATCTCACTTCATTATGGTACGCACTGTTAAGTTGTCTTATAGAGTTCTGTGAGATTATCTACATTCAGGGAGAACACACCAAAGCCTGTATTGAACTCTAGGTACCTACTAACAACACTGAGGTCTAGGGTTTAGGGTGAGGTCAGTTGCAAGATATTATGAGCTGCTTTTTATTTTTCATCACTTACTTGTTGAAACACATTCTATTCATATATTTGAGTTCAACTTAAGCATTGAGAACTCTATTAAAACATTTATAATTGACTAGAGGCCTGGTGCACGAATTCGTGCATGGGTGCGGTCCAGTCAGCCTACCCCAATGGTGGCTGATGGGGCCTGGCAAGCCAGGGAGAGGGGTCATGGGAGGTTGAGGGGAGTGATCAGGGCCCCGATAGGGCCAATTGGCTGCCACAGTGCATGTCATAGTGACCAGTCGTTCCAGTCATTCTGGTTGTTCCATCATTCTGGTTGCCTGGCATATATATATATATATATATATATATATATATATATATATATATATATATTGTTATACTCTTTCCCAGATATAATATTTCCTCACAACTACTTATGCCCCAATTTAATTTAATTTTATTATACTTTATTTTAACTCCAACTCTTTATATTCCTAGTTGTGGTCTCCTCATTTAGATTGCAAATTCGTACAAATTAGTAAATGACCATATTTTTATTTTTCTCTTCCAAAATACACCAAAAAGTGGATGCAGATGGCTTCCAAAAGAAGGAACACTGCCTATAATGATATATATTTTCTCACAAATGTTTGATTGGTAAGCAAAAATATATACACATATTACATGCACATATACATATATACATATACACACATATGTGTTTCTCACACATTAAATTTATTAGTACACTTAGAGAATAAAAACTGTGTTCTTTATTTTACAACTACATGTTATAAATCTTTCTGATTAAAACTTGTTAAGCATGCAGAATGGTAAGCTTTAGTTCAACAACAGACCACAAAATAAATTAAAATAGAGAAGTTTATTATTCACAGGTTTTGGAGGAGCCACAAGGGTAGGTCAAGGCCATGTGCAGGGAGAGAGAGCAGAACCTCACACACATACATGCCTTTATTAGTGTCCATGTGTAGGCGGATTGTTTTGGGGTTTCTGGGTTAAGACCAGATTGATCCATAAAGACCATAAGAGTGGGGTTTGGCAAGTTACACGGGCATCTTATTATGAGGGACATGCAAGGGAAAAGTTTTGGAAGGCAGGGAGACTGCATTATAAGGGATTTAGGAGAAGCCAGATGAGGAACTTCCATTTGCTTATGATTACAGCCTGTGCTCGTATTGTATGATGGGCTAGAGTCCATTCAAGCCCCTGCAGGCTCCTTGCTCAAACACAATGAATGCTAAAGCAGCACTACGATGGCTCAGCTTAGCTGAACTCACAGCCAGGCCCTACTCTATATGGGATTTCTGAGGGTGTGAATCTCAATGGGAAAGATAAGCAGAAATGTCTGGAGTGGTATTACTTAGCCAATGTTTGAAGGTTTTGATTTTACCGGATGTAGGTTTAGAGCTTCTCATGGAGAATATTGTTCTCTGTGAAATTGTTAAGATAATGAGCCTGAACTAATAAAAATTGTACTTAACATTATGGTGAGACTTTCTGCAAAATAAGTGAGTTAATGTTTGCTATTTATAAATATGTGCATATGGTTCACAGCACCCGCTCCATGTTAAAACCCGAAGGGAATGCACAAATGCGATGATGCTCACATCTAAACAAGTGCTTAATTATATTTACATGGGTTCCTGATAATGAAGAACATAGCCTTTATTTTTTTTTCCAGTTTCATGCATAAACCATGTTCTGTAGTTGTCCATTTTTACTAAGGTTTTTCTTGAAGCAAATGTTTTCTTGAAGGCAATCTGTCCTATACTAAAGGCTTCAAAATTTTTATTATTTTCCATATTTCCAAGGGTTAGAAATAATATGTATTTATTAATAAATTTACATCTTGAGACTTAGTTTTTCCTTTGGTTGTATCAATTAAGTGTAGAAAGCAGAAAAACCTTTATAATTTATAAAGACATATGGTGACTTTTTTTTAACTTATAGAACACTGAATTGAGCTGTAAATGCTAGTGAAAATCCAAGATATTGAGATACAGTTTCCTGTTCATTATTCCAGTATGGGAGACTTAATAGGATTTTTAAAGGAGAAAGAGCCTGGCCGATGTGGCTCAGTGGTTGAGCACTGACCCGTGAACAGAGAGGTTGCGGTTCGATTCATGGTCAGGGGGTGCAGGTGGTAGCCTATTGATGACGCTTTCTCATCACTGTTGTTTCTCTCTTCCTCTCCCTCTCCCTCTCCCTTCTCTCTAAAATTAATAAAAATTATACTAAAACAAACAAGCAAATAAAAGAGAAAAGCGAGCCTTATGCACCCTAGACCTTTAGGCACCTTCCAAAGATTTCTTCCCAATCTCATTTCCACTCCCAGGTAACAGCAAAATTTAAATGCAACACAATTCCCAAAAGTGTAGATCTCTGCAAGTGGACAAAATAAAGTAGTTAAACATGGGCAATGTTAGTGCAGCTATACTATATTAAAGTAAATAGAATATCTGGTCATGTTCTGTTAAAATTTCTGAATTAAATATGAATAGACTGCAAAGAAATAATATGGCAACTGTAAAAGCTTACTACAGAACAGTGCATAAATTTGCAAAAAAGGACTAAGAATATAAATCTTTGGAAGAGACAAGTGACAGAAAAATATCCCCTGAAGTGCCTTCTATGATAAAATTAAACCTTATGCTAACATGAGCTCAAGATCTTAAAGATGTGATGAGAAAGCAGCCAAATGAGATGGAAATAGATTTTGGTGCAGTTTTTTAAAAACCACAAGAAACACAGAATTCACTGGTGAAAATCTAATCAAAGACATGGAGGGGTGTCTTTATATTATTATTGTTAATATGGCAGAATAATTTGAAAATAAATTAAAGATATGAAAAGAGATATGAAGGAAACACTGACATTATCTATATTTATAAAAGCCTAAGCAACCTTTTGACCATTCGACCAGTAGCTATGATGTGCACTGACCACCGGGGGACAGCTGCTCAACGCACAGGCATGGAAACAGGGAACAGACTGATGAATCTCAGAGGGAAGGGAGGTGGGAAGAAATTAACCAAAGATCTTATATGCATACTAGAGGCCCAGTGCATGGATTTGTGCACCAGTGGGGTCCCTTGGCCTGGTCTGCAGGGATCGGGCCAAAACCAACAATCTGACATCCCCAGAGGGATCCTGGATTGCAAGAGGGCACAGGACAGGCTGAGGAGCCCCACTGGAGCCTCTAGTCCAGTAAAATAAGCAACACAGAAAATACAATTATCCTATATAATAAGAAGCTAATAAGCAAATCGACCAAACAGCGGAACGGCCAGTTGCTATGACGTGCACTGACCACCAGGGGGCAGATGCTCAATGCAGGAACTGCCCCCTGGTAGTCAATGCACTCCCACTAGGGGAGCACTGCTCAGCCAGAAGCCCTAGCCAAGCTCATGGCTGGCGAGCACATTGGTGGTGGCGGGAGCACTAAGGATGTCTGACTGCTGGCTTAGGCCCGTGGGGAGCAGGCCTAAGCTGGCAGGCAGTCAGACAACCCCCAAGGGCTCCTGGACTGAAAGAGGGTGCAGGCCAGGCTGAGGGAACCCCTCCCCCCTGAGTGCACAAATTCCGTGCACCGGGCCTCTAGTTTATACATAGGAGAAGAAAATGATCTAAAACAGAAAACAAAATAACTGCATAGCATATGAGAACTTAAATGTAACGCTCCCTTTTATGAGGGACCACATCAATTACACTGGCTTCATCACCTTTGTTTGATCAGAAAAGGCTACCTCAGGACATTTGCACTTACTCTTTCTCCAGCAGGAGGCAGGACAGCACTCTCATTACCTTTAGGTCTTTACTAAAAATTCAGCTTTCAGATTAACCCTTCTCAGAATCCCATGTAAAAATTTTAGTATTTACATGCCAAAATGTGCAAATAAAAAACCCCACACACCGTCACATATATTACTATCTAGCATAATACATATTCTATGCATTAATCTTATTTATTTTCTCACTCTCCCAATAGCATGCAAACTTTCAAGGGCAAGTGTTTTGGGCCTATTTTGTTCAGTGACAATTTCCAGTGCCTAAAACAGGGCCAGATACAAACTAACTTTTTCAATATTGTTAAAAATGCTTATTTAAATATATAATCAATTGAATGGCAGTATTACTTAAGAAATAAAATACCTATCTGAATTAGGTAACCTATTTAAGAAAAAATGAATTTTAGATGTATCAAAATAAAATGGAAACAAAATACTTTCGTTGAATTAAATATGGATAAATGAGCAAACTAAAACCACAAAGAGATCTTTCATGAAATGTTTTATGTAAGTTTAACTCTTTTTTAAATTTTCTTTCTCCTTGCCTTTGGCCTTCTAGAAATATATATTTAACTTAATGCGGACCAAGTAGTTTTTAATAGTTCTTGTTAAAAGAGATCGGTAAGGCAGACAAGGGCTCTGCTTAAATTGAAATAAGTGTTATATCACAGTACAGCTTGACATCTCCCAGGAAAGTAACCTAATAATAATTTGACCTTAAAAAATACTTAGATACAGTATTGTAAAGTATTTCTTACAGAGGCTTTGAGATTTACTCATAATGAATTAAATATATTAAACAAAGTGTGGCACAAAGCTAATGTCCTATTATTATTAATCTTATGTGTTTGAAACTACTAATTTATATTTTGTTATTTTGAGACAATCAATGCTTGATTTTAATATTAAAATCACATTTGTGATTATTTACAGTTCACTTATGGCAATGTTCTAAATAAAATTGGGTGTGTTTTTTCATAATTTGTATTTAAAAACAAAAATAAGGTGGGTTATAACAAAATTTTTGGTACACATACATACACAAACAAACAAGCAAAACCAATTTAAACTCTTCCAAAAGGCAATATATAATATTTAGTAGCAATTCATTTGTAAAATTAAACGTCCTTCAGGTTTTCTTAGAAAGTAGAATCTTGTATAAATCCAAGGAACTGCAACTTGTAAGTGTATTCACTGCAGATCAATAATGATTTATGAAGTAAGAAAATCAATGTTAAATTAGCGATTTAAAATTCTGTAGTGTATAAGTTTAAAAAATATCAGATTTTTCTTAGAACTGTTAGAATATACGTGTCTATTTTTTGTCATGTAAATAAACACTTTAATCAAAGGATATAAGTCATATAATGTAATTATAGAAAGAAAATGATGCCTAGTATAACAAGTTCATGCACACTGTTTTATATATATATAATAACTATTTTATAGTTAGCTTCCTAATCATATTCTAGCAATTTTAATGAGGAAAGGCAATTGCAGCATACAGATTGTGTTCTTAGTGAAAGTATATGTGTGGTAAACAATGTCAGGAACAAGTCTATTTTTTAAAATATATTTTTATTATTGATTTCAGAGAGGAAGGGGCATGGAGAGATAGAAACATTGATGATGAGAGAGAATCATTGATCAGCTGCCTCCTGCACACCCCCTTAATGGGATTAAGTCTGCAACTTGGGCATGTGCTTTGACCAGGAATCAAACCATGACCTCCTAGTTCATAGGTTGAGGCTCAACCACTGAGCCAAGCCATCCAGGCACAAGTCCATTTTTTAACAACCATGAGAATAAATTTAAATAATAATTATGCCTGAGAAATCATACTTAATTTCATTTAAGATAATATCATTATGTTAAAAGTAAACTGAGAATAAAATATCTAAAATATTACTTGCTTTTTCTATCTTTCACTTTTCCTTTGTGTTTTAATAGTTATGCTAAAATGTCGGCAATAGAATCAACTAATGCTAGAAAGGCTTAAGATTTTATCTTGATTACCTTTCATGTCGATGACTCAAAACTACTTATTATTTATTAGAGCTATTGCTCTGTAACAATTTTGAAAGCAATGGTAAAATTCATAATCTAGATAATAGGACTAAATTTTCCACTGTCAAAGTTTAAAATATAATTATTAGTCACTGAATGTGTAAAATCTCTTGGAGTTTGCACAATTTTCTTTTAATAGTTTCATAAAACACTTAACCAATATAGAATTTTCAGCTTCATTTTATTCAAACAAAGAAGTATTTGACTCTTCTCTGTCTGTTTCCAGGTGTAGTTGTGCACTGAGGTAAGGTCTTGTAGTGTAGCAAACCCAATAATGAATACAATCAGGATCATGGATAGCCCAATGACAAAATTAGTGTGGTTTCAGAGAGGGTCTTCACTCAGCTCAGTTATACTTTTTTAATAATTCTCTAAGAAATTGCATGTGATAAATAGTTTTTTCAGTTTAATTTCTATGCCGGTAGTCATAGGTAGTATGAAGGTAAACTCTTGAAAATGCAAGGGCTACCTCAAAACATATCAGAAAATCACTTCCATGCAAAAAAAAGATTTCAATTACTTCATTGTGTTATTTTCAGGTTGCCTGGTAATTAATTTGGTTATTGTCCAATTCCGTTCTATTTTGTTTCAGCCCTACGCTCAAAGAGCACAATTATCATTTGTGTGCTGAAGAGGAGGCAAATATTGTGTCTTGCATTCTTCTGGGTGAAAGGCCAGTGAAAGCTATACTCTGCCATTGTCTGCAGTGATGTGTGTGTATGTATGACAGATGGGTGTAAGGGCTTTTTCATGTCTTCTTGACTCAAGAGCTTCCCTAAAATTTTGCAGCATCAAACAAATTACATGCCCCCCCCCCCCCCCCCCAGCAAATATAAGTCTTTCTGGAAGGATGAAAACACCCAAAATAAGCTCTACAAATAGGGGTAATGACGCAAACTAAAGCAACTCCCACCATTGTGTTTACGTTAAAGGAAGACATACCTACAGCAGTAGAAAATGTATCAGATTTGTATGATCACATACAACATGTGATATAAAATACATCACCCACAGTTAAACATGATGCTAAAGGATGCTTTCTGCCTGTATAAGTCCATCTTTGGTTGAAACCACAGGGAAAGCCTCACCAAACTGAAGCATAAGCAGGCTTTTTAGGTGAATGTGGCAAATACACAATGTCCAAGAACCAAGTGAGGTCTAGCCCACCTCATGTCTTCAACATTACAGATTTCTCTGTTTCGGGTGTATTGCAGTCATAACCACTGTTGTCACGGAGTTCTTCTTGCTACACTAGGCACTTCCTCCTCCTACCTTTGAATTCTCAGGTTACCCAATAAAACTGTGAACTATTAATGGCCAACTGCCCCTGCATCTTTGTGTTAGTTTCTCGCCAATCACCTATCACATGGTGTGTTCATTGCCCAAACCTCAGGCCCATGCCTATAGGTTACTAAAGAAGGAGGAGAGAAGATATTTTCATTTAACAGAGATGATGAGAAGAGCATCCCCCAGCCCAACCTGCCAGTAAAGGTGTTCAGAGGTGGTTTACCAGATACAGCTGAGTAATACTACAGTTCACTACTTTGGCTTGCTCAAAACAATGTGTGTACCACAAACACACTTAGAGAAACTGATCCCTCCAACAATGTCGTGGAAGATGTTACATGGGAAATAATTTTATTCCTTTCTATATCAGTATGTCTCAAGACAAAACACATTTTCTTGAGTTTGATGTAACAGTAAGTTAACCACTTATTGAACTTGCACTACAGAATTAATCTTCCAGCACAACTGAGTCAGCATTATTAACTAAGTACATGATTGATTGAATTGACTACATGAACACCTATATTTGAATCAAAATAAAATCAGAATAATTATAGAGACATGATTAATTATAATGGAGTATCTTGTGAAATATTTTATTCTTAAAAAAGGTTATCTTTTAATAATAAATAATTTTCCACCAGTATGTAGTATTTCTTTTTTCTTAACCAGGAATTACTTTAACATGGGAGATATGTTTTATCTGTATGCTGACACTACATGCTTTTCTGATTTTCTGAAAGGTTTCACAAATGCTGTATAGAAGCTCTTATTTTAAGCTTTACCTGATTGGCAGCTATCCTTGATAGAATAAACATCCTCAGGAATGGCATGCAAAGAGAAAATAAATTACCTTCAAAATGCACTTGAATGTAAGAAATGGGTTAAACATATCTGACTACAATTTATATTTTAAAGTCAGAATATCATATTGCTGCAAAAACTTTATAATTTAATTGACAAAATGGATTTTTAACTTTCTTATGATAATATAGGGTATGTATAAAAACAATTGCATAAGACACAAAATGCACTCTTCATGTAGTCATTACAATGCAAACAGTCACAAAACTAAGGCAACAAAAATATTGGCAGAATCCTGGAGGACTCTTAAATGCCTCTCCCTAGTCACAATTCTCTCCTCCCTAAATTACCTGCTATCCAAATTTTCATATGAAAGCTTTCTTGTTTTTATTATATTTGTGTTATAGACTGTGTACATTTTGGAATCAGAATTAAGTATAGGATGACTTGAAAGTAAGGGTGTAAGACTAACCAAATGTTTATATGCATATATGCATAACCCATCAACACAATAGTGCAGTAGGCCTGGGGAAGGGGAGTGTGGGTGTGGCCAATGGTGGGGGGAAAGGGGCTATCTGTGATACTTTCAACAATAAAGATAAATTTAAAAAAAAAGAAAATGTAACTAAAAGTAATCCAATGAAAATGAGTATGCTGGAGAAGCAAAGTTCTGAAACTCACTTCAGAAAGAGTTCAAGTTCAGAGTTCTAGTTGGGATTTTAAAGAAAATTCCCCATCAGTGAGGTGACAAAGAAGCAGAAGATACAGATTTCATTCTTCCTACTCTCAGTTGTCAGGGGTTGAGTGGGAGCATTTGTTTTGCTTGTTTCTTTGCTTTTGAATGCTAACTGTGTGCTAAATTTTAAACAGTGCTAAAAGTAGCCCTGGCCAGTGTTGCTAAGTGGTTAGAGTGTGAGCCCGTACACCGAAGGGTCCCAGGTTCGATTCTGGTCAAGGACACATACCTGGTTTGCAGGTTCGATCCCTGGCCCTGGTTAGGGTTCCTGTGGGAGAACTTATGGGGGTCTCTCTTTCTCTCTCCCTCTCTTCCACTGTCTCTAGAAATCAATGGGGGAAAAAAATCCTTGGGTGAGGATTAACAAAATAAAAATAATAAAAGTAAAGTTAGTTTAATATTTTAAGCTATATTCAATTCAAAGTAAAAAAAAAATATTCAGGAGTCTAAAGATGGGAATGGATGGTTATTTGAGAAAGTCAGATAAAAGGAGACAAGGACTGAAAACTTACATTTTACACACACTGAAGGATTATTTACATTACACTTGTAGCAGTACTATTGTACTTTCTCTTTACCTGTTGACTTTGACTTGTTTCAGACAGTGGAATCCAAAGCTTTCAGTCAGTGTGGTCAAGTAGCCTGCCTAGTAACCATTCATCTTTGACTTGACCTCTCAGGTTGGAGAATACTGAACCAGACTCTCTATTTCTTCTTCCCACACTGTTGCATAAATTCACAGATTGAAAATTTTCTCTTTGAAGACTCTGACCTGTTTTACTTTCTCATTTCTGGTCCTCATATTGAAAGGGGAGTTCTTAGTCTCTTGTTTAATTCCAAGGTGGTGTGATAAACTCAGATTTATGACTTTAATCTGCTTACACCGGAATTGTGAGATCACATTTCAACCACATTGAAAAATTGAATTAATAAAAGCATTTGTTTGTGTATAGCCCTTTGGCCTCATGATCTGATAGACCTTTAAAAGTGTTACTTGAAGGGACAGGCAAGCTTCAGATAAGCTTGCCAGAAAGAATTATACAGTGATTAAAATTCAGCAATGTATGCTTAGAACAAAACTGGTTCTTTTCTTTCTCTTGTTTGAAGGGCAAAAAGGAAAGCTGTAAAGCAAAACAAAAGGAAATAAACACCATAGCAGGTAATACTTTCTCATATTTTTAAGAAACTTTGGCGCAGGAAAGAGAAACTCCAATTTATTTTAAAATGTATGATCTGGCCCAGCTGACATGGCTGAGTGGTGGAATGTCAACCTATGAACCAAGAGGTCACAGTTTGATTCCTGATCAGGGCACATGGCTCAGGTTGCAGGCTCAATCCCTAGTATGGGAGTGCAGGAGGCAGCCAATCAATGATTTTTCTCTCATCATTGATGTTTCTATCTCTCTCTGTCTCCCTTCCTCTCTGAAATGAATAAAAATATATTTTTTAAAAATAATTAAAAAAATAAAACTTATGATCTGTGTTTGAATCCAGGACTGCTCCCCTCTCTATCTGACTCCCTTCTCAAATAAAATTATATTAGTATTGCATCTATTTAAGTGACTCGCCTCACATCTACACTTTGTGCACTTATATTTATTCATCTGAATTAAAATTAAGCTTTCTTTATCTCCTGAAAAAAAAAAGTAGCTTCTCTGCCCAGTTTAGGTTAAGTAGGTTTAGATATTCTTTCTAATCAAGCACATATTTTCTGTTTACAAGAGCTCAATTAGGGTTTAGAGATTAATATGGGGCAAGAGTTCACTGGAGACCAGTGTTTCATATCCTATCTAATAAAGAAGGAATATGCAAATTGATCATCACACCATCACAAAGATGGCAACACCCACAGCAGAGGCGGGGTTTCCATAACACAAGATGGCTGTACCCACAGTGGAGTCTGAGTTCCCATAACGAGCCTTAAGGAGGTATCCACAGGGACCTGAGGCTATGCCCCCCACCTGGTGGGGCTGGACAAGGGACTTCAGGCTATTCCCCCCGCCCCCGGTGACCTCAGGCTGTGCACCCCATCTGGCAGGACTTGACGGGGGACCTCAGGCCATGCCCCCCCGCCTGGCAGGGCCTGATGGGGGTGGGGCCAGCTGGGTCTGGACCTTGCCCAATGGGGGTGGGGCTGGCTGGGTCTGGGTCTTGCATGATTTTCAGGTGCCACAGGTGGGCGGGGCCTTGACTCTGGGTCGGGCGGCATTCCCCAGACTCTGAAGGAAGATTTTCATATGGATTTTAATAATTTTCTTTCATCTCTGACACTTCTATAATAAAGAAAGGGCAAATAGCAGTATTAAAATATTTCCTCTAGTTAATCCCCTTTTTTTAAAGATATTTTTTATTGATTTTTTACAGAGAGGAAGGGAGAGAGAGGGATAGAGCATTAGAAACATCGATGAGAGAGAAACATCGACTCAGCTACCTCCTGCACACCCCCTACTAGGGATGTACCCACAACCAAGGTACATG
Organism: Corynorhinus townsendii; assembly: GCA_026230045.1. Taxonomy (NCBI): domain Eukaryota; kingdom Metazoa; phylum Chordata; class Mammalia; order Chiroptera; family Vespertilionidae; genus Corynorhinus; species Corynorhinus townsendii. The sequence goes on from JAPDVU010000002.1 coordinate 13,513,885, forward strand.
CCCTAGACCAGAATCGAACCTGGGACCCTTCAGTCCACAGTCCAACACTCTATCCACTGAGCCAAACCAATTAGGGCTTTTTTATTTTTAAACTCATCTTTACTTAAAAATTTTTATTGATTTTTCACAGAGTGGAAGAGAGAGGGATTGAGAGTTAGAAACATCAACCAGCTGCCTCTTGCACACCCCCTACTGGGGATGTGCCTGCAACCAAGGTATATGCCCTTGACTGGAAGTGAACCTGAGACCCTTCAGTCCATAGGCCATTGCTCTATCCACTGAGCCAAATGGGTTAGATTTCATTCACCAGGCTACTAGTATTCAAATAAGTAAAAGTTATAAACCAAGCTACAAACTGCTACAAGAAGTCATATTATGTCCAGCTATCTTGAAAAATGTTTTCATAATAACTGTACTGCTGGATTCAAATTTTGACTTGTTGATATCTCAGAGTTCCTGGCCCATAGTGTGCAGTCTATCCTTTTTCTCCCTTGACCTGGTGGTGCCATAGTGGTGGAGCTCTAGCCTGCAAGTCCAACTCTATCTATGCCACTCATACATAGTTTTCTCTAAGCCACTTCCCAGGCCTTGTGGGTACACATTATAATATATTTTGCTTTAAGGAAAATTGACAAAAGTAGAAAATTGTGCATGCCCTGCATGTAGCTTCAGGGTTTGGGGCAAAAGTTCTGGAATCATTGGTATTCAGAGAGTGGTTTAGAGAGGAGGATGCTGGTAGGACATATTTCAGTGGCCCAGCAGGTTCCTGGCTGTGGGGATGGACTATGGATGGAAGAGAGCCAATGTGAGTGGGCTAAGTCTAAAGAGAGTCCACCATCCTATTTTTTATCTGATGGGAAAGTCTTAATCTCATTCATTTTTATATCCCCAGGGTTATTGGATTTGTTTTAACAAGTTTGCTTTGTTTTAATTTTTTTAAAATATATTTTATTGATTTTTTTACAGAGAGGAAGGGAGAGAGATAGAGTTAGAAACATCAATGAGAGAGAAACATCGATCAGCTGCCTCCTGCACGCCCCCTACTGGGGATGTGCCCGCAACCTAGGTACATGCCCTTGACCGGAATCGAACCTGGGACTCTTCAGTCTGCAGGCCAACGCTCTATCCATTGAGCCATACTGGTTTCAGCAACTTTGTTTTAATTTTTATTGTTGAATGAGGATATTCAAACACAGAGACAATATAATTGTAACTAAGACCATGTAGCCAGTGAATGTCAAAATCAGAGTTCAAATTCAGACTTTAAAATATGTTTCTTCTGCTATGAAAGTCCCTAGTTATTGTTTCACAACCACTTATATATATATATAAAAGGCTAATATGCCAAGTATCCCTCTGCTGGTCAACCAGTTGCTATGACATGCACTGACCACCAGGGGGCAGAAGGTCAGCATAGGAGCTGCTGAGCTGCAGTGACTTGGCAGTGGTGGTTCTCGGGTGACTCACCCCAAAACCAGAGAGGAGGGAGCCCGATTCCTCACGGGGCCGTGTGGTTCAACCTTTGGCCGTGGGTTGTGTTGCTGGGGCACTGTCGGCCCGAATCTGGTTTACTGCACACTTGCACTTGCGTTCCACACGCCGTATGACAGCAACTGTGCAGAGTGCCCTCTCGCACTCTGTAACTCCTCAGGGGATGTCAGAGAGCCCATTTTGTCCCAATCCCCACAGGCCAGGACGAAGGACCCCACCTGCTGGAAGGACCCCACTCACTCCATAGATGCTGGGGAGGGACCGCAGGAGGTTGTCTCCAGGACATGTCTGGCCCAGCTCACCCAGTCCTGTCCTGCCAGCCACCTTCTAATTAATTTCCTTTCAATGTGCATCAATCTGTGCACCAGGTCACTAGTTCCTTTGTAATAAAGCATATAAAAGTAGAACCATAAGAAGTGTTAAGCAATCACAGGCCTGATGTGTTAAAGGATCCCAGCTGAAGGAAATGTTAAAGTACCTTTGATGAAGAGTTATATTTTTATGGAGAAAGTCTGATGGAGACAGAATCATTCAAGTCTGAATATGTATTAGTTAAGGCTGTGAAAAGAATTCTTAAAGGGGAAAAGAACAACCAGCTCCTTATTGTATGGACTCATTTATCCCCAACACATAAAAAATACATTTTAACATTTCAAGTCAAAGGAAAAGGAGTCAGCAATTAATTGAGATAGTAAAGGTCATGAAATTATATTTAAGTACATTGTCTCTCCAAACTTTCTCAACAATAAGACCATGTGTAAATTGAAACGTTTATAAATTATTTTAAAGACAAAGTCTCAGGTGAGCCTATTCAAACCAATACATTTAAAATATACCTCCCCACCCCAGAGAAAAATCAAGATTTAATCTAGCATAATAAATATTTTTTTTAGATACCGTCCTCATGTTAATAAAAATACTTACAGTGCCTATCTATATGTATGCACTAGGGTTAAAAATGATCTATCTCTTGTTTAGTTAGATAAAGGCCACAGTCAAATTATGGTGCCAACCGCAAAAGAACTTTTATTTCTAAATATTATGGGGCGGGGGGGAAAAATCCCATTTCTGTGGAGACAAGGGGTCTGCTTAAGTGTTTAACAGAGCAGGATTTAATGGGAGAAAGAAAGGATGACTCTTCTCTCCTGTGATAACAAATCCTATTTGTCCCCATTGACAGCAGCAGGGGAGGGAACCATGCCCCTAATATGCAAATTAGCTATCCTGGTGCAGAGTGTGCATGCAAACAGATAAGCTGGCTAGTGGCTGAGTAATTAGAGCAATTCAGGGCGTATGAATATATTCTGTGGACCAAAGAAACATAAGGAAGTGCAGTAGAAAGGGTACCGTGAAGAAAACATGCCTGTGGGTTTGATGGCACTACACAGACACCCCAAAGAACTTGGTTGCTCACAGCACAAAATTGCAAACTCAAGGAAAATGGAAATTGTTGCCCATTTGAATAACGACTGTTAAACCACTTTCAAAGTCAACGGTTAACTAAAGCCTCTTTAGGTACAGCTCATTATCTAAAGTGAAAAAATTACATAACAGGCTATTCCAAGAATGCCTTTTTATTAAAAAATAATAATAATAATAACTTAAGCAATTGTTGTATAGTTCCTTTCTTTTCTCTGGGAGAAAACAGTGAACCACCCAAGCAGACTTGATGAGAATAAATTTCAGAAACAATGGAGCAAAGTGGAAGAGTGTCTCATTATCAGGAGTACTGCACTATAGCCTGGCAATTTGAAAGCTACTCCTTCAAAGTTAGTGTTAAGATGGCAGGGCAAATGGGTAAATAGACCTCTTGCTCTTCCAGTCATCTTTAGTTCTGTGACTAATTCTGAAGGTTATTCAGAATGATTATTAGAATACATTTGATTTTCTAAAAACTTGCAACTTAACAAAAATGCACACTCTAACATGGATTCCCTAGAAATACTTTTGTGAAGTGCCTTTCTCCCCCACCACCAAATTAGAGCCTTGAGATTCCCCACATTCAGATTTCTCCCACACACAAAGAGATAGATTTACTCTCTCAGATCACCCTACTATAGGCTCTTGTAAATGCCCAAACAATGCCTACTTCAAGCCTTCCGGGCAGCAGATTATCAATGCCAGACCATTGTATAGGAATTTTAGCTGAAAGCAATGGAATCTGATTCTGTCTTCCTAAGCAGTTTAATTTTATTAAAATAATATTGGACTTGTTAAGACGTTGGTGGGTAGCATGGAAAACAAAAAGAGAGAAAAAATGATAAAGAGCTGGAGTTAAAACTCACCTCATAAACCAGTCTGCACACCATACAACACAGCTGCCCCAACACTTAGGTGGATGTAGTGCGTGAACACTAAACATGTTATGCAGCCATCTTTTGGAAGAAATTAAAGGACAGCGCTAGGGGATTTTGTTTTATCAGCGGAAATACTACTGCCCCTGGGCACAGAACAGCAACACTGATAACAAAGGCACTGATGCCTTAGGAATTGGATGCTGATGCTGCAGTTACTGTCCCAACTCTTCACCATCTGAGTAAAGTCTTCATGACGCTACTACTTTGTCATGATAGTAGCTCATTGGCTGTCTGAGCACTACATTTGGAGTACGAGGTGTGTGCATTGGCTGTTTGAGCTTTAATCTAGTTCCAACATCCCAGTCCCAACACAACTCAAGACGGTACATGTGTGTTTGTGTTTTTGTTTGGTTGGTTTTTTTATTTTGTTTTGTTTGTTCATTTGTTTGTTTTAATTTCTATAGTAGGTGTGATCTCTTTCACTGACCAAGACTCACAAGGTAGGGAAATTAGGAACAAATGACTAATGTCTCCTTTATCTTTCTTGAATACACATTGCTGTACAAATTATCTTGAGTAATGTGATGCCAGATGCTGCTAAAAATAGGACAAAACAAGGAACAACAACAAAAACAAGAGTAACCAAAAAGTATTTTATTAAAGTGTACTTTGTGATGAAATGTAAGTTCTGCATTCAGCCCTAAAGACTGAGGCTTTTAAAATTTAGCATAATAGAGAGAACTGTTTTCAGCTTGATCATGAACAGCTACAAAAAACGTATAACTAACGTTATGCCTGAGGAGAAACTAGATGCTTTCCCACTAAGACCAGGAACAAGGCAAGGGTATCTCTTGTTACTCCTTTTCAACACTGCACTGGAAGTCCTAGTGATTACCAGAATGGTGAGCCGAGGTGTCTTCCCCGGGGTCATGTCTTGCAACACCAAAGAATGAGCTCCTGAGCTCCGGGGACCAGCAGATTTAAGCAAAGTGTGGAAAATCTATTACAAGCAGCTTCAGATTCCCCGCCAGGGCACAGGGACCCAAGAATGGGCTACCCGTTAAAGCCTTGTAGTCCAGGGTCTATATTTGCTGCAAGCCTGCTCTGTGTCTACCTGTGTTGTCACCTGATCGATTCCCTCAATTGTTAAAGTGGAAGAGGACAAAGCTATTCAAAGCCAGCAATGGACCTAAACTTCCCCTGTTTCTACGTGTTCTTTCTCTGTCTCTGCGCTGAACTTCCTCTGTTTGTATGCGTTCCTACACCTTGCTTACTGCAGGCCCTCCCTTGGTTCCCCATGCCTCCCACTTTGGGTCCAGAAACATTCTATTATTTCTGCTTGGTTGGTTCCTGTGGTTAGGCTGGCTTAACCTGCCACATTTTCCCCTGCCTATGTCCCACCTGCCTTTGTTTCCCGCTGGACCCCGGCCTTCTCTGCCTGCATTTCAAGTTAACCCTCTCACTAGAGAATGCAATAAGACAAAAGGTATATGGATTGGAAGAAAATACCATTGTTTGCAAGTGACATGACTGCCTACACAGAAAACCCTGAAGAACCAACAACAAACACATACACTCTGTACTAAGAAGCAATTATAGTAGAGTTTCAGGATTCAAAAGTAATATACAAAACTCAATTGCTTTCCTCCCATATATTAACAATAATGGAGTTGAAAATTAAAAACACAAAAAAGCAAATTAATGTGTTATAGATATACTATAACTTACTCTTAAAAAGATCTCTTTCTCACTATCTTAATCTACTGTGTGACTGGTTCATTTGTCTTAGCTCTTCCTAAAATCTCCTCAATCTAACATTTTAAATTATTTTCTCTGAATTAAAACTTTTCTGATGGATAGAAACAGTAATTGAATATTTTGGCTTTTTAAATATTTATTTCCCCTAGTCTCTCCATAATTTTTGAAAGGAAATTGGTTATTTTCTCAACATAATTCTTTTTCTTATGAGCAGATTTTAAGTAGTTTAGACCTGGTTATACAAAAATTTATAAAAGATAAAGTTTGAAAATTCAAGGTAAGATGATAAATACTTTATATATTTCAAATCAAGTTGCTAACAGTTATTGATATTTTAACTAAAAATGAGTGGCAATCATCTACATCAAACAATTCTTACATATGAGAGCAGTCAAAGTGGAAGAGGACAAAGCTAGACAGCTTCCTATAAGCCTTTTAACTGGGTGATCATTGGGGTGATGGTGGTAGAGCCTGCTTAACCTGAAGTTTGAGATGTATTTACACTAATTCTATGGTTGAGCAGACTAACCGCTGAATGACAAATCTGAACCTTGACCATATTTGATCTCTGCCTAATAGAGTATTGACCAGAGCTCCCCAAGTTTTTATGGATGTGGGAACTATTCTTAGCACTCCGAGACTCGCATTCAACACCACCATACCTGAAATACCTTGGGTTGTTACTTTTGTTTTTAATAAAAAATTAACATCGGGTCAGAATTACTAGGTAGTAGAAATAGAAGTATAAAAATCACTTGAGTTAAAGTGAAAAAAAAAAAAAGCCAGTCCAAGGGACAAGAGGTCAGAATGTGCAGGAAGGAAGGGCGGTGGTATTTACCCTTTTTGTTTGAATTTTGGTCAGAGAGTGTTGGTCAGGCCACTTCTTTGGACCAACCTACTGTCTTCTGTTCTGCTATTTACCTGTTCCAGGAAGGTGGATGGATTCCTGAATTATTATATGCCCTGGAGTAGCCATTTCTGATCAAACAAAGGTGAGGAGTGGCTTAAACAATAGAAGTTAATTTTCTTACAGTTCTGAAAGCTAGATGTCTGAGGTCAAAAGTTCAGCAGGTTTGGTTTCCTCTGAGGTCTCTCTCCCTGGTTCGCTGATGGCTGCCTTCTTACTATGTACACGTGATTATCTGTATGAGTGGTGTGTGTGCATGCGTCTGGCACTTTCCATCTGTGTCCAAATATCCTATCTAATAAAGAGGGAAAATGCTAATTGACCCTCATGCCATTGCAAAGATGGTGGCACCCACAGCCAATAAGGAGGGGATATGCTAATTGATTGCCAAGCCCTCATAGATGGCGGCACCCACAGTCACAAGATGGCAGCGCCCAGTCCCTTCAGCCCATAACAAGGGGTATTTCTGGAATTCACCAGCAATCCTATTTCCACCTTTGTTTCCTAGCATCGGTCCCTCTTTTGCTGCAGCATTGGATTCCGTTACAGTATCAGAAAGTCAAGCAGGGCTCATTTCCCGAAGCTCATTTTCCTGCTCTGCCATGCTCCTGGCCTCCGCCCTCATTCCCAGAGCTTAGCCATCTCTGCAGAGAGCCATTTCTTCCCCACCACGTCTAATTAGCAAGGTTTTTAAGAACCATCAGATAGAGTAAATCAGACTGCATTGGAGCCTCTTTATGAGCAAAACGTGTCTTCATTTGAAGTTTAGATGAGATAATTTAGGAAACACATTAATCTATTAATTTCCCCCCCTTGATCCTGATTTTTTTTAAGTGACTTATGGTTCTGGCTCTGTAGGATATGCACATTATCATTACATATGAATAAAGAAGACAGGGTTCTGTGGGACATAAAAGACTCAAGAAAGTACAAAAAATTATAAAAATATTCAAAATGTTTTGTTTTGAAAGAAAGTGCTTTGTATCCAGTCTGGCGCCTGAAGTTTACAAATGGATAAACAGTGTTATTCATGGATAATACATAATTAATTAAACCCAAGGCAGTAATGGCTAATCTCCAGCCTTTCAAGGAAGTAAAAGTAGAAAAGATAGTAACTAGAAAACTCAGTAAGCTGTGATTCAAAATAGCTATATCTTGTTGTATTTTTTAAAAAACGTATTTTTATTGATTTCTGAGAGGAAAGGAGAGGGAGAGATAGAAACATCAGTGATGAGAGAACCATTGACTGGCTGCCTCTTGCGCATCCCACACTGGGTATCCAGCCCACAACCCAGCATGGGAATTGAACTGTGACCTCTTGGTTCTTGTTCAACCATCGAACCACGCCAGCCGGCTGGATAAACTAGCTATATCTTTGAAATAGAGTCAGCATCTTGTACCTTAAATTAATGCTCTACATAAATAATCTGCTGTGGTTGATGGATTTTATTTTTCATCTTAAGTTTCTTTACTTCTCTTTCTTTTTCTGCTCCACTATTTTTAATTTCCCAATCCTTTATAAAGGCAATTATTTTTTTTTATCTCTGAGGAATCTTTATTCTGTTCCTTAGAGTTCACCTTTGGCAAGAAGTAAATTGGTGACTCACCTTGATAATAAGATTAGACAATAATGCTACCATTAGTGGATTTTCAGCTTGTTTCAGAAGTGCTGATAAGGCATCTGGCAAAGCTTTGTCATGCCCTTGGAAGATAATGTGCCAGACTCATAGCCAGTATGTGTGCCAATACAAATAGTTCTAACAAAAGTTGTTTTATTCCCCAGGGGGAGAAAGTAATCAAAATATATAAGCTAAATTACTTGTATTCTATTTGTTAGCCTCTACCCACACTTAATGCTGTTTTTATGAAGATTCTTTTCTCTATCTATGCTTGTTATCGTGTAAAGCTGTCCTTATCATCTCCATGAATATGGACCATCCATCCATCAATCCAGCAGAAGAAACCAATCCTGCTTACATGTTCATCTCAGACATCTAGCTTCAAAAGCTGTAAGCAAATAAGTGCATGCTGTTTAAGCCACCCGATCTGTGGTATTTTGTTATGGCAGTCCTACCTAATGTCATAATGTTGGTTTTTAACCTCTAAAAATCAAAATTTCACCATATCATTATATGGCAAATGAGTTGTCATCAAAGTTTAGCTGATTCTCTTACTTATACCTTCAAATAAAGTGATGGCTTTGCCTCGAGATTGCCAGGGAAATGTTCCACTCACTGAGTATGACTCCTGGAAAAATATTCTCTCAAAAAGAACAGACTCCTGTTTATTCCTGGTTTTCTCTAAAGCTGAGATGGCAGCCAAGAACCCCTTCTTTGAAGAATGTAGGGCTGCTATCAATCCTATGGCATCTTACGAGCTGCACATCAGTGATGCTTATTTATCTGTGATGTGCTACTATGTTGAAGGCCCAGAAGAACCAAGTGTTGCCGCATTCTTTGCAAACCAAGCTGAAGTGAAGGGGGGGAATGGAAAGCAATTCAGCAGATGTATCAGAGAATGTGAGAATAAAACCTTCCTTCTGGTAACTAAAAGGCCTGAGATAGATAAGTAGGGAAATAGCATACAAGCTCTGGAGTCCGCTCTGGACTTGGAAAGCCAGTGAAACAAGATCCTACTAGATATGAAGACCACAGCTTCTGCCAACGATAACACTACTGTCTTACGCTTCATGGGAAAGTACCTGGAGGAACAAAAGGATAACACAAACTACCTGCAGTGCCAACTAGTCTACCATAAGGAATTAGAAAAAGCAGGTCCAGGAGGAGGAAGACCATTGAAAAAGCCTGCGGAAGTGTTAGGTGTATAGACCCAATATCTAAAGGCAACAAAGCAAGTCTTCCCATTGTAGTAGGTCCCAACATCAGCCACTTAAGAATCTTAATCTCCATTTGTCAAAAGACTGCTTTCTTTCACTGGTGTAGGTGCAAATAAAGCTGTATTTGCATTATATATAAAAAAGAGCAGACTGATTCTGTATACAGCTGGACACATGTCCTCCTCAGTGTACATTTCCTCTTATTTTATAATTTCTATGGGGAGTTTATCTCCAGCTATTTTTTGTTTATGTGTTTTTCTCTGCGTATCATGTTTGTCTTCTTCTGGGTATCCCTATAAAAAAGCAATTGTGTTTTTTTAGCATACAGGCTTGGCTGCAATACCAAACAATCAAACCATATTGGCAACTTAAATAATTTAGAAATGTGTTACTGTGTTTCATAGCAATCTAATATTCAACAGTCCTAAATAGATATGGCAGTACTATTGTGTTTGGAATCAAGTTTCCTTTTACCTTATTGCTCTGCCGTTCTCAAAAGGCCCTTTTGTGGTTGGCAAACAGAACATGAGTGACATGACAAGAGAAGACTAAACTGGAGCATACCAGCACCTTTCTCTTCCCTCTCTTCTTCCCACAGGCATGCAACTACAAAACTCTAAGGCAAGCATGTCAAACTCACAGCTCATGGGCCACATGCCTTATTTATTTGGCCTGTGTTAGCCTTTGAGTTTGACATGCTTGCTGTAGAGGATTCTAAGAGACTTGCAACCAGGCAGCAATGGACAGCAGCAGCTTGTCTTGGGTTAACCCCCTAAACATGTCCTCAAGGCCATTTTTTCCACTGAGCTGAAAGTAGCTTCTCCTTGACTCACTTATTTCCCACAGCATTTTAGAGAGCCAACGCAGCCCTGCCCAGGCGTTCCTGTTGCTTCTATCCTATGCCGTTCCTTTTGTCACTGTCCCCAGCTTTCATAGACTATTCTCAAAAAAAAGAGAGAGAGAGTGAGAGAAGACTAAATGAAGACCACTCCCTGTCCTCACAACTCTGTTCCCTAACATGGGGCAGTGTCCATGCAAAAGAAAAGGCACCTTTTTCTCCTTTCTTCTTGGTGCGACAAAAGAAAATGTTCAGTTGATTCTAGGTGCTCAGAATGCTGGTGAACTTATGTTTCACTCATGTTCAATTTCTAATTCAAAGGCATGAATCTGCTGGAGGACAGGCCTTCACAAAAGAGTGCAAATTAAAGAGCTGTTCTTATCACAGCTGCTTGGGAAATGTCATAAGTTCCAATTTGGTGCTATGCAAATAATTCTAAATTACTATGATTAATAGTAGTCACATCTACTGTTCCCTTGTGTCCTTTGCCTCTTTTATTTTTTATAATAGAGGCCTGGTGCATGGATTTGTGCACTGGTGGGGTCCCTTGGCCTGGCCTGCGGGGATCGGGCCAAAACTAGCAGTCAGACATCCCCTGAGGGGTCCTGGAGTGTGAGAGGGCACTCTGCAAAGTTGCTGTTGCTGGGCAACTCCTATGTTGAGCATCTGCTCCTTGGTGGTCAGTGTGTGTCATAGCTACCAGCAGGTTGGCTGGTTGGCCAGTTGCTTAGGCTTTTATAGATATAGATATAGATATAGATATATAGATATAGATATAGATATAGTTAAGAAAACTATTGAAAAATATTGCTATCCTATCTAATAAATAGGGGATATGCTAATTGACCCTCACACCATCACAAAGATGGTGGTGCCCACAGCCAATAAGGAGGGAATATGCTAATTGACTGCCTACCCTCAAAGATGGTGGCACCCATAGCTAATAAGGAATGAATATGCTAACTGACTGCCACACCATCAAATATGGCAGCACCCGCAGCCACAAGATGGCAGCACCCAGTCCCCTCAGCCCCACCAGGGTGGCAGGCATGTGGCAAGGCCAGGCCCGCCCCCAGGTGGGCCCTGCCACTCTGTGCACCTGCCTCCAGAGTCCCCCAGTCCCCTCAGCCCCTCAGCTTCCCAGGGCTGGCTCAAGGTGCAGGCAAGCCTCAGATGGTGGCTACTGAGCTGCCCAGGGCCACCCGAGGCTCAGGTAACCAGGGCCAGCCGAGGCTTGTGCTGCTGGCAGTGGCAGCAGGAGAGGTGTGACGGGGCTTCGCCTTCCCCTGATCGCTGGGTTACCTCCCACCCCTGAGGGCTCCTGGACTGTGAGAGGGGGCAGGCCAGGCTGAGGGGACCCCCCCCTCCAGTGCATGAATTTTCATGCTTCGGGCCTCTAGTATTTATACAGTAAAAACAATAATGAAGCTTTCAGTGTTTTTGGTGAACTGGAAGGTTGGCAGATAGTATGCATATTAATAAGCTTATAAATGAATGAAATGATTACAATTATAAGTGCTGTGTATGCTTGGTATGACATTTTTACATATATAACACTTTTAAATGCTGAGTAGTTTGACATCTTTTTATACACATTCCACAGAGGAGAAAATAAGAAGATGGCTAATATCCTAGGAATTGCAATATGATCTGTGAAGAAAAAAATATGTAAGAAAAAAAAAAAAACATCTACCAAAGCTACAGAACCCGGGAAAGCATGCAATAATTAAACTTATTCAAACTCTTAAAACAAAAGAATAAAAGTTGATGGCCTGGGACACATTAATCAAAGCTAATGGGGATTATAAAGTAGAGAAAAACTAGCAAAGAAGAAATTAATTAAAAACTACTACATGTTGAAGCCACTTCAAGGGAACTCAAGTAAAATTTATTGCTTGGCATCACTGAAGTGCATGAGAAATAATTGTGAGAATCTTAGAGGCATACTCTTCAGTAGAGTAAAATATCATGCATCCTCAGAAATGGTACTCATTTCCAGATTTTTTATTTAAGAAGTACAATAAGAGTAGGACAAAAATTTAACTATATGTAAAACTTTCCATAGATATATTACAAGGCAATGTGGTAGAAACCAAAAGCATAGTTCTTGACACTCAAGAAACCTGGTTTTAATCACCAGTTACACTGCATAATAACTTGAACTGCTTTATCAGTTATTGCATTTGCAAGAGTACACATTAGTATTTGTCCCCTGAGAAGGTAGTTAGTATTAACAAGATATTGTTTGTAAAATGTCTAGCAAATGGTATGTTATATCTATAAATAGAAGAGAGCATAATTGCACAAAATATAAAGAATAACATCTACTTACAAGCTATCTTATTTCTTTTCTATTACCATCATGTTTATTCCAAGACAATCAAATAATTCATTTTTGAAGACATTAGTTGAACAGGCATTCTCAATTAATTATTAGTAGATTGTAAGATCACTTTTAATCATGTCTGTTGCCAGTGAGCTCTACCTCTTTAAGAAAATGTATTTCCTTGTGCCTGGTATCCCATTTGTGTTGATTGACAGCTGTAAAGATGTAAATATCAATTCTATGACATTTTAAGAAAACATTTGCAAACAGATTTTATGCCTATATATTTACTTTTAATAATTTAGTAAATATTTATAGCCTGTTGCCTTTAGAACATAAAATTTATTGGTCAGACTAAGAAAATAAACAAATTACTAGAATTAGAGAAATCACATATTGAAGAGCTCTCAGTGTAGGACAACCAAGTGCTTTGTAATTTATAACAAGGGGAAACGAGTGAGCAGATATCAAAAGATCACAATTGGAAGATATTATGTGAGATATTAATTGACAAGTTTGAGTATTAAAGCTTGAAATAAAAGGATATGATAGATCAGCGGTCAGCAAACCATGGCTCATGAGCCACATGCGGCTCTTTGGCCCCTTGAGTGTGGCTCTTCCACAAAACACCACGGCCTGGGCGAGTCTATTTTGAAGAAGTGGCGTTAGAAGAAGTTTAAGTTTAAAAAATGTGGCTCTCAAAAGAAATTTCAATTGTTGTACTGTTGCTATTTAGCTCTGTTAACTAACGAGTTTGCCGACCACTGTGATGGAGTAAAGAAAAAAGGAAATAACTGATAAAAATGTTATGTAATTTTAGAACCTAATAAGGAAAGGGCATTTAAGCACCCGATTGACAGAGTACAATAATCACAGAGATATTAATTTGCTCTTGATTGAAAAAATATAAGTATAGATATATAGCTCTATCATTATGTTTTAAGTATTTTTAATTAAGTTGTAAACACTTCTATGTTTAAAAATAACTCTGTTAATGGTGAGTGCAAGTTTTTTCACAGGTGTGGCCAAAGAGACCATTATATCTGTAGCCTAGAGAGAAATATTATTTTTAGGTGAAGGTCGTATTCCCTGGGGACATTTAAGTTTGAAGGAAGTTCACAGGGAGTGCTGTGATCACAATTAGGAGAAGTAGAAGAAGCAAGAGTGGGCAGAGAGAACAGTGGAGATGCAATTCAGTCATAAGGCGGCCTTGGCAAAACCCTGGGGTGGTTTCTGGAGCTGTCCTGCCCCTTCGGAGTTGTCTGAGATGGAAAAAAGTGGCTTGGGCCTTTAAAAGTACACATCAACCAGTAATGGATGCAGGCCACTCCCAAGAAAATCGATGTGGATTTGGGCAGTTCCAGAAGCTGAGGGAATAGATTCTTCAGCCTTGCCAGGAGTATTGGGCAGTGTGACACAGCACAGGTAACAGACGCAATCCAAAAGTAAGTAATGGCTAGGCTATAAATGGCCATGGAACTCTAACTCACAGCCTCGGCAGGAACAATGCCAGGAAGCCAAGCAGCCCTCTCTGCAGCTATTGGCCCGGTAGAGGTAGGCCCAGGTTAATAATGGCTGGGACTTCTTTTTCGTGTTCACCCCCACTGCCAACAATGCACCAACAAGAGAGAACCGTATAAAGTGCCGCCCACTTCTAAGGAGCCCACCTTTAGCTTCCTGAAATTTTCTCTTTTCACTGCAAAACTTTTTGTTTTTTACTCTCTTGCCTGACTTTGAGTCTTGTCAAGGGAAAGTGATGGTCGATAACTTCGTGTTACAGAGCAAGTTCTAAACATCTAGATTCTCTTTGCTCTTATTCAGTCTTCATTTCCACACTTACTAAAATTTCCAATCAGAGCATACCTGATATAATCCTTTTGTCTGTGTGTAAGCATCGGTGCCCACACTCAGCCTGTCTTGGAGTCTCTGGCAAACACAAGTGATGGGGGCTGATTCCCCTTTATACAAACTCTAATTAAGTAACGGGTATGTGTTCTTATTTGAGCGTTGCTTTTTTTTTTTTTTTTTTTCTGGAGGCTCCAACAACACAAGGTCTGCACTGCTATTAAAAATTACACTGTACTGACTTCTCTTTCCATCTAATGAAATGATTTCTGCTGAGCACTGATGGTCGTGAGGTAGAGGAGAGCAGAGAAGAACAGGATAAAAGGAAAGAAAGTTAGATTTCTCTTTGTTAACATGCCATGGCGGGCTTTCAGAATTTCCCCAACAGGATACTTGCCAGTATTTTTGCTCTATAAATCTAGCCATTAAATTATTTTCCTGATGACTTTGTTCCAAAAGTGGAAAGTCTTAAGCGGTATTACCTTGTTCTATTTTGAGAACAATTCATAGAAGAGATGCTGAAAAATTTTTTAAATGTCATATTAAAAAAGTGAGAGAGAATTTAGAATTATAGTCTACTTAAAACAGTTATTAGGTAAAACAAATTTTAAGATATTATATACACACCTAAAACCTTCAAAATAATAGAAAACAATTGAAATCATTGAAAATATATTTTTATAAAATTCAGATATGATCTTTTACAGATCATAATACAATTTTATTTAAATTCCTATGTTCTTTTTTTATTTCTGATACTTTTTTTATACATATTGAGAAATAAGATGTGAACTTAGTTTCACAAATAATCATACTTAGCCTGACATAATGTAATTGTTGCTTCCAGGATATATGATGAATCCCAATCACCCCCCACACACACAGCCTCTCACATCTGTTGCAAGCCACCATTATTCCAACCATTACAGCAATGTCTTCCTTCTACTACCTCTATATACAGTTATGTCCCACATAGAATTAATACTCATCATTTTTTCCCCAATCACTTCATTAAGGTGAAAGAAAACAGAAACATTGACAAATCAGGTGCACAAATTCATACATTTTCTCAAAGAATAAAATATTAAAGGGTCTCAGAAATAATCAATACCCCATGACCAAAAGTTCACCCATATCTATAAGCATAAAGTAATTTTGCCTGTGTCTGAACTTTACATAAATGGAAACAACCTTATGCTTCTGAGAATCATCTTAATGTGCTGAGTATACTAACAGCTTGTTCATTCTTACTGCATTGCTAAATCATAATTTAGATAGGCATCTATTTTCTGTTGGGCATTCTGGTAGTTTCTAGGTAAGGGCTATTATGAATAGGGCTGTTTTGAGCATATGTTTTGAAAATGTCCACTGGTATATGCATGTGATTGTCTCTGTTGAGTATAATCTAAGTGTAGTATTTTGCAAAGGTATAGACTATGCAAATGTCTAGTTTTAATGGATACTGGTAGGTGTGCAAACTAATTATACCCACTTACAATTCCATATGCCATGTTTCTAAATATGGTCCATGCCATTCATCAAAATTTGCATCTTCTTAATGACTAATACCACTGGTCAGCTTTTCATATGTTTCTCAGTCATTTGGACACATCAGAATATTTAACTTATTTGGGAATTGTTTCCTCTTCTTCCATTGTCTGAAATATTTTTCCTTTCAAGATTAGAGCAAGAGATTGATCTTTTTAACTGCCAAATCATGTACTTCTTCCCTGCTTTTTAAAAAAGTTACAAAATAAAAAATCTAAAGGTTTATCATTTTTACTTAGAATAATATGCATCACATTAACATTGTCTAAATTTTCCTACATAAAATGATGTCTTTCTCCCAATTTTGTTGTACCCACACAGTCCTTACTACTGTTTTCAGGTTACAGGAAGTTTTTAATTTTGTACTCATTACTTTTATTTTTGCTCATTACAGAGTTCTTGCTCCTGTTATTTCAATCTTCTGATTACTGAATATCTTAGTCATTACGTCTCTGCTCAATTGTCATGTAACAAGAGATGCTTTACCTGATGAAACTAGCATTCCTTGACTTTGTTTTGCTGAGGCTCATTAACATTTTAATTTGTTCAGTTCACTTATCACTATCTGAAATCATCTTATTTTTAAATGTCTCTCTTTAATGTTATGTCAGTAGCGTCTAAGTCTGTCTCGGGCACATAATAACTACTTGACACATTTTAAATAAGTAAATGGCAAATGTACAAGTAAAAATTATACTGAGTTGTTTTTCTGCTGACCTATTTTTGTTTTGTTTGTTTTTTTAGTTTGTTAGATTCCTTTAAAATAAACATGATTGGTTCAACTTCTGAAATATTTATTGTATTGATACTTTAATCTATCACTGATTTAGGATTTAGACCTAGAAATTACCTGTTACAATTGAAGTGTTAGTGACTGAAGAAAGCTGTGCTGTTGAAGTGAGAAATGTCTCATAGAAGTATCTATATACATAGTTAATTAAGGAAGTGCAAGATGATCTATGCAAAAGGTGGGGAAGCTGTATCAAAATGTTGCCATCATGTCTTCATTAATTACCTGTGAGATCTTGAAAAATATATTGAAACTAGAGGCCCGGTGCACGAAATTCATGCATGGGAAAGGGAGGGTCCCCTCAGCCCAGCCTGCACCCTCTCCAATCCAGGACCCCTCGAGAGATGCCCAACTGCTGGTTTAGGCCTGATCTTGGGGATCAGTCCTAAATCACCAGTCAGACATCCCTCTCACAATCCTGGGCCGCTGCCTCCTAACTGCTCACCTGCCTGCCTAACTAACTGCCCCTAACTGCCACTCCTACCAGCCTGATCACCCCTAACCACCTCTGCCTGCTGGCCTGATGGCCCCAACTGCCCCCCCCCTCCCTTGCCGGCCTGATTGCCCCATGCAGCCTGCTGTTCAGTCGTTTGGTTGTCCCTCATTAACCCCCCTGCTGGCTTGGTCACCCATGCAGCCTGCTGCTTAGTCATTTGATCATCCCTCACTAACCCCCCGGTTGGCCTGGTCACCTCACACAGCCTGTACAGTCGTCTGTTCAATTGCTTCGGTTGTGATGGTTGCTTAGGCTTTAATATATATAGATATATCAATCAAATAGTACATCCCTAGCCTACCTTAATATTATGAATATTTTGAGTAGAAATGTTTGGCTTTTGAATAATGTTAATTAGTATATCTATCTCTATCTCTATCTTTATTTCTATCTCTAACTCTATCTCTATCTATATCATCTATATAATATCAATCTATATATATATAGTTGAAATATATATCACATGCAATGTAATAAAATTTTTGTAATATGCATCTGTACATACTAGTATATATGAATATATATACATATAGTATGTTTTTAAGCAGCCCTTATGTGCTTGGTTTATAAACATGTTACTCTGTCACTCAATCAGTAAGTTACATTTTGATTGTAAAGAAAAAGTAAAGTAACTAAGAATTGAAACAAATGCAACACTTTTCTGTGCTAAACAATACTGGGAGTTTACATACCCGCCCCCCCATCCCCACATTAAATGGTGATAGGACTGAGAGAAATAAATTAGCTCTTTGCTCCAGGACATACCTTTTCCTTGAAGATAAGATTTGGAATTTCTGTATGGTATCCTGGGGCCTCCGGGGCAAATTTTCACAAACTGGTTGGCTTCACACAATCAAAATTTATTGTCTCAAAATTCTGGAGGCCAGAAATTGAAATAAAACAGGGCCATGCTCCCCCTGAGGACTCCAGGCAAAACACTTCCGTGCCTCTTTATCGCTCTGGTGCTTGCTGGAAACCCTGAGCATTCCTTCATTTGAAGACGCAACACCTCAATTTCTGTCTCCATTTATCACATGGTATTCTCACTGTGTCATGTCTCTGTTATCTCTTGCAACACTGCATTTTCTGAGTTAGTGTATTCTCCATATTTTATTCTAATTGTCAAGCCTGTGCCCCAGTGCTACACATGTGTTATTTGGTAGATGATCTGTCTTCCAAGTTTCTACAGGTAGAATTAAAAAAATATATGTATGTACCACTATGAAATATAGGTTTCTGCAATTTCAACATCTAATAATATTTTTATTATCTCCACTATAAAAGCAAGCCAAGCTAAATGACTTTGGGTGTGTTACATCAATACAAGATGGCCCTAAATTTCTCTATCAGTCAGGATATGATAGGTTTGTTTCTTACTCACACTACATGTCCTGTAAGAGCCATCTAATGCTATACCTTGTCTTCTCCCTCTAAGACCAAAGCTGACAGAGCTGTATTATAGAAACATTGAAACCTGTCATGTAGCATGGGGAGGAGTTAGCAAATTATAGTTTCTCAGTGCTTTTTCTAGATGTAAAGCATGTCATTTCCCATATACTTATCTATAAAATGCAGAACTAATTCTAAATAATATGGTGACTTTACCAAGGACATAATTTGCAAGTGGTAGGGTGATGGCCTATCATAAATATAATTTTGCAACCTACTCTTTCCACTACCCAATGACACCCTCCTCAAATCACTGTGGCTTATAGCTTATTTAAGGATTTACTCTCATTCTTGGATTTTGAGATTCACTTTTGTTCCCTTTGTATATTTTACACAATAGAAATAATTGTGCATCTTATAATGAATTTCAGTATCTAATGTATAAATTCTGAACCAGGCCAATATTAGGTCTCTTAATATTGAAGACAAATAGAAACAATACATTATTGTCTTTTCAGTTGCACTGGGATACAGCAATAAATAAGTGACGATACCCGCCATGAAGCAACCTGGAAGGAATATGGAAGTGCAAAATACAATACTATACAATAGAAAGTACTATTGTAGAAATACACACAGAATATTGGGGAATATTGATGAGTACATAGTAAGCCAGGTGAGCCTGATGAAGTGGTGAGCAGTGATATGTTTGGCAAGAAAATTTGAATCAAGTCTCTGAAGTATAACTAGAAAGACATTAACATGAGGTTGGGAATGTGGTAGAGAAATACCAGTTTGTAAGTAGAATTCATTCTCCTACCAAACATTTATTTAGAATCAATTATGTGCCATTAGATAACATTGAGCACTTAAGATAGAAAGAGTAAAAAACAAACAAAACAAAACAACAACCACCCTAACCTCCTCCTTATGAATAGTCTTTGTATTTAAATAGCAAGGAGAAGTCAGTGCAGTTCAAATAGTTGCTCAGATGGAGAATTTGAAGAAGGGTAACTGGTGACTATGAAGATTCTTCTTTTGCAAGTTCAAAACCTTTCAGTACTTTAGTTTTCATATAGGGAAAATAAGCATAATAGATTTTACCTCATCAAGTTTATATTTGTGCACGGAGGGGGGGTCCCCTCAGCAGAGCCTGCACCCTCTCCAATCCAGGCCCCCTTGGGGGATGTCCGACTGCTGGTTTAAACTGGCAGTCGGACATCCCTCTCACAATTTGGGATTGCTGGCTCCTAACTGCTCACCTGTCTGCCTGCCTTCCCACCACTAACTTCCCTCCCCCGCCAGCCTGGTCACCCCCAACTAACCCCTCTGCTGGCCTTGTCTCCCCAACTCCCCACCCCACTGGCCAGGTTGCCCCTTACTGTCCCCCCTGCTGGCCTACTTGCCCCCAGCTGCCACCCTTGTTGGTTTGCTCACCACCAACTGCCCACCTCCGCTGTCCTGATCTCCCCTAATTGCCCCCCCCCCCCCTCGCTGGCCTGGTCACCCCTCACTGCCTCCTTGCTGGCCTGCTTGCCACCGACTGCCCTACCCCCCCCCCCCCCACTAGCCTGTTCTCCCTCAACTGCCCCTCTGCTGGCTTGGTTGCTCTACACATCCTGTTGTTCAGTCATTTGGTCATCCCTCGCTAACCCCCCTGCCAGCCTGGTCGCCCCACGCAGCTTGCTGTTCAGTTACTTGGTTATCCCTCACTAACCCTTCTGCTGGCCTAGTCGCACCATGCAGCCTGCTGTTCAGTTGTTTGGTTGTCCCTCACTAACCCCCTGCTGGCCTGGATGCCCCATGCATCCTGCTGTTCAGTTGTCCATCTGGTCATTTAGGTCATGAAGGCCCCTGGCTTTTATATATTAGGATGTGTGTGTGTGTGTGTGTGTGTGTGTCTGTGCATGTGTGTGCGTGTATTTATTGCTTACAATTTTTTAAGTAACACTATGTAAGTAATTTCTATAATTAATGCATGATTTGGTTTTGTTTATATGTTTATTTTTATTCTTTTTTTTCTCAAAACAATTGGCTACAACTTACTGAAGGATTATTAAGAACTGAATGACTTGCTTTATGCAAACTGAATTCTTCAACCATTTCTTCCTCTTATTTTCCCTAGCTCATATTTCTTTACTTTCTAAACAAATAGTTCATTGGATATTATTTTTCAATCAAAAGTAACAAAGGAGCCCTAGCTGATTTGGCTCAGTGGATAGAGCATTGGCCTGTGAACTGAAGGGTCCTGGGTTCGATTTCATTCAAGGACACATGCCAAGACTGTGGGCTCGATCCCCAGCAGGGCATGCAGGAGGCAGATGATCAATGATTCTCTCTCATCATTAACGTTTTTCTCTCTCTCTCTCTCCTTCTCCCTTCCTCTCTGAAATCAATAATATATTATACACACACACACACACACACACACACACACACACACACACACACACACATATATATATATATTTAAAATTTTTTAAAAATAACAAAGTAAAACAAGTTAAATGGTCAAATTGTGTAATGTGAGGTCATTACAAGGAAAACTTTGCTAATTGATGCTTGAAAGTTTAACATCTAAAATATTTTTATTTTGTTGTGTCTAATAAAAATAATATGTATTTTTGTTAGATATAGTTTATATCCACTTTCTTCAAAAACTTAGGAGCTATATCCTCTGAATCAGGATGTCATGATTTTCATTACCATTTTGCAGTGGCAATCACAGTAATCCAATAATGAATATAGTAATTGGCTCCAACTTGCTTGACAGACAGTGTGCAAATTCAGACTTTCTTTGGTGATGGCATATAGTTATGGCAATAGACTTTATTTTCAATGCACTTTGGACTACCTCATTTTATTTGCCTCACAGCAAGTATATGTAATGTTTCTTGTACATTGAAAAGGACAATGAGTTTTTCTTCCAAATATTTGAAAGTATTGGCATCAGAGAGTTAAACTCTAAGTGGAGAAGAAATATCCAATCCTAAATGGATCTATCAGTCTACATAATAAATGACAATTTTAAATTTTAAATGTACCAGTTTACATAATAAATGACAAATGTGTGATTTTTTTTGGTGGGGGGTGATTAATTTTGCCTTTTTGGCCTATGTTAGGAGAAACATAGTGTTTTACATCAAAACACTATTTTCATGATATTGTATTGTATCGCTGGTAAATAGCTATAGTCACGCAGCTATAACATAAGTAGGAGAACATTTTTTGTGTAGGGGTTTCTGTCTTAGATAGCTGTTTGATGCTTCATTAATATCAAATTGTAGTATTTAAATTGCCAGAAATGATGACTGGAGTTAGTAATTTTATTCACTAGTCAATTAAAAATTTCCCAAGAAATGTGCTTTGGAGACAATACTGTGGCTTTCTAAACACTGAATATGCAGGGCCTGGTTGGGCCATATGAGTTGGCCGAGCAGTGTCCTTCTTGGTTAGGATGAAACATTTCTGGAATCAAAATGTAGAAATGTCTGTAGTTGAGTAGTCACAAATATATGACTGCAGAAATATACTAATCCCCAGGGAAATTTTATGTTGAAAAAGCAGAGATTCCCAGGATAGATTATTCTTGCCCAAAATAACCTTGCCTAGATAGTTTGAATAGTCATGCTATATCAGGAAAGTAGGAATTAAAATAAATATTTCAGAAGTTATTAAATCTCTATCTTAGATGTGGAAAAGCTATTATCCTATCTAATAAAGAGGTAATATGAAAATTGACCATCAATCCAATACACAAGATGGCCACCCACCCCTATGTGGTCAAAGATGACTACCATAAGATGGCCAGCAGGGGAGGGCAGTTGGGAGGGACCAGGCCTGAAAGTGAGGGCAGTTGGGCATGATCAGGCCTCCAGGGGAGGGCAGATATGGGTGAAAAGGCCTGCAGGGGTGGGTAGTTGGGGGAGACTAGGCCAACAGGGGAGGACAGTTAGGGGAAACTAGGCTTGCAAGGGAGGGCAGTTAGGAGTGACCAAGCCAGCAGGGGAGGGCATTTGAGGGCAACCAGGCCAGCAGGGGAGGGCAGTTAGGGGCAATCAGGCAAGCAGGCAGGAGAGTGGTTGGGAGCCAGCAGTCCTAGATTGTGAGAGGGATGTCCCAGATTGGAGAGTGTGCAGGTTGGGCTGAGGGACACACACACACACACACACACACACACACACGCACATGCCCGTGCACAAATTTCATGCACTGGGCCTCTAGTATATTATATATGCATTGATTACATTACATATTATATAATTGGGAAACAATTCTGAAAAAGTAAAATTAAACTATAAGAAACCAAATAAAGCAAAGTGAAAATATTTTTTTCCAAAAAAAAAAAAAGTATATATATATATATATATATATATATATATATATATGGTACTTGCTTAAAACCAGCCATTGTCCTGGACATTTTTGTACAAAATTAATAAAGTTGACATTTCCATGTACCCCAGGAGGGTTTCAATCTTAAGGTAAAAGGGAAAAGCAAACACACAAATATTTGGTTTGGGGTATGACTGAAAACATTAGACTGTGTTATAGAGCTCTGAGTAAGGACATCTGATTAAGTGGAGAAGGTAAAAAGGTCATCATTGAACACAGCTCCAAACTACTGCTCCTAAACTGTGACATAAAGATCATGTCAGGGTGAACAGGAAGGCTTTGCAGTTGGTGATACTTTATAGAATGACTGAGCGTGAGTGCATATGATCAGAAAACAAGAAACAAGTGACCGTGATAGCCCTTTGGAGGAATGGGATTATTCCTGGTGGCTGAACTGTGAGCTAAGTGGAGGTGGTGGTGAGATTACAAAGAATGGTTAAGGTAAAGTCTGCTGAGATGAGCAAAACCCAGATCCTATAGAATGTGATGAGCTGGGTCTACAGAGGTTTCTCTTCTCTTGAACTAACTAAGGGCATTCTTTTCTAAAAGGATAAGTTCTGTATATTTCCCCTACACACTGAGATTGTGCTCAAATATTCATTCTTCTAAACTTAACTCTGATGACTTTGGCCTCAGTACTTGCCTGTTTAGTTCTGATTTCTAATTCTCACCTCAAACAGATATTTCAAATCTCTGTTTTCAAAGAGGAATGACAACTGTAAACAAAATTAGTGTGCTATTATATTATTTTTTATTGATGAAAATAGTAAACGGTAAACAAAAAGTATGCTTTTCATACGAGCTATAGAACATTCTCATCCTTTTTGGACCACTTAAAGAAAATAATGGCATGAGCTGACAAAGCAATAGCATAGAAACAAATGCCATAATATGGTTTTATAAAAGCACTAGAGGCCCGATGCATGAAGATCTGTGCAAGAATGGGCCTTCCTTCCCCTGGCTGCCAGCACCGCATATGCTCTGGCCAGGGCCGCCCTTCCACCTTCCCATGCTGCCCAGAGGCTTGGTGCAGAACGCCTGTGTCGTAGCCATTAACTCACCATCTTTGTTGGGTTAATTTGCATACTTACTCCTGATTGGCTGGTGGGCGTTGCGAAGATACAGTCAATTTGCATCTTTCTCTTTTATTAGTGTAGATGTGCAATATGTGTTATTATTGGCCTGTAGAGCCATCATTTTAAAAAGCATTTTTATCTTAGCCGTGCTGTATCAATAAAAATCATGCTATTTTGCTTTATCTTATTTATAAGGCTTCCATTTATGTTAAAATTTTGCACTGGTATTTTAGAAAAAAAATATATATATACACTTTACATACAGAATTAAAAGAGAACCTATGACTTAATTCTCTGTCTTGGATAAACTTGCTTCTGGGACTCCAGCCAGGAGGATGGTGATATTCAAAAACTGTTGTTGCCCTGTTGTGATATTTATTATTCAAATAATTTTTGATGCTTTCATCTCCTATGGGCAGGAGTATTAAGAAATCCCTTAATTACTTTCTATTTTACATAGAGCTGCTTTGGGTAATCTTAGAAAACAAATTCTAATTAGGAAACTTAAAAAAAAAAAAGAGTAGATTCTACCTCTGCTCTTTAGACTCTACCAAAAATGTGGGTCAGTAAAACACTAGTGGTAATAATATTATTTAAGACTTCATATCAAATTTATCTTAGTTTAATATTTTTATGATTTGAAGTATATGCATGTATATTAAGACTACAATACTGAAATGTTTAATTCCTTCCAATGGATTTAATTGCTATGACATTTCCTTTGTATCCCGGTTCATTCGTGACGTCAGTGGAGACAGACACAGGCTAATTAAATTTTTTTCTCTATAAATATACACTTTGATAACAGCTGAATTGATTTTATGTATCTTAGATCTCTGCTAAGTTTATTTGATGAAGTTATTGATATGATTAATATTGCTCACAAATGTTTAGTGCTATTATTTCAAATACTTTAGTGTTAGGTTGAATTGTTCATTTGCCATCTAGCTGTAAAGATCACTCAGGTTTATATACTTGAAAGAATTCACAATAATACTCAGAACATAATCACACAAGGATTTAACGAAGGCAAATGACAATGGAGCAATCAGAGAGTTCAGGCTAATTGGGGGAGGTCAGGGGACTCCCCAGAAGACTTCTAATTCTCATGAGGACTCTAGTCTTGAAATTAAACCATTTTGTGTGATGAATTTTGCTTGGAGACAACTCAAGGAGACAGATGTTCCCTATGAGGGCTTTTATGTCCCCCTGGTAATGTAGCCTAGACAAGCTAGAAACTTAAAGCATAAAAGGCAGAGTTTGTTGGAACTCACCACGAATACCCTCTGGCTCCATGATGATTTACAACTCACAGGACTCAGAGAAGCTCTTATACTCACGGTAGGAACACAGTGTTAAAATACAGGTTAAAATAAGCAAAGAGGAATGGTACACGGGGCAAAGTATGGGAGAAACTAGTACGTTTCTAGGTGTCCTCTCCAATGTGCCTTGATGTTAATTCTCCCAGAAGTGATATGTGACATGTACAAACTGCTTTCTACAAGGGAAATTCAGTTAAGACTGTGTGTGCAAGGTATTTACAGAGAGTCAGTCATTTATGCACCCATTGTCTGCATGCTTAGCTAGGTTGGTTAGACTAGCCCACAGAGCCAAAACAGGTGTAACATCAGCATAAACTATATAATCAAATTAGTACCCAAAGGCAGGAGGCATTAAGGAAAAAACAACAACATGTAATTAAGGGGTCTAGAAGAAAAAATAAAAGATAAAACAAATTACATTTACATAAAGGTGCATTAGATATTCTCAGAATTTAAAAAGGCTACTGGAAGAATTACCCTATTTATTTTCATCTATTTAATGAATCTGCAGTTGTTCTTATTATCAACTTCTCATCACAGTCAAAAATTAAAACTATGATTTAGCTATGATTTCTCTTGTTACTAAGACCAGTGGGGAAGTCTTAGAATCTCAAGTAACAATTAACAAAAATATATACTAGTATCTTTATAGATAGTTGCATAATAACTACGTACATACATTAGTATTTATAACTAGTGTGTATATCATTGTTATGCAGATGTACAACTAACTCTCAACTAGTTATAAAATCATCTTTAATATGCCTCTCAAACCAAGTATTTATTAGTAAAAGAGGAATGTGTTCAGTGTAATCTATAAAGCAAATAAAATAGATTTTGATTTGGTGTGTTTTTCTAGTATCCACCTTAAACTCAACATCTCACAAATAGAATTTATGGCACTACATTTCATCATTAAATGTTTTTAAAGATCAGATGAGTAAAGCATTCTTATGAGCATACCTAGAATTATGTCAAGTCTGTTTTTTTATGGTTTTTAGCATGGCATTTAAAGAAGAATTCCTTTTGTGAATAGGAACTTGTACAGAAATAGATTCAATGAAATACCCCTGTATGGAATTAGGACTCCTCTCCTTTTCCATTAATCTAATTCATTTCATTGTGCAAAGTTCTTTTATAAATGCATCTGTGCACTGTGGAAATGTCAGTGTATGTAATAGAGAAAATTCCTGAGAGATTTATCATGGGATGTAATTTTTAAATTACCCATATTGTGCTGAGCAGGATCACAGATGAAACGTATTTGAAATCACTGTTTCTTAGATGATCTTGAAAAGCTTAAAAGGTCATGGGGCTCCCCATTGTGACTGAAAGTTGAAACATAAGTTAAAATGTTACATAGAAAAAAATTAAACAAGAGACAGCCATCCCCTATATTTCAAAGTGAAATACCTTTGGCTTCTGCTGAGGTATTTCCAAGTGTAAGGTCTAGTTTACTTCTTTTTTGTTTTTGTTTTCTTTAATTAACAACATGTGCTAAAGAATAAAAGTGAGTATAGATGAACTGATTTAATAAAAACTACAAGTGCTTAGTTCAAAATGTTGACTCACTGAATATAGAGTCCTAAACTAAGAAATGAGGAGATAGTTGTTAAAATCAGTGGGAAAAAACATGTGAGTGATATATAAGATATATGAGGGGAAAACAAATTTCTATAACAATTTAAATGAGCTATAGTGTGACAGGCATATAAGCTAATAAAATAACAGCTGGACTCTCTCTCTCTCTCTCTCTCTCTCTATATATATATATATATATATATTAGGGTAAATCAGGTTCCCAATTATATATATAAATGGAGAGAGAGACAGACAGACAGAATTGGAATTGGGAACCTGATTTACCCAGGGAAAACTGAAATGCCCAAACTTTTTTACTTCCTTAAGCAAGAATGTAACTTAAAATTATTGGCAATGTAAAAGTAAGCCCAAGAATAGAGAAAACACCAAATGGTGTTCCCAGATATACTGAGTCTCTTTGCATGAAAGAGATTTGATGAAGTTTAGTTAAAATTTTGGAATAGTCTGTTAAAAACATTTCATACGCTTTATTTTCTAAATTATTTCCAACTCTGATATAGTTATAAATATATCATATTTACTTAAACCTTTATCCATCATATATTATCAAACTTTATTAACTAATATTAAATTTGGAAATTCAACAGAGTTAGAAGAGGAAGATTGGACAAGAAGTACCAGACAAAAGAATATTTTTTAATAAAATAAAATAAAGTTATCACTGAACAAAAAGTAAGTTAAGCTGTTATAGTGCCAAGCTGAATTTCCCTTAGAAAAAAACTGGAGGCTGCTTAAAATGTAATTCTCCAAATAGTATTATATAAATAGATAAACTGCAGTCTCCAGTGTCAAGGGAAAGAATAGAGTGCATTACTTTGTTTTCCATAGTTTTTTTTAATGATGACATATATTTACAGTTACTGAGTTCATATATATATATATATTTTACATTCAGCTAAGCCTTGTAGGGTAGGTAATGTGTCAGTTGAAAGTCTGATAGCAAACCAATGTCATATGCCAATGAAAAAGAAATCAAAATTAAAAAACGTTTTACTATTCACATTTTACCAGAAGCAGGTATTTTTAGGCAAACAAACATGTTTTCAAACAATCAAATTTTTAATTATGATGGATTTGGGGACAGACTGCGGAATCTTAGAGGGAAGAGAGGAGTGGGAAGAGATAGACCAAATAACTTATATATATGCTAGAGGCCCAGTGCATAAAAATTCATGCACTGGAGAGGGGGGTCCCTCAGCTCAGCCTGCCCCCTCTCACAGTCCAGGAGCCCTCAGGGGTGGGAGCCGACCCAGTGATCAGGGAAAGGCGACACCCCATCACACCTCTGCTGCTGCCACTGCAGGCAGTGCAAGCCTCGGCTGGCCCTGGTTACCTGAGCCTCGGGCAGCCTGGGCAGCTGGGCAGCCACCATCTGAGGCTTGCCTGCACCTCAGGCTGGCCCTGGGCAGCCTGGCAACCACCATTTGAGGCTTGCCTGCCCCTCAGGAGTTGGCTGGGAAGCCACCATCCAAGGCTTGCCTGCTCCTCAGGCTGGCCCTGGGAGGCTAGGGGGCTGAGGGGACTGGGAGACTCTGGAGACAGGTGCATGGAGCAGCCGGACCCGCCTGGGGGTGGGCCTGGCCAACCTGCATTACTGCTGCCCCAGCAGTGCTGAGGGGACTGGGTGCCGCCATCTTTGTGAGGGCATGATGGTCAAGTGGCATATTCCCTCTTAATTAGTTAGGATATGCAAAACCCATGACACAGGAAATACTGTGGTGAAGGCCTGGGAGGGTGCAGGTGTGGGTGGATAGGGTCAATGGGGAAAACAGAGGGACATCTTTAATACTTTCAACAATGAAAACAAAATTTTAAAAAATAAGAGTTCTAATTGCCTGAAAGTAAAAATGACAAAAAAAGAACAAAGATGAGAAAAATTGCAAATAGCTTACAGGCAATTGCCATTAGTAAATGAAATAAAAATGTGGCAAGTACTATGAAATATGGTAGACAAAATAATAATAAAAAATGTTATTCTATTTATATATTCTGACACAAAAAGATCAGTGTTTACATAGAAGATGTAAGGAATTGCAAAATGTACCTAATAGTTTTGAAATTACCTTTTGATGTTTTAAGATTTTTATTTGCACAATCATATCATCTATGAATAAAGCATATGATTTCTTTCTTCCCCACCAAAAATATTTTGAGATTAAGTGTTTTTGTAAAGCAACCAATTAAGATATAATTACACTATCCTTAACCATTCCTGAAAATGGCTGTTATTGTGATGTCTCTGAGAACTGAGTGGCCAAAGTCTACTCTTTTCGAATTCCTGAAGAGGACAGGCAGAAGAGTTGATATTATTTAGGAGGCTTTATTGCAATCTTCACTGCAATCCATAATCCCTTTGTTCTCTCTTACAGAACAAACATTAAAATTGTCATAATGATCATTCATTGTTGGAAGTTAAATCACTTTTTATACTCAAAGTTATTTCAATGTTCTTTAAAAGCCGAATTGTCTTAGAGCTGACTCCAATGCAGAAATAGAAAGATCATATATATGGTAGCAGAGGCATTTAAGAGAGATACAATAATTGTCTTATGTGAGGGCAAGTCATCAGATCAATGGGTCTATTTTTGTCTTTACTTATTTATTTTGATTAATCATGTGAGATAGCAATTCCATCTTTACTTGTGAGATATAGTAATATGATTATTCTTATTTATTTTAATCTCAGGAATTGATAGTTTATATTGTAAATTGAAATTTCTTCCCAAACCTCCTTGTACCACATTTGTAAGCAAATTTGTTTAGATTTACTACTTCTTCAATGCTTCTTAGACATATGACTAAATGAAAAATTACTAAAACCAAGAACTATCAACAATTTTATGAGAACTTCGGCTGCCAAATTTATTTCTTTTTTTAATTTATTGACTAAGGTATTACATATGTGTCCTTATTCCTCTCCCCCCATTGTCTCCCCACCCCCACCCCCACCCCAACACATGCCCTCACACCCCTGGTGTCTTTGTCCATTGATTAGGCTTATATGCATGCATACACTTCCTTTGTTTGATCTCTCCCCTTTACCCCCACCCTCCCCTATCTTCCCTCTGAAGTTTGATGGTCTGATCCATGCTTCTGTGTCTCTGGATCTTCTTTGTTCATCAGTTTATGTTGTTCATTATATTCCACAAATGAGTGAGATCATGTGATATTTATCTTTCTCTGACTGGCTTATTTTGATTAGCATAATGCTCTCCAGTTCCCATCCATGCTGTTGCAAATAGTAAGAATTCCTTCTTTTTACAGCAGCTTAGCATTCCATTGTGTAGATGTACCACAGTTTTTAATCTAGTCATCTGCTGATGAGCACTTAGGCTGTTTCCAAATCTTAGCTATGGTGAATTGTGCTGCTATGAACATAGGGTGCATATATCCTTTCTGTTGGTGTTTCTAGTTTCTTGGGATATATTCCTAGAAGTGGGATCACTGGGTCAAATGGGAGTTCCATTTTTAGTTTTTTGAGGAAACTCCATACTGTTCTCCACAGTGACTGTACCAGTCTGCATTCCTACCAGCAGTGCACAAGGGTTCCTTTTTCTCCGCATCCTCGCCAGCACTTGTCCTTTGTTGATTTGTTGGTGATAGCCATTCTGACAGGTGGGAGTTGGTAGCTCATTTTCGTTTTGATTTGCATCTCTTGGATGATTAGTGACTTTGAGCATGTCTTTATATGTCTCTTGGCCTTCCTTATGTCCTCTTTCGAAAAGTATCTATTTAGGTCCATTGCGCATTTTTTGATTGGGTTTTTTATCTTCCTTTTGTTAAGTTGTATGAGTTCACTGTAAATGTTGGAGATGAAACCCTTATCAGAGATAACATTGGCAAATATGTTCTCCCATGCAGTGAGCTTTCTTGTTGTTTTGTTGATTGTTTCTTTTGCTGTACAAAAGCTTTTTATTTTGATGTAGTCCCATTTGTTTATTTTCTCTTTAGTTTCCATTGCCCTAGGAACTGTATCAGTGAAGAAATTCCTTTGGCATATGTCTGAGATTTTGCTGCCTGTGGATTCCTCTAATATTTTTATGGTTTACTGTCTTATGTTTAAGTCCTTTATCCATTTTGAGTTTATTTTTGTGTATAGTGTAAATTGGTGGTCTAGTTACATTTTTTTCCATGTGTCTGTCCAATTTTCCCAACACCATTTATTGACGAGATTGTCTTGACTCCATTGTATATTCATGCCTCCTTTGTCAAATATTAATTGGGCATAGTGATTTGGGTCAATTTCTGGGTTCTGTATTCTATTCCATTGGTATATATGTTTGTTCTTGTGCCAGTACCAGGCAATTTTGAGAACAGAGGCTTTGTAATACAGCTTGAAATCTGGTATTGAGATCCCTCCTACTTTGTTCTTTTTTCTCAGGATGCTGCAGCTATTCAGGGTCTTTTTTTTATTCCAGACGAATTTTTGCAGAGTTTGTACTAGGTCTGTGAAATATGCCATTGGTATTTTAATGGGGATTGCGTTGAATATATATATTGCTTTGGGTAGTATGGACATTTTAATGATGTTGATTCTACCAATCCATGATTATAGTATGTTCTTCCTTCTGTTTATGTCTTCCTCTATCTCTTTTTTCAGTGTCCTGTAGTTCTGAGTACAGGTCTTTTACCTCCTTAGTTAAGTTTCCACAAATCAATAAATGTGATACATCACATAAACAAATTGAGAGATAAAAATCACAGTCATATCAATTGATGCAGAAAAAGCATTTGACAAAATCCAACATCCTTTCTTGATAAAAACCCTCAGCAAAATGGGAATAAAAATCCTCAACATAATAAAAGCCTTATATTACAAACCAAATTTGTTTCTGAGTGTGAATCTCAGATAGAATAAAGAGAAGCTGGACTATCTAAGTACAACCCAAATACATCTCCTGTAAATATAGCTAAAACTTGTTCTGCTGTGCCTAGATATTGATCATGCTCAGCCTCAAAGATTTATATGTCTATATCTATAGACACAATTATCCATTTATTGATAGTAAATATTTAATTCTTTTTTTTTGTTTGTTTGGTCTAGAATGCTGAATTCTGATAGCAAAGTAAGACACATGAAGAGCTCAGAATGTTGAAATGCCAGGGTTATAGGGACATTTAGACTTTAGACTTTATGTGTGATAAAGCCAATACAAGGAGATTTGCGTGAACTTTCTAGGGGATAAAATTATTGTTAGTGTTTGCACTATAGCAAAAATCTCAAAACTTTTTTCCTATGGTCCATTCCTCTAAGCCATTAACTTTTTCCTTATAAATAATAAGAGCATTTCTAATATGATGTGCCTTATACTGAGTGCTTTAGAGACTTTAATTCATTTTCATTTTACAACATTATAGAGTAGCTACAGATCACCCTCAGTTAGTCAGTGAAGAACCTGTGAGACTAAAAGCTCCATGATTTTCTCAAGATCACACAGAAAGTGAGAATCTGGACCCAGAGCCATGTGCTTATTCATTAGGCGAGGTTGCCTCTCTTTTTCTGGTATTGCTTCAAACTGGAAGCTATATTTTGCTATAGAAAATAATCAGACCTCAAATTTAGTGGCAGAACGACTGCCCATATAAGCCATCTCTTTTTTAATGGAAGGCAGTATTTCCTTGAAATATTTAAAAGACCAAATGCACATACAACAATACCATTAATGTCAGCATTCTGAGAGGCTAAACATGCAAATTTACAATGGCTAAGCCAAATACAAAAATAGAGCTTACCCATAACATGGAGCAACTAGCCCAAGAATATAATCAATTATCTGTAGTAACCAGGCTAGAAAGAGAGTCAGCTGTTTATAAGTCACACTGAGAGGAAGCCATGCTGCTATCTTTAGTTACCAACTGAGGCACCTCTGCAACAGTCAACCCAAAATAGCCTGGAGTTGTTTAATAACTGGCAGCTTCCCTAACTTTTGTTCTTATTTCCAACTTAGAACCAAGCAGAGAAAGCCAAATATGTACCCTCAATCTACTAGATAATTAGCTTTCTGCAACATCTTTAAGTCAATAGGCTCCAACCAAGGCATAACTGAAGCCTTCTTTTGAAACCAAAGTGATATGATTGGGTCCAAGTTTGTTGTTTCTCAGATGAATTCATGGACAAAGATGCAGAGTTTATTGATAGACAGACTGCCCCTAGCAGGGAGGGGACTCAAAGTGGGTTTCTGATGAATCTTTTTGGTCTAGGGGTAGATATATGTTTTTGCTAGCTCGTGATTGGTGCTTTCAAATAATTCTGCCTTAGCATATTAAAGCTCACATCTCCTGCCTGTGGTCTTTCCTAAAGCAGCAGGGTTGCCTTAGCAACTCCCACTTAGTTGGATCTCCACCCTAGGTCCTTTTGTTTGTCTCTGTGCTTTTTCTCAGAGCAGGACACAGTCAGCAGACTGCATCCTGTTATTCCCCAAGACTCGATTACTCTTGGACTTCCCTGTGAGACTTCCCGTCCCATGACCCTGTACTACTTCCCCTCCCATGACCCTGTACTTAGCTCTCCTCTAACTCCTTACATTTTTACTCCTCACATTGTTTTTCCACCTAAAAACGTTCCCCACTCCACTGCCTTTCTTTGAATCTCTGTCCAAACACAAGAGATGGTGGTCGACTCATTCCTTATGGCAAGTTGTGAATAAACAGCCTTTGCTTGTTCTAATTTGTTTGGTGTTTGTTTGTTTTCCCTATCCTGTAATATTTTGAACCAGACTTGATCTTACTTTGGATAACGTTGGTCTAACTTATACTACAATTTACTTGATGTCACAACACATGCCAGACTGCATTGGATAAGACAGTCTTTGAACTGTGTGGTCATTTTGTTTTATGTGGTTGGAACAAACAGGATTGATGTGTATGTGTGGGTGTGTGTGTGGGGGGGGGATATCTATGAACTTATGTTTAGGTATTTTAGAACTTCATGGAATGGTATAAAATCACAACAGTTGCTCACTACTATTATTGTCTGTGATACCTAATTTCCTTGTGGATTCATTATTCATTTTCACTTTTACAACATGGCTCCTGTTACCAATACAGCATGAGACTAGAAACGTATGTATCACAGGACTCAGTCATTAAAGAGTAGCTACAGATCACATATGTCTGAATTTGATGAATCGCTTTTCTTGTATTTGGCTGGATTATTTGAGGTCAATTTTTTGTTACCCTCTCTGTTTTCTCCAATGATTCTCCTGTTATCAGGGTGTTGTATTCCTTTGATTCACAGAAAGTTCATGGAACAGAAAGCGAAAAATAGCTTGAAGTCAATGTCTCTAAATTATTTAAATAAACATATATACATTTGAAAATATTTTAAATGCTGTCTTGGATAGGAGATGAAAAAGAAGAATGCCTTTATGAGTAGCGACAGTGATATAATTGTGTCTTATGGTCTTAGGAACTTATATAATTCAAGGTTCCCATGAGTTGAGGAAACTGGTTATCCACTCCAGAGCTGTGTCTTGTGGCTCATGGGAGAGGCGATAGACTTGTCTTCTGAAACTCTGTGGTGGACAATATGACCTTATAGAGGGTTTGCAATACACATACAGAATCAAAGAAAAAGAAAAAAGCAAACCCCGAGATATGCAGTCTTAGGCACTAATTTTATTACTCACTTATCAGTAACTGATTGAATACATAATTAAGGCAGCAGAAAAGCAAGTGTTGGATGCTACACAAAATATCTCACTTTCTTGTTTAGCTTCCTTCTGAGTCTCTGGTCTTCAGTTGTTTTAACACTGAACTCTAGTCAGCCTAAAATCCCATAATAGTGATGGTTTCTTTCCTCGTTGATGAGTTGCCTCTGCTTTCTTTAAAAAAAAAAAAAGAAAGAAAGAAAAGAAAAATCACAGTTCTTGAGTGCTGCTTCAGCACTTTCCTCCAGACACAGTGAGACAGATTACCAGGCTCCTGTTAGATGACCTGCCAAGAACATTGATCCTGCACCACGTATATAAGTCTTAAGTATGAAAATAACGAAGATTGCTCCAGAAAAACCTCACAGATCAGGAATTTTAAACACAAATTACATTATTAAATAAAAAGCATGGTTACATAAGAAACACACAATGTAAGGCATGTGGTTTTTGAAAATGGAAGTTGTAACTTAAAGAGGGAAATGGAATTGGATGATCTTTATAACATTAACAATATCTTTTGGATAAAATTTTGATAAAGTTATTATTCTTTCACTTAGGTCTTACTTTTCTCTTGACAATATTACTAAAAATAAACTCCAGTGAGGCTCTTAGCCATTGTGTAGATATCCAAGTTTCTAATGAATTTGTGAAAGGTGATTCCACTTTTTTGGTTGAATATGTTCATACATGAAATTAATGATACATTTAATTTTAGCATCAACATAAACAGCAGCATATACCTTTCATTTTTGCAGCAGAAACAAACCCACAGTCATTGTACAAAAAGATGGGATATCAGACAATTTGCCACTGTTGCCTCCAAGTCTAATAATTTAATGCATGGAAATAATTCTGCAATCAGCCACTCCACACACATATTACATTTATGGAATTCCAGCCGAGATCTGTATTTAAAACAGGCCTTCTAAACATGATCACCATGGATAAGAATAAACCCCGAAGAGCTACTCTTTATGCTCTATATTTTTTCCACAGATATTAGGCTTCAAAGATCTTCTGAAAACATCACAAAGTTTCAAACTACAGTGCCCACAAACTTCACACTTGGTTCCCATTGACATCAATCAGAATTCTATGTGCATGGACTGAGGGCAAAGCATAACCTTTTATATGGTCGACAATGTGTTTGAAATGACTAGAAAACTGAAACTTCAAACTCCGTGCTGACTTCACACTTTGACAAGGCATTAAATTTTAAGCATTCAACAAATACATATGCTGCATTTTACTCGTTTCATTGAAAACTGTTGAAACTTAAGGGAACTTTGCTTTACAGTTTGAAGGTTAAAATTAAGTTAACTAAAACATCGAAAATGTTGAAGTCTATGGTGGCTTTTAAATATCTTTATGTTGAGTTAATCATCATGCAAAGTATTGAGCTATTAAGTATCGGAATAATGGGAAAATGAAATTGTCATCCAATCATTTGGGAAAACCAACTCCAGTAAATAAAATGTTAATAGTAAATAAAACTTGTAAAACCAAAAACAGAAAAACCACATATGATTGTTTGGGAAGCTCATCAAAAAGTTTGACCCACGAGTTGGACCTGTGTTTGGAGTGTGTGCTTTGCTTCCATCTCCATACCAGAAGCTACCCACGGACATAGCCTTGATATAGCAAGGTAACATGAGACAGTCTGGACTGGCCACATGGCAAACCCGGTTAAGGCCTGGTTAAGCCCGCCTGTGTGTGTAACTGAACCCGGTTAAGGCTTCTATATAAACTTCTAAAATTATAGTGAGTGGGTGTGATAAACTACTTGGTTTGTTCTTTTTTGTTTTATTTTGTTTTTGGTTAATCCTCACCCAAGGATATTTTTTTTCCATTGATTTTTAGAAAGAGTGGAAGAGAGGAGGTGAGACAGAAACATCTATGTGGATGTGAGATTGGTTGCCTCCCCCATGTGTCCCAGCTGGAGCTGGGGATTGTTTTGAGGCCACCCAGGGTAAACTTCGTATGTCAGGTCCCTTATTTATTAACCCTGCCTCCTATCAATCTAGAGTGGTGTGCCTCTTTTGCGAGTCTCTCCCTCTTCTTCAAGTATGTTTGTGCTTCCTCATCAGAGGCTGTGAACCCCACGGGGGGACACTGTCTTCGAAGAAACTTTCTCATGGCTCTTCTGAGGCATGAGATATGTGGGATTTATTTGCTGCATCTAAGTATAAGGATGTAAGGAGTAGTTTGTCGGCATCTCTCCATTGTTTCTCTCAGATCATGAAACTCCATATTCAATAATGTGTCTACTCACAGGACATTTTCGTCTCCAAAATCTATTAACGTGCAAGTAGTACTTGAAAATGTATGCAGTAGTCCACCCCACCTCTTCCATGTATGGTTTTTGCTTTCTGAGGTTTTAGTTTCCTGCCTGTAACCGTAACCAAAAAAATATCAACTGGAAATAAACAATACACTGACATTTCACGTTGGGCTGGATTCCATTAACAACTCAACACAGGACCAGGAAACAGGGTAAAGAGTCAAATGTGGAAAACGTTCTATTTTGTAGAAGGCTTGTCAGGAAAGCTTTTGTAGACAAATAACTATTTAAATGAAAGTGTATGTGGACAGTTATTCTGGGATTTAAGGAGTAAAAGAAGAAAAGAAATCTTCTCAGGGGTCAATAGAAAACTACTTGAGAGTAAGTACAGCACAGTCACTCTGCTCGGAAGAGATTCATGATCCCAGACATATGGCTAAAGCAGCCTCCAGAAATCCCTGGGAGGCAAGGTGTTTAGTCCTTTTCATACTGAAATTCAGGAGCGGTCCCGAGAGAGACGCTTAGCAGGTGGGGCAGGCGGGATTTGGAGGAAGATTGGTAAAGCAGTTATTCGCTAACAGGACTGAATTGTTTCAATGTTTTACACACTGTTTTCATCTCTGTTGTTGTATCTTATGGTGAGTTTCAAGGCTCCATCACACATTTAACGAAGGTTACTCAGTATAAAATTTCTACCTACAAATCAAACATGGATAAGCAAAGAGACCTCCTGTTCTTCTCTTTATGTGCTCACACTATAACTCAGGTCAATAATGTTCTGTCATACATGGTATGGACTGAACGTTTATGTCTTCCTAAAGTTCATACGTTGTAGACCTACTGCGATAGTATTTGAGTGTGAGAACTTTGGGATGTCACTAGGTCATGAGCGTGGGGCCCTGACACTGAAAGTCCAGTTTTTATAGGTCAAGATTGAGGCCTAGCAGAGATAAACACCCAAAGGAGATTCCCTAGAGTTTGGTCCAAGAGAGAGCCTTCGTCAATATGCACTGCTCTCAATGCTAACATTGCCCTTACTCTTACATAATGAGTTTAAATTGTAATTTCCTCCAATCTTATCAACATACATTGCTCCAAAAATTTCTGTCTAAGATTACGCATCTTAGGTTCATAACAAATAAGACAGGATGTATTACAAAGAGGGAATTTTTCTTTTATATTAAAAAAAAACCCACATTGTCATTATGTGAGTTTCATGATTTATTTTTTATCATTGTTTAGTTTTTCTGTATCAACTAGATTTTCAATATTTGTTTATATCAACTGGGTTTTCAATATCTTCCTTTGGGTTTTGCCAAATTTCTGTGAATAAATGAATAATCAAATGGCCAAAAAATGCTTCAAAATGGTGTGCCTTATATTTCAAAATAATCAGTAAGGTTGAAATATAATTGTCTCAAAAGATTATAATAGGTATGGCATTCTAGAACTTTCATTGTTTTATCCAGTACAGTCTAGTGTAGAATTTCCCCAAGGCAGACCCTGAGATGAGTAGTGTATTTGTAAAATAATCATAAAAAACATGGGTCTGATAGGGAAGTGAGATAAGAAGGACAGCAACAAGAATGGACAAATGAGTAATCTCCTGAGGGCTTATCACGGCTCAATCTGCTGAGAACTTTCTGAATACTGGGAGACTATACCTTAAAATGAAGGCTCCCAGGTAGAGAATGCTGAGCTATGTATTCAGCAACTACTTTTCCTCATTTATGTAGGTCACCCTGGGGACACTGCCTCTCTGGCACTTCCTGCTCATCCAGTATAGGGACTAAAGAACTCCCCTCTAGCCAAAGATGCTCACGGGCTGAGAGATAGATACAAGTCCATTTGCGTGTATATGAAATATTTGTAGGAGACCTTCAGGACTGGGCTAAGTGTATATGGACTGTATAATGACAGAATCTTTTCCAAGATTATAAAATCAGAATTACTCTGAAGAGTCCATATTGTGTTCATATTACATGTGAGGAAACATTTTCACTATGCAAAAATTGTAATGCAAAGAGGAAACAAAATGGCCTGGAAATGATCATATATGGGCTAATTTTAAGACAAATGAAGAATGATTTGCTAAATGATCTTATGCTTTTTCTTCTACTGGCCTCAGACAAAGTGGCATATATACAAAATAAGTCATTTGAAGTAAAAAAAGCGAGAGTTACAATATTTTTATATATTCTCCTTAAACAAAAATCTTAGATGCTCAGAGGTAATAATGTATCTGAAAAGGAAAAGGAAATATTGAAATTGTTAAATGCAATTAGGTGATGATTATTGGAATAAAAGCTAGCATTGTTTTGATTGAGTGTTACCAGGCAGCAAGAACTAGATAATGCCATTATGAAAATGAAGCCATTAACCTTCAGAATCTATTTAAGTAGAGGTTATAAGTCTAAATGAGCTGAAATGGGAAAAAACATAAAGAAATTAGCTTTCAATATATTCATTAATGTCAAATATCATTGATGGTTTTATCCCTGTATATTTTTATGAACTATTTCATGTGCGCTCCTGGCCATCATTCTGAAGTCTTATAATGTCAATCACTGTGGAAAACTTAATCTTATTCATAAGCCAAATTTTTTGAAATGCCTTTTTTTATGGTAATCAATCTTACAGTAATGATATTCCCAGGTTAATGCTATGCAATTACTTACTGCAGGGTCTATTTAGTACTGTAAACACCTGGGTTAATATCTTGATTCAATTTAAAGAAAGCTGTTTATCCACATAATGGATGCTTCCTTGCTTAAATTTTTATTTATTTATTTTCTTATACAATGATGCTTATATTATACACTATGGTCATAAAATTTGAAAATATATGTAAAGGTTTTGTATTAATATGAAACATTATACCTTATATTGCATATTATACCTTGATTAGCTTTAGAACTAACTGTATTTTATAATAAAAGCTATATATAAAGAATATTACAATAGAAAACTTGCAGGTCATTGGATAGTGGAAACTATTTTATGCAAATATACTAGAGGCCAGAGGCCTGGTGCATGAATTCATGCACCAGTGGGGTCCCTTGGCCTGGCCTGTAGGATCAGACTAAAACTGGCTCTCCAACATTCCCTGAGGGGACCTGGATTGCTAGAGGGTACAGGCCAGGCTGAGAGACCCCACCAGTGCACGATCAGGGCTGGGGAGGGATACCAAGGTTGGCCAGCCAGGGAGGGACCATGGGAGGGCTCCAGGGCATGTCCAGCCCATCTCACTCAGTCTCAATCGGCCGGACCCCAGCAGCAAGCTAACCTACTAGTCGGAGTGTCTGCACCCTGGTAGTCAGTACATATCATAGCCAGAGGTTGAGCAACCTTAGCATATCATTAGCATATTACACTTTTATTGGTTGAATGAATGACTGGATGACTGGACACTTAGCTTATTAGGCTTTCATTATATAGGATTATGTATTAGTATTTGTAAAAACTTAGAAGCTTAACAATATAAATATTTCTTACATGAAAACATTGAATAAAATGTTTTTATTCTCTTTATGAAATAAAATGTTATAAATATCTGTATTTTAATTTCAGATTAAAAGGCAGTATTTTTAAATAAATACACTTTTAAATTTTTATTTAGATCCATCGAATGACAATACCACATGAATGACCTTTATATTTAAACTGGAGGCCTGGTGCATGGATTTGTGCACCAGTGGGGTCCCTCGGCCTGGCCTGCAGGGATCAGGCCAAAACCGGCTCTCCAACTCCCCCAGGGGTCCTGGATTCCGAGAGGGCAGTTCTTGGGTGACACACCCTGAAATTAAGCTCCCTCCTAACTGATACACCTGGAACCACAGCTGCCAAGTCACTGCATCTCGGCAGCTCCTGCATTGAATGTCTGCCCCCTTGTGGTCATTGCGTGTCATAGCTACTGGCCAGTCGCTTAGGCTTTTACGTATAATAATAAAAATGTAATATGCTAATTAGACCAGGCAACCTTCCAGATGACCTTCTGGACAAAGCTGTGGCTGTGGGAACCGAGGAGAGGCAGCTGCCAGGGCAGTGGGGGCCAAGCCCCTTGCACAAATTTTGTGCATCAGGCCTCTAGTATCGATATGAAAGCCTAAGCAACTGAATGACCAGTCGACTAGTCACTATGATGCACACTGACCCTCAGGCAGACCTCAATGCAGGGGCTGCCCCCTGGTGGTCAGTGCGCTCCCACAGTGGGAGTGCTGCTCAGCTTATCAACCAGTCCTGGCAGCCACTCACTCCCACAGCAGACCTGCAGGTCCAATCTCCAGAGAACGGGCCAGGCCCCGACGGACCGGCGCTGCCGGCATGATCCTGACAGCTCCACCAGCCTCCTAGAAGTCAGCCTAAGGCACCATGGCCTCTTCCCCTCCCTAGATGCACTGCAACGAAGAAACAATATAAAAGTGGCTTCCAGGTGACTCCCAACAACCAGTATGAACATCAGCAGGATGGATCTGGATCCCCGGCCAGCAAAGGCATCCCACCACCTGCCAGGAAGGCTGAGTGTGTCCTGGCCTCCCCCACTCGGGACGGGCACCAGACGCAGGGCTCACCGCTGGCAAGCGCTCCTATGGTGGCGCAAGCCTCTCCCGATTAGGACTGACTGGGCGCAAGCCTGTGGCAAGCACAGTGGGGCTGGGATGAGTGGGAGCAGCAGGCGGTGTTGGACTGCTGGTTTCGGCCCAATCCCCACAGGCCACACCGAGAAACCCCACTGGGGCATGAATTCGTGCACCGGGCCTCTAGTATATAGATAATTACATCTCATTATTAAATCTCTAATTTAAAGAAAAGGTTGAAAATTATTTAGCACTCATGATATTTTAAAAACACTATGGTGTGTTTAAAGAAAGCTTTACATCTTTCTTTACAGTTTGGTTGCCTTTTTTTTTTTTTTTTTTTTCCTTCTGCCTTGTTTTACTGGCTGTAATCTTCATTGCAGTGTTGAAGGGAAGTGGTAAAAGTGACCTTTTTATCTTGGTCCTGACCGTCTCCATAACCCTGTTGGTGTGCAACTGTGGGAGTTCCCCTGGTGCAATCTCAAATTAGTTCAGAGGCTGCAAAAAGAGGCAGACAATTTCAGCTTGGTAGGTGGCAGGTTTAATAAGCAAGAAATTTACAAGACATGTCTTGGTCAGCCAGAAGAGAACTAGATCTCCATTCCTAGCCAGAATCTTAAAAGTTTCTATCGAGGCCTTAGCTGGTGTCAGTTACATATACCATATGGATGATCACAATAACACATTGATCTCTCAAGTTTGTATCCTTGAAATGGTTTTTACTGTGGGCAGAACATACATTCCAAGGACGGGAGGGGCCGGGGTGTCTAAAATTGCCTGGATTAAGTTTGTGGGTCAACCTGCAGTCAAGAACTCTCATTAACCTCCTCCAAAAAAAACTCTTAATGCTTTCACCATTAACTAGCCTGTTAGGCATTGAGCTGTGATAGATTCTCTACCATGTCGAGGAAGTCCTTTCTATTCCTAATTGCTAAAACTTTTAATAAGAAATAGATGATGAGTTTTGCCAAATGCTTTGTCAGAATTTTTAAGTAATCACTTTTTCCCTCTCCTGTTAATTTGATAAATTGCCTGTATTGATTTTGTAATCAACCTTGAATTTCTTGGATAAAATCCACTTGATCATGTTAAGTTATCATTTTTATGTTGTTGGACTCAAGTTGCTAAAATGTTCAGAATTTCTGCATCTATTTTCATAAGGGCTATTATTGTGTAGTTTGTTTGTTTTTGCTTTTTATAATCTTGCTACCTGGTTCTAGTGCCAGGGTAAGAATAGCCTCATAGAATGAGTTGGGAAATATTTTCTCTTTTTTATTTCTGGAGGAGTTTGTTTAGAATTGGTACAATCTCTACCTTAGAAGTTTTATTAAATTCACAACTGTACCAGTGCAAACATCAGGACTGGGAAGTTTCCTTGTGAGAAGGATTTTTAACTACAATATTTAATAAATTTTATACATATAGGTCTATTCATATTAAAATTTATTTTTGAGGTAACATCTGTAGTTTGTGTTGTTTAAGAAACAAATTCCTACCTGGCCGGCATGGATCAGTGATTGAATGTTGACCTATAGACCAGGAGGTCATGGTCAGATTCCCTGTCAGGGCACATGCCTGGCTTGCAGGCTCAATCCCTCGTTGGGGGCGTGTAGGAGGCAGTTTATCAATGATTATCTCTCATCATTGATGTTTCTATCACCCTCTCTCCCTCCATCTCCCTTCCGCTCTGAAATCAGTAAAAAAAAAAAAAAGAAAGAAACAAATT
This sequence comes from Corynorhinus townsendii, assembly GCA_026230045.1. NCBI lineage: Eukaryota > Metazoa > Chordata > Mammalia > Chiroptera > Vespertilionidae > Corynorhinus > Corynorhinus townsendii. The sequence goes on from JAPDVU010000002.1 coordinate 13,557,037, forward strand.
CCTTTCATATGAACTGTTAAATTCACTGGCATAGAGTTGTTTACAATATTTTTTATCTTTTTGATATCTGTATAATCTATAATGAAACCATCTCTCTCATTTCTGATATTGGTCATTTTTGATGTCTTCTCTTTTTTATTCTCTGAGCAGCCTAGTTAGAGATTTATAAACTTTTGTGATCTTTTCAAAGAATCTGCTTTCGTTTTCACTCATGGTGTCTATTGTTTTTCTGGTTTATTTGATTTTTTATTTATTTATTTATTTTTGAAATATATTTTATTGATTTCAGAGAGGAAGGAAGAGGGAGAGAGAGATACTAGTAGAAACATCAATCATGAGAAAGCATCATTGACTGGCCTCCTGCGTGCCCCCCACTGAGGATTGAGCCTGCAACCCTGGCATGTGCCCTTGACTAGAATTGAACCCTTCAGTCCACAGGCCGACACTCTCTCCACTGAGCCAAACCAGCTAGGGCTGGTTTTCTAAATTTTGATTTCTACTTTGATCTTTATTACCTCCTTTCTTTTACTTTATGTTTGACAGGCTTTTTTTTTTCTCCTTTTTTTTTCAGGAGCTCTCTCTGCCCACATTGAGAGTAATGAGCTGCAAGGTGTCTGACCAGCCAATTAAAACAAGCCAAAATGCAGATAACAGTCAAGCATGTGTCCACTTACTACTTCAGTACAAGTGAGAGGCTAAACAGCCTACAACTGCGATCCACCTGTTTCTCCTTCCCCATTCGGCCGACCTAGCCTCTGGAAGAGGGTAAGGTGGATGGTCACACAGGCAGGGGTCCTCTAGCTGCTGAGTAGATGTAGACCCAAACAGAAGCCTGCTGCAGTTCTTAGGATTTGGGGGTCTGGGGAGGAGAGGAGAAAGTTCTAGAAGTTGAAATGTTCTAAGTGCTGAGTCAGAGCAGAGCACAGTATTGACAGAGGAGAGAATACTATGGACTGTCGTCGCTAAGAAAGTCATTCCTAACAGTGTCAGGAGGCCACTGAGGACGTGGGGCTAAGCAAACCTCAGGCCTCGGTTCTCAGAAGCGCTGTTGAGCTCTAACCTGTTGGTAAATTCAGCTCCAGTCTGAGCCATACACAGCCTGGAACAGAAAAGGCTCCAGGGACATATATGCACACTTCTTCCTCCTTGCAGTTTTTACCTCCCTCTTCTGTATATTGGAACTAAGCACTCCCTGCTAACCTCCCTGGCCAGCCTTTATGTGCCTGAGACCTAACTGGGAGTGCACCTGTGGAACCTGCCTTTCTAAACCCAGCCTCGTTTTGTTCCCCTTAGAGCACGATTTGAGTCGCTACATGAATCTGTTTATCCAGGGCTGCAATCTTTCTTGCTCAAATAAATGATTTTATTCTTTTTTTGAGAGCATAAACCTCTTCTTTGGTTAACATTGCATTTTAAGCTTTCCTCTCCTTCCCTCATAAAGAGTTTTTGTGATTGTTTTGTGTTTTGTTTTCAAAGAGCTTCCTGTGGAAGGCCTCAGCTAGAACACTCCAGGTAAAGAGGACCCACCTGGAAGGCCTGAGCCTTTGGCTGCGACTGTCCTCAGAGTCTCCGATGTGCTGGTTATGCCCAAGACAGCTCTGGGGTGAGTAGCGTTTCCCCATGAGGCCTGTCAAGTAGAGTCCTTGTAATTGTCTGTGGTTGGAACTGAAACACCACATTTCCATTTTTAAAAAAAGCCAGACTTCTTAGCTTCCCCACCCCCTAGGATTTCTTAAGTAGAAACTGAAGTCATTTATTTGCAGCCTTTATTCTTTCTAATGTGGCTACTTATTGCTATGACTTTCTCCCCAATTACTGCATTAGTGGCACCCCACAAATTTCCATATATTGTTTTCATTTTGATTCAGTACAAGACACTCTTGTTTGCCCTTTAAATTCTTTGAGCAAAAATATTCTTTTTATGATTTCTAGTTATTATCCCATGGGGGAAAGAAAACATACCTGGAATGACTTGAGTAAAGTTACTTTTATGAGACTTGTTTTATAGCCCCGAATATAATCTACCTTATGTATTCTATATACACATCTGAAAGAAATGTGTAGTTAACTGTTGTTAGTTTCATGTACACTGACCGTCTTCGTTAGGCCTAGCTGTTTGATAACTGTGGTCACAATCTCTATATTCTTGGTGATTTTTGATGCACTTGTACTATCAGTTGTTGAAGAAATACATTGAAATCTATTTTTGCAGGAACTGTCTATTTCTCTGTGCAGGTCTCTGAGGTTTTATCTGTCTGTCTATCTTATGAAACTGCTATTCAGGATGTAAACATTTAGAGTTGTTATTGCTCAAGATGAATTACCTGCTTTTACATTATACTATTTCTAATTTTAAATGTGTTTAATTACCTTATGTTAAGTGTTTTATTAGTTTGATGCTCAGTTTTATATTAGATTCACTTGATTTGATTTTTTACTTTTGCTTAAATGTAGTTGCTTCAAATCCTTGAATTTCTTTTTGCTTTCACTGTCATTATCATCATCCTTTTCTGTGGATCTTTATTTTGATGTTCAATAGTGGTTATTCTCCTCATTGTGGTTTCAAATTAGTTAATTACTTCACTAAATATGTTGTTTGGTTTTAAAACATTCCTTTTGATCTACAGTTTCACTCCAATCTCCTTATTTTGGGAATTATGGTCACCCTTATTGATTTGTTTTACCATGTCCACTCTTTTGCTTTGTTGTTTCCTTAAAAAATTAAGATAACTTGAAAAAATGTGTTCTTGAGTTATATTTTCTTATCTATTTGGTTTTTTAAAAAGCTTTGAATGTTCTTTTTCCTTTATCTTGCTCATATGTGGTGGTGATTTACTGGCATTTTAGCTGATATTATTTGCTTTCTTGTCTAGTTAATGTTTGAGAACTGAGTATTTTGTTGCTATGTATTTTTGTTGCTGTTGTTGATTGAGATAAAACATTGATAAATGGAGAAAACTCTAATAATACAACATGCTATATTTATTGGAAAAGTGGGTCTTTGTTCCTTTTCTGAAATTTGATCAAGTGTTCTTAAAATAAACTAATAAGGTGGCAGCCAGAAATTTAGATATTTTTCTTGAACTCATTGAATGGTCCTGGACCTTTGCATATGTAATTTGGAGTCAGATATGTTGTTCTTTTCTTTAATTTACTGCTTTCTCACTAGAAGCTATTCTAACGATTTCTCAATATACGCAGGAACGTGATAGATACCTAGTCTGGTTTTTGTCTGTTTGTCTTTGTTACAAAATTGGGGGAACATAACTAAGCGTTCTCAGGACCCTGCTGACCTGCCTTTCCAGCTCCTGTTGGTTGTCCAACGGTTGGGTGTTAGGCCTATGTTCTGCTGCTCTTCTTGGAGTCACCCACTAACTGTTCTTTTGTTTGAATTTTCAAAGAACGTTGTATAAGATCATGTCCTCTATTTGATTATTTGGTGATGATATTCTATCACTGCTTCAATTTTAGTTCACTCATAGTTTTAGATATCAGGAGAAAACAATTTTTATTGCAGTTTGATGAAACTGATACCTAAACTGAATTCTTCTGATACAACTGTATTTAATTATCATTTGTTTTGGTTCTATTTTTAGAGAAAATTCAACTGAAAAACAAACTGTTTTTTGTTTTGTTTTGTTATTTAACCAGAATAAATATACTATTCAACTACTCCTAAACTCAGCATATGCACAAAAAATTGGGAAATGAATAAAAATTACACACAAAGCCTATTTAGTTAAAACTGGAATAGTGGTCAGTGGAAGTTATCCTTACTAATTAAGCATTTTCAGTTTATAAACTTTATTAGCTGAAAAAAATATGTTTCATTTGCAGTGTAGGTCAAAATAAAATAAATAAGCAATAATGATTATTATCCCTAATGTTAGGATAATAAACTATTGAAAGGTTGTTTAACTAGAATCTGGTTTTATCAAAATGGTATTGGACAAACATATTCATTTCAAATTCTGAACTTCAAACATTGAGTTTCAAACTAAGATGAAATTTTTCAATATTTCAAATAACCTGACATTGCCAAGTATCCTTAGCAAGTAGTTTTATACATGTAAGAATTGTAGTCAAGCTTTAATACCTATGTAGGGGCATAGTGAATGAAAAATTCAGTTCTTCTATCAGCATATCTTTGGCTATTCATAAATCCAGAAGTAAAGTATATAAATTGTGATTCTATTGCTTTCTCATCCTAACATATAATTCATACTGATCAAGGCTGTCATAAGGTAGGTATTCAAGAGATGATAGTTCCTTTCAGCTCACATGGCTTACCTTAAATTTGCCCTCTAAATTAAATAAATACCCAACTCTCTTTCCCCTGCAAAGCCCCATCTATTCCCTAGATATTTACTTTTGTTTCCCCTAGATGAGGCTCTACACTCTTTTAGACTGGCTGTTATTTCATTTTTATTACACTTTAGAAATTATGAAGTGACTGAGGGGCACACAAAAAGGGATGGTCTCAGGGACCCATATATAAGTTGCTGCTCAAGGTAATGGGGAAAGTCTGTAAAAGGTAAAAATTAGAGAATTCATGATTTTCAGGAAAACTTAATCTAACTTTAAACTTTTGATTGAATATGTTTATTTGATGTAAACTTTAGTGAAGTGAATCGGCAGAGTATACCAGAATGTAAAATAATAAATTATGATAACTTAAGTGTAAATAAATATATGAAAGGATTTGGGTCAAAAGTTAAAACTCCAGATACTAAGTGATGTTTATTTTTTGTTTTTGAGTGACAAAAAAATAATCCCTTAATGCAATAAAATGTCCTGGTGTTTTGATTAAGGCAGTGGTCAGCACACTGTGGCTTGCTAGTCACATGCAGCTCTTTGGCCCCTTGAGTGTGGCTCTTCTACAAAATACCACGTGCGGGCGCGCACATACAGTGTGATTGAAACTTCGTGGCCCATGCGCAAAAGTCGGTTTTCGGCTCTCAAAAGAAATTTCAGTCGTTTGTACTGTTGATGTTTGGCTCTGTTGACTAATGAGTTTGCCGACCACTGGATTAAGGAAATGAGATGCACATAAGAGGAAAATAAAATAATAAAACATAGATTCTAAAAAATAATACAAACCATCTGATCTTTTGGAACTTATGCCAAAACAAACCATTTGAATTTACGTTGCCACTATCCTGCAATTAATATGTTAATGAAGTATAATACTGGCATCAGTCACTATATACTTTAGGATTTTTGTGGGCTCTACCTGTTCATTTTGTGTCCATCCAGACGGACATAGAGTTGAAAATTATACAGTAAGAGAAGCATCTGGAAATGAATGTTATCTTTGGAAGCAAATCTAACAAAAGAAAAAATGTTTTTCTCTCATAGGAAAGCTCTCTAAATAATAGAAGAAGAAAAAAATGTTCTTTTGTTAAAAATGGCTTTCTAATCTGTTCCTTTATAAGACGGCATGGTCGTGTATGTGATCTTATATCTGTTATAAACAATATAATCATATGTGTGATATTAGCAAATAATTATTTTGATAGAATGCAAGGAAGTTGTTAACATGGTATTTGTTTTACTGTGTATGTATTGGTGTATTTATGTGTTTTCAGGGATATGTCTGAGTGATAAGATTAAATATAGGAACAAAAGTGAATTATACAAAATCTAAAAAGTCCAAACTAATAATATTTAAAGCTGCTATGTATTATATTATTCCAGTTGTGTGCAGGTGAATTGAGTATTTGTGTATATATGTATTGTTTTTCCGTTTGATATGTAGATATGTATATGTGTGAGGTAGGTATATGGATAAATTAAAATAAATGTTCATGAGGGAATATTGCTTAAATGACAAGGCAATAAAAATGAGGGAAAAACATAAAGCAAGATGACAAAATGTGGGGGTATGCAGGGGAAGGTCACGGTGTCCCCAGCAGGAACAAAGGCACCTGCAGCAGATGGACAGCCTAAAATTATGTAAATCAACAAGTGATGGATGATGTGGAAGGGGAGGTCAGGTGGCAGGGAGTGAGTGATGAGTAGACAATGCTACTAAAAATGCTAACGTCTACCCATGCCAACTTTGACTCATCTATCCGTCACCTCAATGTGGGCATTTGTGTTTGAATCACCAAATCAACATACAGTGCTAACTTAATTTAGACAAAAATAGCTTTTTAAAAATATAATTTAACTAGCTAATCACTCCAATTATCCATTTTCCCCGTGGTAATCTAGCTTGATGAGCTTACCATGGTATAGTAAAATAAAGATATAATGAGCCACTTTTAATCTGATTATCTCAGACTATATTAGGAGTCTATACCGGTCATCCAAGAAATTAAAATGACTTTTACATAAATATTCTTCTTAAACCCACCAATAAAAAAGCAAATAAACTGAAAATGTACACATGTGAGAATTTAAATGTTTGAAATAAATTTCTCAGTTGAATGCATTATAGTGTAATCTGTTTGTTTATTTCATGTGAATTATTCACCTGGGTAAAAAAAAGCAAAACATTTCACAGGAAAAACTAATATATATATATTTTTGGACAAAACAAATGATATTCCCTTGTCCCAATCAGCTCTCCCAGGCTCATCTCTGATTATATAATATCTGCTTGTGATCGGAGACATCTGTTGAAATTTGCGAATTCTCAGTCGCCTGCCAAACAACAAACGGAGGTGTTTGTATGCACCTGCTGCAGGAAACTGGAAACAATGCAGATATGTAAACTCTGCCCAGACTCCTAGACATCTCAGACCCTGGGCCCGTGGTATGGATGCCAACACTGGCTAGAACTTCTGCCTTGTCACCTGCAGTTTCTCATTTAATGACACATCTCATGTTTTAATATTCATGACCAATGCCAAGAAGAAACTTATGGATCCTTCTAATCTCTCCCTCTAAACATATATAGAAATGGTGATTCCCCTAGGAAACAAGATGCAGATCAGTTATGGGGCCCTATGCAGCTTTCTAGCACTTCTCTGCCCATATTAGTAAGAATGGGGGTACTACCATGCTCCCAATATCATGCACACAAAAGTGCAGTGTGTTTACCTAGATCTGTAAGGAGAGACTCTATAGCACAACGAACGCTTGGCTTAATAAATATCATAGAGTGAGTTAAGTATTAATAGGCAACTAAAATGTATCAAGATTTTTGGGAGACATATTAATGTCAATTTTATTTTTTATGTTTTATTTTTTCCATCACCATTTACCCCATCTATGCCATCTTCCACCTCCACACTCCCACCCCTTGCAATCTGTTGTCCGTGTCCAGGAATTCGCTCTGTATATTTTTTATTTTTTGCTCAATCCTTCCATTCCCTCCCAACCCCGCTGCCCCAACCAGAGCTGTCTGCCTTCTCTCTATCAATGAGTCTGTCTCCATTTTGCTTGATAGTTCAGTTTGTTCATTAAATTTCACATATCAGTGATATCATATAGTATTGTTTACAGGGAATGGTCAAATAGCCTGTGAATAGTTCTGAAAGGGGAGAAGACATATATTCTCCCTGAAGATTCAAAGTCTAATTGATAGGTAATTAAGTAAGTAAGTTCTAGTGCATGTGTTAAATAGATTTTCTTAATCCTTTGGATGATGAAGCAGCATGTATCCCTACTATTCCCCATACCATTTGTTGTAAAATATCTGCCTACCCGAACAACAAGAACAAACATGCTTTTTCTTGCATGCGTTGATAAAATTATAGGTATACATATAATAGTTTAAATCATTTTAAATTGTTTCAAGCCCTTCTTACTTATGACACATAATGATGCTACAAATCCTCAATGTGCTGATTATTTTCTTAGATACGATTTACCTTTACTAACAAGACAGAGTCAGAATGTGGGGAAAAAGACAACCTACAGATAAAGCTTATTATTATGAGTATAATCAGATGTTAGAAGCTTAACATACATAAAACAATTTCCACACAAAATACAATATTATAATAAAAAGAAGGGCTGGAATAGATTTGGTTGTTTTATACAATATTTCTCATAAGCTTAGCAACATATTTATGAAATAATTTTATGGTTAGCTTTTTCATGTGTGTGATCATGGTAGATTAAAATGACATTGATGTCATTACCACATTATGAAAATGTTCTTATATGATTATGGATGGATTAGAAAGAGTAATAGTTTCACAGCCCACTGGCTACAGAGTGATTCCTAGAGAGAAAAGGTGCTTTATCTCTTGCTACTTACAGAAGTAGCCCTACATTTAGTGATTTAAGTTATTAACCATCCAGTCAGTTCACAGTGTGAGGCTGCTGGATGGTTCTTCCATTCAGAGAGAGAAAAGCTGCTCACTGCTAAACTTACCCTTATAGTGACTGTCAGCTGGTGGATCAGCTTGCGTCTGGATGATCAAGGGTGTCCTCATTCACATGTATGATTTTTGCAGGCTGTTGTACGAGGTGATGGTAGCACCTGAGTTTTTTCTCTTAATACCCAGCAAGCCGGCCTAGATTTCCTCAAACAGTGGCTGCATGATTACACAGCTGCAAGAGAGACCAGCCCCAGTGTCAAGCCCTTATTAAGCCTGTGCTTGTGCCACATTTGCTAGCGAAGTCTGTTGGTTGATGACAGTTGCATGGCCATCCCAGGTTCAGTAAGCCCCACCTACTCATACTCTGCATAGAAAGGAAGGAATCTGTGGGCATTTGCTAATTCATCACAGCCATCCTCTGGCTCAAACTTATTCATGTTTCTGTCACATGGAAAATGTGCTCACTCTTATTCCAGGGACCCAAAATGGCTCATATAAGTCTGCCCTTTGGGCTGAAGTCCCAAACCTTGTGATCTAAAATCATGTCTAAAAGGCAGCCGTGTGTGTGTGTGTGTGTGTTGAGCTAAAAAGATGAATTACCTGCAACTGTCCCCCCACAGAAACAATATATATAAAGATGTGCTAGAAATGTATATTAAACACTTACTTCAGTGTTCCAAATTACAGCAGATGATAGTTTACCAGCTGCTCTACTACAGAATAATAGAGGTCACCCTTTATCCAGCTTGCTAGACAATTTCCTCATTGATTTTTCTAGCTTCCATGCACAGATCATTCACTAGTTTCCAGCCTCCCTTAATTGTTTCTTCACTGCTTTTTTGAGTCATCGCTACCTCCCCTTCCCAAGATTAATGACACTTATGAGTACAATATCTCTATTAATTATCTATTGCCATATAACAAACTACCCCCAACATGTCAGTGGCTTAAACCAATAATTATGTATTTGGCTCCTGATTTTGTGTGTTGGCAGGGAAGTCTTTCCTGACCGGGCCGGCCTCGCTGTCCTCTGCTGGGCTAGCTCATGCATCACCTTGCCGCTGGCAGGTCAGCCAGGAGATGGATGATTGTGGGTGATTTGTGGTGGACTAGCTCACATGACTGGTACTTGGCAGGCGCTTGCCAAATTGGAGGAGGCTGGTTCCTGTGTCTCTTTTATCCAGGAGTACAGTCTGTGCTCCTTTACATGGTATTTGAAAAGTTACCGATACTGCAAGATAGGGTAACCTCAAAGCTCAGGTACTTTCCAAGTCTGCTTTTATCGTTAGCTCAGGTCCCATTGGCCAAACAATTAACGCAAGTATTACAGATTTAAACATTTAAACGCTTCCTGATGAGAGTGAAAGGATCTGTGTTAATTTTTGCAATCCATCGCACAACATTAATGTTTCTTGTTTATATAAACATAAAAAAACACTTAAAAAGCAACAACACTTAGCCACAAAGAGTTCAGGTGGGTAGCTGTCAGTGAGGAAAATGATAGGGTCTATTGGAAAGGTGAAGAACCTTGTGGAAGTCAATTCTCCCTATATTTCTCAATGTTTCTGCTCTGCCGAGGCCTTCAGAGAAAAGGAAACGGACAAGCTGTAATACAGAGAGTATCACTTACCTGTGGTACCCTGCTCTCGTCTTCTCACCCTGGAGACATTTCACATTCCTGAGGGGTAAACCCAGAGATGTCTTGTATTCTCCTAGAGCGGTGGTTCTCAACCTTCCTAACGCCGCGACCCTTTAATACAGTTCCCCATGCTGTGGTGACCCCCAACCATAACATTATTTTCGTCGCTACTTCATAACTGTAATTCTGCTACTGTTAATGCATCCTAATGTAAATATCTGTGTTTGCCGATGGTCTTAGGCTCTACAGCAGCGGTTCTCAACCTGTGGATCCGCGGCCCACAAGTTGAGAACCACTAACAGGGTCGCCTAAGACCATCGATTGAGAACCACTCTCCTAGAGAATTTTACCTCCCAGAACAAAAGAGAAGATCTTTCTGTTTCTAGAAGGGAAAATGGGCAGTTGTGCTAGCAGCATTATGTAAGTACTAAGTCTCATAATTTTAGGGTTCCTCTACTCTTGTGAACCCCTACTGCACGTGAAGGTGAACATCTGGCTCCTAAGCAAGCTGTGGAGAAGTGTGTGTGGAAAATCAACACGTGACGCCCTGGAGACTGTCCTCTGACCCAGAGACCTGTGTTTTCTGTCACACTAGGAATGCAAGAATATTAATAAATGTATACTGTGCAGTAGCAATATACTTGGTAGCATTATCCCTTTGGGTAATCAACTAAGACTTTATTGAATTTTGTGGACCTGAGAATGATGTTGGAAAACAGAATAGTAGAAATATAAGTTGTTTATCACTGACGACTTTTAACTAAAGTATAGGTGAGCTTGGGCAATAAAAATAGACTCGTTTGCAAGCCTGAAAGGCCTGAAAATGGAGTATGTTAAGATGTGCGAAGCCTCAAAAACATGGAAAGTGTGTATTGTTTCTGGAACCCGAATAAGAAATAACCGGCTTTTTGTCACAAAATTAAAAAAAAGAAAAGACAATGTCTAGAAGTTTGATGAAAAGAGTTGGTAAAGCCCACTTCTTTCAGACTTTAATGCCATTTTGGAAGCTTTTGAATAGCAGCATCCCATTTATATTGAGGCCTGCCCCGAAGGTAAAAGGAAGATCGTAGCCTTTCTTTCCCATGCACGGGCTCTAGGACTGCCATCGCCAGTTTAGGGGTGTGTGGTGGGTGGATTCTTCGTCCATTCAGAATCAAGGCGCCTGCAGTTTCAGAGCCTGCTGAGGCCTGCTTCCCAGCTCAGGGACACCTTCTTTTCTCTGTGTCCCCGTGTGGCAGGAGGGACACGTGAGCTCTCTCTGGGATCCCTTTAGTAAAGGTGCTGATCCCACTGATGAGGGCTCCTCCATCATGACATGATCACCTCCCATAGTCCCCACCGTCATACGCCATCACAATGAGAATTAGGTTTCAGCGTATGAATTTTGGGGGTACACAAACATTCATTCTATAGCAGGGGGACTCAAAGAAACAAAAATGAATTGAGACTTAAGATATTTTTGATGTTTAGGAAATCTACTCTAGAGTACTTTGTGCGTGGTTATAGGTTCATAGACCTAAGGAGAAATAAATTGGTCAGAAGTATAATACATTGTATGGGACTCATTCAGCCAAAATAATTAAAAAAGCAGAATTAAAATGCTTTGATTATTTGCAATTTAGAACATCCTTTAATCTCCAAACTTATATAAAAATAAAACATTAAGTTACTGATGAAGAAAATTATACTTCCAGTGGTGTCTTTTACCTTAAAATTTCATAATCTGTTATTGGATTTACTGTTAATTATAAAAAGTATAGTTGTTTATAATATATTAATCTCATCTAGTATCAATTTGATACCAACTTTCTTCCTATTTTAGTTAATTCTACAACTTATTTTTTAACTAAAATTGCCTTCTTTCTTTCTTTATATTATTGTTGGTTTTTAAAGTATTTCATGCATTTAACTCAATAATTTTTGGTTCTGAGCAGAAGTTAAGTTTAGAACTTCCAGAGATTTCTGAAGGCTTTCTTCTTTAACAAAATGGTAAACTAATCTTGTTTTATGTTATTTCACATTTATTAATAATGTTTTTATTAATTAAACTTTATCAATTGGTTTTCCTTTTATACTAGTGGAATCTAATCATACATCTCCTGTATTGTTCTTCTTGATATTTAAGCCTATAGAGTTTTACACATGACAATTTATGTTAAGTTTTTGTTGACTGAATGAGAGTACATATTGCTAGGCAGGAGATTTCTACTGATGGCACTTAAATCAACCTTATTGATAATACCATTCTGTTCCTCTATATAATTATTGATTACTTAATTTAAATTATATGACAAAGAACAAACGGTAATGTGTCTGTCAATATTTCCTGGCTTGTCTTAGCTTTTGCTTAGCTATCTGTTATAGTGTTTACCAAATAATTGCTTATGGCTATAAATAATCTGATAGCTCTAAACAGTCTGCTTTTGACATTTGGTCAAAATAGTATTTTGGATGTTATTAGTTTTGTTACATGTGTTTTCATTTTAATTTATTAATACTGTTATGTAAGTATTTACCAGGTATACATTTGTAAATATTTGGTTTTAAAATTCATGTGTTGTCTTTGTTTTTTTAATTCAGAGGCTTACATATAAAACATCTACAGGTAGTCCTTACATTGCAAAATACCATATTAACTGAAATTTAGGCATATCTGGAGGATCCAATTCCAGGATGTCCAAATTCCAGTTAATACTTAAAGTTCTGTGCAAAACAGGGACTGCCTGCAATTGAATCTTGCTATTTCTGTCAATCATTGGACACTCAAAGCTTTTATCAGAAAAGACAGTTGAGTATATTTTGTTTTTATATTTATATATTTGAAATAGTTCCTCTCACTATACTATATGTTCATTATTTACACTTTCTTGCTTTTTGTTTGTTTTTATGGCTAACAATGAAATTATCTATGTCTTGTCAAATTAGTAATTTTTTATTGGCTTAAAGGTGTTTGTAATATTTCTAATTCTACTACAGGTAATCATTATATTAATGTCACTTTTGAAGTTGTATACATATATATAAACCCAAACCATTTAATTTTTTATTTTTAACTGCCTTTCAATTTCATAAAAGATTTAACTGTATTTTTGCCTCACACTGTTTACCCTCCTTCTAAAATTCTGATTATGGCCACTCTGATCTGGGATGATTAACTTCATCGGCTTTTTTGAATACTACCTGGGAGAAAGGCAATGTGTTTATTCAGCTGCTGAGCAATTATGTGCTTATTTATAAATGGAAAGATTATTGTTTATGACACATTGACCCACAAACAAACCAACTAAACAAACAAATAGCAAATGAATATCCATGGACCTTATCAGCTCCCAAATAATTTTTCAGCAACAATGTGAGGGAATTTTAAATCTAACTGCTTATTTATTATTTAAGAAAAACGATGAATTGATTTGGGTAGTGAACACACAATACAATATACAGATAATGTATTATAGAATTGTACAACTGAAACCGATATAATTTTAGTAATCAATGTCACTCCAAGAAATTCAATAAAAATTTTTAAAAAGAGAAACAAGAAACAATTCTAAATTTGAAGTACATAATGAGAAAATTGGTGTTGGGCTTAATGTAAAAATAGATGTAGTTTATCTTGCAAAATTAAATAGCATATGTTGGATATGCTAATTAATGCTGTCAATCATTCTTTTATGATGGAACTTATAACTCACCAATTTTTAAATTAAAATTTTACTATACTATTAAGAAAAGAAAAAAATTATGAAGTTAGTATTTATCTGTTCAGAATGCAAACATCTGAACTATAAACTCTTGACAGGTTATAAGATAAATTTTAAAGAACTACATGAATAATCCTATATAATAAAGATGTAATATGCAAATGGTTGTTACACCGTGAAGCGTAACAACTGACCAAATAACGACCAGATCACAGATCAGCAGGAGGGTGGAGCAGCAAGCTACAAGCGGGTGGTAGAGAGCTACAGGAGGGGGCAGGGCAGCAAGCTATGGGAGGGTTGAGGGAGGGGAGGTGGGAGGAGCTACAGGAGAAGAGGGCAGTGGGCGGAGAGCTACTGGAGGGTGGCAGCAAGCTACTGGCAAGCTGCTGGTGCATGTATTCGTGTGCAGGGCTACTAGTAATACATAATTATGAATTACAAAATATGTTATTTATACACACTTATCCTCTATCATATACATCTAAATTTTGAAAAATTTCAGCCTTTTTGAAAGCATATACTCTATAGTATTTTTAAGCTTAGCTTTTTATACATATGTAAAATTTATGCACTTCCCCTCCAACTTTAAGCATTTTAATCACATTATCTACCCCTGCTGATAATAAAATGAAGGTACAAAACAAATCAGTATCTTTGCTTTTTTGTTTGTTTGTTTCACAATTTGATATCCTGCTATCTTGCCACATATTTCTCAAATAAAAAAAAAAAGGATTATGCAGTGACTGCTAACTATAGATTTCATCAGCGGCAACATAAGAAAACATTATTCTCATTAACCATGATTTTTGGTAGGGGGCTACCTGTTTGTTAACCTGAATATTTTAAATTGATTTTTCCCCCATTACAATGTAAATCGAAAGGACACAGTGTATAGAAAAAGTTAAAGAGACCCAAAAATCAATTATTGTTTTCTTCATATAGATTCAAGATAATAAGAAAATTAGGAGGAAAGAAGTTATTCTCATTTCTGATACAGCAAATGGCTACTTTTCCTTGAGTAAATTAAGGAGCAAAAAAAAAACAGGCATGGTTTACTTAAGTGAAGAATAATTCAGTTTAAGTGTGTTATGTGTGAGTTGAGTTATGATGCATCCCTAGGAACTTGTAAAATTATTTGTGGACTGCAGTAGAGTCTCCGAAGTCTTCTAATAGGATCCCATGGGCCAGCCTGGCTAGCCCTCCTCAAAAGAAATGCCATCTCTTGAGAATAAAATCAGAGACAGATTTAATGCTTTGCAGGAGTTAGGATGTCACCACGGCTGATTCTCCCAGTACATTTCCTCTGCACACTGAGTAAAGACTGACATGCAAAAGGGAAGTATGTAAATTCACAATTAGCCTGAACAGTGTCATAGCCCAGCAGCTGCCAGCTCACACTTGAGTTGGACTTCATTGAAATAATTTGAATTCCTCTCTACTATTGAGTAATTTTAAAATTAGGAGAACTGTCTAAAGGGAAACATTTCTGTGTGTGATGAGATTAAAACTGTGGGTTGGCCCAGCTGGCATGGCTCAGTGGTTGAGCGCCAACCAGCGACGTATAAATCAGAAGGTCATGGTTCAATTCCCAGTGAGGGCATGTGCTCAGGTTGAGGGCTCAATCCCCAGTGTGGGGCATGCATGAGGCAGCCAATCAATGATTCTAGCTCATCATTGATATTTCTATCTCTCTCCCCCTCTCCCTTCCTCTCTGAAATCAATAAAAGCATATTTTAAAAACAACAACAAGAAAAACCATTGTGGGTTGAACCCTAGCAATTTGCACACTTTGTTATCAGATGAGCTTTCTTCATTGCAAAGGCTAGTTTCAATATTCTCAACAGGAGTCCACCTGTATTGGCCCTGTTACAACACTCCTTGGCCAGAGGTAATAGCGTATCTTTATAACATTTCTCCATAAAACTCAAAATTCCTCCAAGGTGTAATGAAAAATACATCCTTAAAATCTGAAGGGAAACCAAAAATTGCAAGACTGAATATTTAGTCTGCACACAGATCACCCTCGACTTAAGCACATACTATAGGTATTCCCCAATGTCAGCAAACTAAACAAGAGAATGACTAAAACCTTAGTAACAATGCTATTAAGAGCTACCTGGGAGCTCTTACAGGATATCCTGTTAAGTGTATGCTCTAAAGAAGTCTGTGGGCCTAGAAAATTATATATATAATTTTATATATTATATATATATATATATATATATATATATGTATGTATGTATGTATACTAGAGGCCTGGTGCATGAAATTCATGAAAGGGGAGGTTCCCTAGGCCTGGCCGGTGATCAGGGCTGATCTGTGGGGTGACTGGTAGGGTGATCAGGGTGATCCCCTGCTGGCACACACTTTGGCCAGTCTGGTGCCGCCACTCGCTGCCCTCCCCCTCCCCCCACGCCGCTGCTGCCAATTGCCTCCTTCTGTGGGAGACAACTGGCGGGGCAGTCAGAGGGGGCGGGGGAGCAGTCTTGGCCTGCTCGCCAGCCAGACCCGCCCCCCAATCGCCCCGCCACCACTGCCAGTTGCCTCCTTGGCTGGCCTGGGGGCTGTAGGCTGGGGGCAGGTCCTGTGTTGAGTGTCTGCCCCCTGGTGGTCAGTGTGCATCAATAGTGACCAGTTGTTCTACCAGTTTTCTGCCATTCGGTCTATTTGCATATTAGGCTTTTATTATATAGGATTATTCATGAACTGCAATAGAGTCTCCAAAATTTTCTAATAGAAAAAATATCTATCTATCTATCTATCTATCTATCTATCTATCTATCTATCTATAAAAGCCTAAGTAACTGTTAGGACCAGACAGTAACTATGACACACACTGACCACCAGGGGGCAGACGCTTAACACAGGAGCTGCCCCCTAGTGGTCAGTGCACTCCCACAGCCAACTTCCCACAGCTGGCTAACCTCCCACGGTCCCTCCCCTGGTTGGCCAGCCCCAATCAGCCCCAATTGCTGGCCAGGCAAAGGGATCTCCTCCATCACGAATTTGTGCATCAGGCCTCTAGTATATATATGAATTAATACATTATATGAATTTATATATGTGTATATATGTGTGTGTGTGTGTGTGAATTAATATATGTCTATATATGTATGTTGTGTATATTTTTATTATGAAAAACAGCAACAACAACAAAAAAAGCAGCTGGTTATTTGAAAGAATAAAATAAAGGCATCAATGATGCCACAATAACTTTTCCTGAAGTCTTCGTACCTGCTTCTGGTTCTGATTTACTAAGATGCTAGAACAATAAACATCCACCTATATCAACAGATACAAAAGCTACCTTACATAGTTAGTAATAATAGTGTCATTCCAGAAGTATTCATTCTTCCATTTACTTTCCATAGCTTGAGGATTTTCTTCATTTCCTCATGTCATTTTAATGGATACAATATTAAGCCAGCATGCACTCAGTAGGGAAATAAGCAGTTGTAAATTCAAAGATAAAATATATATATATTTTATATTTTATCTTTGAATAAATCATATTTACTATTGTAATGTGAAATACATTGTTAAATGGTTGAAGACATATGGCTTGTAATGCAATGAAAGATTGCCTGGCCTAGCTCAGGAGTTCAGAACTAAGACTAACTGGTGGGTTTCGTTTAAAATTCAGATGGACTTTGGTAATATGAAGTTTATAACTCTTCAAAAATGAGTTTACACTTGATTTGTCAGGCATTATGGAGGACACCCATGGAAACCTTTGACTGGAGCCCTTTCCTTCTCGGAACTGTTCTCTACTTTGCTCCCAACAACTGGTGTCAATGTGATGTACCACTTTCCTAACTACACAAATGGGCATCATCTCTGCTAGCATTTGCTTACAGAACCTGCCTCAACTCAGTGTCCTTGTGTGGGTTTTAAATTATACAATCCAATAGATTTTTTTCCCCCCATTGGAATATTTTTATTGTGAATAACACTATCAAGACCTTCTATAATGTTAGGAATTAAATGATTCAATTGGACATCTGTTGGTTGCTATATTCCCCAAAATATTGAGGAAGCGCATACACAGTAGAAAAGAATGAAGTCAGATTATATACAGCACAAAGGAGAGATAGAAAGTAAGCCCGCTGAAATACACTTCTTTGAAGTCCAGCTGTTTTCCTGCAGGTAATATAACTTGTTATTTAATTCCTTTCTTTAATTACATTGGCCACCCCTTTAACATTTCAGTTAAGGTTCCTTTATGACTAAGCTAGCTGGAGTTGTTTTTCTTCCCAAAAGGCACTGTCTAAATTACTTGTCCATCAGGGAGGGACTAAAGTAATATTTCTCAGCCACAATTTGGCAAATAGAACAATGTTAAGGGAGAACAAAATTGGACATTTGAAGAACATAGTACTTTGTAACAAAACTTTCTTTGTTGTGAATTCCATCCTTGATTAAATCACAGCAAGTAGCTTTCTATATAAAACCACACTCATATTTCTCAGTATGGTCACAATTCTTAGTTCAATTTTTTTTCTGTAAATTTACTTAAAGTTATTGTTTTCCTAAATTTATTTTGAAAATAGAGCAATCACATCTTGCAGTTATTAGGCAAAAGTGTTTCATAACTAATTTGTAGACATTTTGAAATGCTATATTTTAACATATGACAAAGATTCTTTGCTTGACCAAATTTAGTCAGGCTTCTGAGCCTTCTAAGCCTATCTATGCACTCTCTTATAAATTCACTTTTAACAAGAACCTTGTTAAGTCAGTTTAACTAGACCCCTCCCGCACCCTTTGATAGCAGATCAATCTAGATATCTGATCAGATTCCTCTCCTCCACCATCCCCAGCATGACCTCTGATCACCTTGGACTTTCTTCAGCAAAGAACCCTGTCAGGTTGGTTTAGCCAGGATCCCCCCAGACCCCGGCTGTTTCCTCTTAGTAACTTTCTGTCTGCTGGCTCTAAATTCCTAATTGTCCATGCTTTATTCAGAACGGAGCCAGGTAGTACTCTGAGGTCTGTTTTCTTCAATGGCCATCGTCCTGAGGAAAATCTGTTTTTACTGCTTTAATATCCAGCTTCAATATTTCTTTGACACACACTTGGCATTCAGAAATTGTATTCAACTTTCAGCATTTAAAGATATGAGCTCCAAAAACACATATATAATTTTAAGACGATGCTTGTATCTGACACAGGTACACCTGCTCAACATAAAAGCTACAACTGATCCCAGCCCTCCCCAGGGTCTCCAGGCACATTTCCAACAGTCTGAAGGGATAACTCGTAAGTGCAGACACTTTGGCAATGAAGCTCGAAATAGTTGATGCCCAGTGACAAGGTCAGCCATGACTGTATTTTTAGAAGGAAAGGCCACAGCAGGGAAGGGTCTGCTGGAGCGTAGATGCCCACTGTGACCAGCAGTGCATGGGGCCTCGCTCCTGTCCACAGGGGGCAGAGGGGCAGGGGCCTCCATCTGCTCACCCCTCTGCCCTTGAAATCTGACAATGTGTGAAATTTAGAGGAAAAGACTTAATGACTCTTAAAGGAAGAATATCTCTTACAAACCATCTAACTTAACCACATTCTTCATGCAGAAATTCTCCTTTGGCCAAACCCACTGCTCTTGTTCTTATTTTTCTCCTTTATTTAGTAAGTCTTCATTCTGAACCACATTCTCACAAGATTCATCTGAGATTTAAACCAAAAAAGTTAGAAAACTTGATCCAGAATTGTACATTATGATCTTCATCATCCACTTAATAAATTTGTTTTATCTCCCCAACATTCTTTATCTCTTCAAGATGAAAACATTTATAGTAGAATTGATGATAAAAATACAACCTTTAGCCTCAAGGAATTTTTCTTCTATCCTGGACATCTAAGCACCTAAAACGCATGGGCTACATATTCTTATTCAAGTCATATTGGCCATGTGATTAACAGCTGATGAATCAATCTAACCACTTTGGGTTTAGTCTCTGTCACAATTTGGAAATAAATACGTTCCAGGAGAGTTGAATATCCTGACTGGTTGTGTCATCACTCCACTTACAAAAATATACAACTTAAGTGCTATTACCATATAAACAAATGTGTTTTTCTGTTGAAATGCTACCTCCTCCTCTGAGGCTTTTTGTTTTGTTTTCCCTTTTTTTTATCGACTACAAACTAGTACTCCCAAATGTTCCCTTTTCCTACTTTTTTTTTTTTTGTCACAGTATCTATGCACCAGCTGACATATCCTATAATTGTGATTATCTGCCTCCCTCACTGCCTAGAAGCTCCATTGATTGGAGCAGAGTCTTGTTCAACCTCAGTCACCTCTTTGACTTCAGTGATAGAACAGGCCCAATATTGAGGGCACTCAGTAGACATTGTTTGATGGAAGCAACTTCTGCTTTAAAAAACATGCAACAAAACAAATCCTGGGCTCTAGGCTAGTACCACAATTTCAAATGATTTGCCTTAAATAGCAGTGACTGAATATGAAAAGGATTGTTTTGAACTATAGAACATGTCCTGTATTATTATCTTATGAAAGTAAAAAATACATGTCAATATTTTTCACTCTTTCCATAAACTACACTCACATGTCTTAAATATGTTATTTTGACCTAAAAAAAAAATAAAGCCAATAGTAATTGCATATGACTGGTTAAACGTCAAGCTTTTCAAATGTGTGCCATTGTGTGCTTAAACTCCATTATCAGGATATTAGCCAGCTAGAGCTACCATAACAGATGACCGCAGACTATGTGGCTTAAACAGCAGAAATTTATTTCTCACAGTTCTGGATTTTAAAAGTCCAAGGTTAGGGTTCCAGCAGGTTTGGTTGACCCCTCAGGACTCTCTCCCTGGCTAGCAGATGGATCCTCACATGGTCCTATCTTTGTGTTTCTTTCTCCTCTTATAAGGGCACCGGTCACATTGGATTTAGGCCCCATATCTCTGACCTCGTTTTACATTAGTTCAGTGGTTCTCAGCCTTTCTAATGCCGCGACCTTTTAATACAGTTCCTCACGCGGTGGTGACCCCCAACCATAAAATTATGTTCGTTGCCACTTCATAACTGTAATTTTGCTACTGTTAATGCATCGTAATGTAAATATCTGTGTTTTCCGATGGTCTTAGGCTCTACAGCAGCGGTTCTCAACCTGTGGGTCACCACCACATGAGGAACTGTATTATAGGGTCTTTGGCATTAGAAAGGTTGAGAACCACTGCACTAATTGCATCTTTAAAAGTCCTGTCTCCAGATATAACCACATTTGGGATAGGACTCCAACATATGAATTTGAAGGAACATGCTTCATACATACCTATAGAAAGTTCTTAACTGGCACAAAAGTTCATCATTTCTGGATTTACAAGTAATAAAATAAGAAGTCACAAATTTTTTCTAGTACTTGGTAGAAGTTAAAGAGAAATTGTGCTCATGCTATTCATTTACAATAGCATGATTTTGTGTGATCATCATTTTCTTGTGTAGCTTACAACAGATTATATGTGCGTGATAATGTTACCATTGAGGAGAGGTAATTGTCCCCACTTGTTGCTAATGGGTGTGGACTTCTAGTGATGTTCCAAGAAAAATAATTTTCTGAGATTTGTATAGGAAGATGCAATAATGTGGAAAGCTTTATTTTCATGGAATTATACCCCTGGATTTCCAAGGTCCCCTTTCTGTCAGTCCCACCACAGAAGACATGTAATTGTGGCTTCAGTAGGGCTAAAATGAGTCCTTGTCCAGAGTTTTGTTTCCATGTTAGGGCAGAGTCCAGATCAATATCAGGCTGCTTTAGTCTGTGTTTCCCATTGCTGTCCATTAGTCCATTGTCTGTAAGGTCCATAGGGCCACATGGCTTGGAGGGAACATAACGGAGAGGCACCTTCCTTAGTCACCCCAACTTTATCGTGAATGCAGCTATCTCACCTTTGCTGGACCCTTTCCCCCAGTGACCTGTGGGGAACGGGCAGGTGGTTTCATGTTGTGAAAGCGCAGCTTTCTAGTAAAACTGCCCAAATGACAATGTTTGGCCTTACTTTTGCTTCTTTTTTATTATTAATTACTTGCTAATTATAATGCTATCAATAATATTAGAAATCAGGAAGAAGTATGCTATTGAATTTTTATGTTTATTGCATTAATATTTGTTTTATTTCAAAACTACCTATAATTTCAAGTCATATGTTAATAAAACCATGATTTTCAACCTTTTTCATCCCAAGGCACACATAAACTAATTCCTAAAATTCTGCAGCACACCAAAAAAACAAAAAACAAACTTTTGGTGATCTGACAAAAAAAAAAGGTATATTTTTGATTCATTAACACTAGATGGCTATTGTTGTGTTGGCTGTTGTCATTTTTTTATTTGACAGTCAAAGGCAGTGGTCGGCAAACTCATTAGTCAACAGAGCCAAATATCAACAGTACAAGGAATGAAATTTCTTTTGAGAGCCAAATTTTTTAAACTTAAACTTCTTCTAATGCCACTTCTTCAAAATAGACTTGCCCAGGCCGTGATATTTTGTGGAAGAGCCATACTCAAGGGACCAAAGAGCGGCATGTGGCTTGCGAGCTGCAGTTTGCCAACCCCGGGTTTAAGGAAAAAAAGGTCAGTGCCCCTAACTAAACAGTCAGGTATTGCATGTTTTAAACTTTCTTGTGGCACCTGATAGTCCTAATAATAACTAGTTCTAATTTTGATAATTGATCAAGACATATTTAGACTTAAATCCCAAGTATATTATTTGAAGAAAACATATTTTGAACTTAAATATATCATGAATGAATCAAAGGGAAGAAAAGTTTCTTAAGAGGTCCTTTATTTAATATTGTATTCTGTTAATTTCCTTACCTAAGCTTTTAAAAAAAGTGGGTGGGTATTATTCTTAAATAGTAGGCATTCACATATGTTTTGGTAAAGAAAAATTAACATGGGTAAAGATGTTTGAAAATGGATAAACAACTTCTATTTAAATAGACCCTAAGTGATACTATTATTTTAAAATAATTGTGTTTGGTAGTGTCGTGATGTATTTATTTGGTTAATTTTCTTGTGTTCAGTTATTCTTGCCTACATTTATTTATCCCACTTGGTCATAGTGTGTCATACATGTATGCTTATGCTGCTGGACTCAGTTGACTAGTATTTTCCTACGGGTATTTTCCCAGTGTCTTAAGGTATATGGGTAGGTTACTGATTTGATATCTTTTTTTTTTTTTTTTACTATAGTCATCTATAGCTATGTATTTCTCTTTAATTATTGTTTTCACTTCATTTTATAATCTTTGGTTTGTGATATTGGTTTCAATATATACTGTGAGTCCAGATTATTATGATTTGTGAATGCATAATAATCTGGCCCCTCAGTGTATCCAATCTAATAAAAGGTTAATATGCAAATTTACCATCACTCCAACACACAAGATGGCCACCCCCATGTGGTCACAAGATGGCCAGGAGGGGAGGGTAGTTGTAGGTGATCAGGCCAAAAGGGGAGGGTAGTTGGGAGGGACCATGCCTACAAGGTAGGGCAGTTGGGGGCAATCAGGCCTGCAGGGGAGGGCAGTTAGGGGTGACCAGGCCTGCAGGGGAGGATAGTTGCGGGGGGCACCAGGCCTGTAGGGGAGGTCCCAGATTGGAGATGGTGCAGGCTGGGCTGAGGGACACACACCCTCCCCCTGTGCACGGATTTCATGCACTGGGCCTTTAGTGTGTGTGTGTGTGTGTGTGTGTGTGTGTATTAGAGGGGCCCAGTGCATTAATTTGTGCATGGGTGGGGTCCGGCCACCCTGGCCAGAGGAGGAGACATGGACAGTTGGCAGGCCTTCCTGCTGGTTGAACTCCTGGTCAAGGGGACAATTTGCATTTTAGCCTTTTATTATATAGGATATACACTGAGTGGCCAGATTATTACGCATTCAGAGATCATAATAATCTGGCCACTCAGTATATATTTTGTATTCAAAGTCTATTTTTAACTTCCTTTGTGATTTCTCTTTGACTCTTGGATATTAAAAATAGTGTTAATTTCCACATAATATGGGGGTTTTTGTTCATTGATTTCCAACTTAATTCCTTGGTATTAAAGAACTTACTTTGTATGACTGAAGTCTTTTTAAATGAATTGGAACTTGTTGGAACAAAGGAGAGAGGGATGGAGTGAGGGAAGGTGGGAAGGAGAATAGGAACCAATGATGATGATGTTTCAACCTAGGTCTACCAGATTCCAAAACCCCTAGTCCTAACCAGTATGCTATGTTGTCTCTTAGCTTTGGATATTATCATGTTTTCTACCTTTCTTTCACTTCTGTAGTTTGTATCAGAATCATGTGGGGTGTTTTCCCCTCTGTCATCTCCTTCTAACTTATTCTCTGCCTCCCAAACATAATTCTGAATAAGTTGCTTTCTATGTACTTTACTGCTTAAATCACATATAATCAAGGCAAATCTTTACCCAACCACTAATTTACTTTGCCACCCCAAACTCCCAAAACTCTCTTCTCTCTTAATGTTACTCAACCACTCTTGGTTCCCTGAATACATCAATTGCTTTTTTGACTACTTTCCGATGCCTCCAACCCTTCACTTTTCTATCATCACCTGGATAGCACCACCTGATCCTTCAGGTCAAAGCTCTAACATCATTTACGTTCAAAAGCTTTCCTTACCTAAGCAAACCTCTCCAGGCCCCAGTTTCTTCACAGACTCTAAGTTGGATAGCATCTAGCAGCCTTTATCCAAAACACACCTGTTTTGTCAAAATTAAGGTAGTATACAATATTTCACAGAAAATAGCTGCTGGGCATGGGAGCACTTCATACTGTTTTCTCAGTTGAAGAACCAATTAGGAACTAAAGTTATAATCCTTATGTTCACGAGGCCTCCCCAGTAGCAATGTCTTCTATTGAACTCGGATTTTGCAGTATTTGACCTACAAACAATATCAAATAAAGGATGAAATAAAAATTAAATAGAGAAAGAGAGTCATGATTGACCCATCATTATAGGTAGTTTATTCTAGGTCTCCTTTTTTCAACATATGGTTCATGTTAGTTAACTCTTTTTGATACCTAGGATTTTAAAATGAAAGTACATTTATGAGGAGTTAGAAATAAAGATAAAATGATTCAGCCTCCTCACCCCGTGGTTCCCCACACATCACTCCACAGTTCACAGGTGTGTTCAAGGCTGATTGCTCAGCTTCAAAGGCTTGTGGGCCCTCTGATGAAATGGCAGGTACTTAAGTATTAATATTGCATGCTTGATTTCAGCCAGGTCCCTCATACTGTCCTTGGGAAGTGTTTCTCTTAATAAGACAGATGATATAATTGGCAATGCCCTTTGCCTCTAAACTTGGAAGAGAAAATACATGTTTTCATATACGGTTTCTTGATGTCCGAGTTGGGGATAATTCTGTGATGAACTGATAAACTTTTGAAGTTATTTCAAGTTAATGGGCTATAATTAGGCATTTCAAAGAGAAATCTCTTCTTAAAGGTCATGATGAAGAATCAGATACTATTGAATCATATTTTTGCAGGACCACAGAAATAATATAAGTACTTATTAATCACCCCTGATAATCACACTTCTTTCCTAGGGGGATCCCAAAAGACTAATAAATGGAAAAATAATGACAACTACCAGAATCATGCTGAGATTTTGAAAGCAACACTTACTTGCTGGAAACTAGGCTGGGATACTACCTTGGGTTGAAGAAGCAAGGAAACCTTTTTCTTCACCTTGAATCATAATCTTAAAGTCAACCAGAAATCGGAGGGTATGAGGAAAAGTTATCCTGGGTCTATTTGGTATTAACTAAATATTTGAAATACATTTTATTTGGAAAAGGAAATGTTACAGGTTGAATTGTGTTCACAAAATATTCTGAAGTCCTAATCCCCAGTGCCTGTGATTGTGAGCTAATTTAGAAGTAGTGCCTTTGCAGATGACCAAGTTAAGAAGTAGTCCTAAGTGTGGGCTCATACCCAGTTGGACTAGTGTCCTTATTAATAGAGGACATTTGGGTACAGAGGCAAGTCCACAAAAATGCATTTTGAAGATTTAAGTGAGGCCGCCACATCCAAGGAACACCAGACATTTCTGGCAAACCACCAGAGGTAGGCAGAGGCCTGGAGCAGGTTCTCGCTCACAGCCCTCAGAAGGAGTCGACACTACAGGCACCTTGATCTCAGACTTCTTGCCTCCAGAACTCTTATGACAATAATTTATAAGTCACAGAGTCTGTGAAATTTTGATATGGCAGCCTTAACAAACTAATACAGAAACTACCCCTAATTTTCATTTATAAATTGACCTATTCAAGAGTAGCACAGTTAGCGTATATGGATGACTAACTATTTTAGTTAAAGAATTTATTCCAAATTCAAAGTTGTGGAAGTATTCTGTGACAGACATGTGCTACTCCTATTAAATTTATGTGACAAGCAGAAAATCGATGTGTCTTGATTTGAACATATATTACATAGAATTCTGTTTCCTTCAGAACATTCTAATAATTTAGATTGATTTGAGAACATGGTTGTTTAATGCATCCAACCTTTGAGACATTTTAAAACAGGCTTACTAAAACGGAAAACAAATAAAAATAGCAAATGTTCTATTATCTGCCCTTGGCATAAGAGACTCAAAAATCAAGCGAAACACAGAAAAAGTAATATGAAAACTTGTTGCCCTGAGGTTAAAAATTGTTTTCCTAATATGTCATGTAGAATTGTTCAAAAATAAATTTATTTCGTTGATAAAGTGTATGAATCTGTCACAATATGATAAACCATTGGTCCCCAGCAATTTTAAATGTATTACATAACAGTAACAATGTATTTGGTAATTGAATTTTATAAAAATGAAACATTCCATTATACATAATATTGAAAATCAATGTAATAGATTATTCTCCTGTACTTACTGATATAAATAATCATTTACTTTTAGAACATAGGTTTTTATGGAGAAAAAGACAAATGCTACTTTAGCGAATATAGCATTTTTTAAAAAACAAAACCTCAAACCTCAATAAAACTCAGCCATTTTAAGCATTTTCCCTACCTACTTCATAGGATTACTTCTAAACACTGGAGACTTGTCAAGTCATGTGGCATCCTTGGTGAGGAGGTGCCTAATTCTATGTTAATTTTTAAATTAAATTTATTGGGGTGGCATTGGTTAATAAAATTATATAGGTTTTAAGTGTAGATTCCTATGATACATCATCTGTATGTTGCATTGTGTGCCCACAACCCAAAGTCAAACCTTCTCCCGTCACCATATATTTGGCCCCCTATACTGCTCCCTTCTTCCCTCTGGTAACCACCATGCTGTTGATTGTGTCTACTTCTATGCCTTGATGTGTCCTGAGTGGCTCTAATGAGATATCAAAGCCGCCCTTCTTTCTCAGGTACCATCGAATATCCATGTTGGTAATTAAAGGATCTACTACTGGAATGGATATCTGAATAAATGCTTAAAAGAGTTTCAACTGAGGTTCCCATCTTCTAAAAGTAAAAGACCTCAGAGGCAGTCTACTCACTCAACTAGCTCCCACACTATTTAGTGGGCCTGGACTTCACTCATCCTCTGAAGTCTTCCCTTAGGCTCATGGACAAATTTGAGGATCACTCTCCTTCTTTTGCTTCAGAAAGTGGAAACTGCTTCACCACTTTGTTTCTCTTTGAGTTAGAGGTTCCCCTTCGAGAGGAACCGTGATGTTGGTCTCATCTATACCTGTGTCCCCATATTTGTCTGCTGCACATGCGTCTTGTCTTTCTAACTGTAATGAGGGGGCGGGTGTTCTGCTCAGACATCCGCCCTTGTGGCACTCTTACTGTTTTCTTTCCGCTTACATTTTTTTTCACCCTTCCTACAACAGGGCTTTTTTTATCTGATTTGGTCAGCTGGGGGAAGGGATCACTCAAGACATGGTGGGTATTTAGCAGCAAACTTCCCAGAATTCCCCTTTTCTTCTCTGTTTCTCTCATTCTGCCATGATAACTGTCTTCCTAAGCAGAGGTGAGGAATGTTAGATGCCTGGGCCAGGGACATAGCTTTAGTGAAAACAATGACCAAATAGTTGAAGTAATTAACATTATTTCAAATTGTGTTTGGCACAAAAAAAAGTAGATATCTCAAAATAAGAATGGTCAGAATTAATAAAGTTAGAGCTGAGTTACCTAAAAAGTACTTGAAAATGATTAAATATAGCCTTTTACCCTACCTTTAAAGAACTGAGCATTCTAATTTTATTTAAAGGATTTCAACCTATAGTGTGTGTTTTTTAAATTGCTGATATTACTTATACAAACTCTTAAAAAGATAAAGTGAATTACTGTATATCAAATATATTTTAATAGTTTTAATGACTAATCATAAACCTAAAAAAATGTTAAAAACATGTCCATGAGTATCAGAAATTAGAGGACACCTGTCATTGTTATCATTTATAAGTATTATCAAGATGATACAATCAATGAAACAAATAAAATTTAAATGATAATAAGAAAGTTCAATAGAATACTTTTAACATTGGGAAAAAATTCAGCATTTTCAGTTAAAAAACACTAGAATTAATAAAGGATTTTGGTGATCTGCTTCGATAAGAGGTAGATGTTTTAAAATGTTCTTCTCATAATAATGTACTTAAATATCATAATAGAAACATTATTACCATTTCACTAATAAAAATAACTATAATCTTACATTTAAATGAAAAAGACAAATCCATATTAATAAAACAATCAAAACTTATTGAAAAATATTGCAAAAATAAATGTATGAAAGGTAAAATGGAAACATGTTGACATTGGGAAGATTTAATACCATAACATTGCTTCTCCCCAAATTTACCCTTTTACTACTGATTTATAATATAATTCTACTAACACAGTGCACATTGGCCTAAATGTAAGAGTGACTATGTGCATGCAAATCCCACTGGGCAATCAACTTTGCTCACTGCAACATGGAAATATGTCTAGTGTACCAAATTGTCCCAGGAATCTTCTGCAAGCAGACAGTTCTGCAAGCAGACAGTCCTCTGGTCTCACAAGGCCAGATGTTCTCAACCTTTCAGTTTCAGGAACCTGAAATCCCTTAAAAATTATTGACTATAATTATCGACTATAAACATATCGACTTTATGTTTACATAAAGCATATCTATCAATTTATGCTATACTAGATATAAAAACAGATAACATTGAAAAATAGTTATCTATCTTTTAAAACTAATTCATTATATATTTTCTACAATGACAATTTAGTATGAAGAGTAGCATTATTAAACAGTTTTGTAGCACTACAAAATGTCTGGCATAATAGAAACCAATTGTATATTCATAATCTGCTTCTGTATTTAAAATGATGCAATATGCTATTTATTTGCAGTATATGGATAATATACTTACACATGACATGAGTAAGAAATTAAAAGTAATTGTGAATATTCCTTTTTAATAATGTACCAAAACTTGACTAGTTGTTTTTTCTTAAGGTTTAGTTACAATGTGTTTAGTCTAAAACCATATCTGAGAAGTTTGTGTACTCTGTTTCCTTAAAATCTATTCACCTATTTTGCTCTGTGAAATTCCATTTTGTTTATGAATTATTTTGTAATATTATACATTCACAATTTTAAAATTATTGTTCCAATGAATCTGCCAATTTTCCAAATGTCGGCATATTATATTAAGCATCAAGCTCACATTCATTAATCACGACCAATGTCATCAGAAAATTATTTAAATTTTGAGAACATGTCAAGCTTAAGATGGCAGATGCAAGTTTTCCAAAATGCTAATTTGTGCTTGAGAGCTCATATTTTATTATTGCCAGCATTTTCTTTTATTTTCTTGAAATGATAGCCTCACTTCTTTCATTTTCAAGAATATGTCTGCCAAATATACAAATCTGAATAATCATAGTTTGTCTTTTAGGCATTCTTTCAAAATTGCTTTTGCTTGATACTACTGTCATACATTGGTATGAAGCAGAAGTGCTTTATGTGTATTTTTCATTTCATTAAAAAGCAGAGATTTAAGGAAATTAATGTTTATTGCTTCATCAGGAGCATTTGTTACTAAAACAGGCTTTTTTCTTTTTATTT
Source organism: Corynorhinus townsendii (assembly GCA_026230045.1). Classification (NCBI taxonomy): domain Eukaryota; kingdom Metazoa; phylum Chordata; class Mammalia; order Chiroptera; family Vespertilionidae; genus Corynorhinus; species Corynorhinus townsendii. The sequence continues at coordinate 13,586,759 of JAPDVU010000002.1, forward strand.
TTTTATGGATTTCAAGGTACAATTCTGTGATACACCATCTGTATCTGCATTGTGTGCCCACCACCCAAAGATAAAAATTCTTTTGTCACCATACATTTGACCCCCTTAGTACCCTCAGCCCCCTTCCCTCTAGTAACCACCCTACTGTTGTCTGTGTCTATGAGTTTTTGTTTGTTCTTCTTGTTTGTTCATTTGTTGCTTTCAGTTTTACATACCACATATGAGTGACTTCATATAGTTCTTACCTTTTTCTGACTTATTTTGCTTACACAGCATTCTCAAGAGTCATCCATGTTGTTGCAAATGGCAGTATTTCACCTTTTCCTATACCTAGTGTTGAGGATCATAACTACTCAGCCAACTTGTTGTGATTGCCTTCCTTTGGGCACCAGCCATTTTGGTCTGCATTACTTTTGTATCATCAAACCAAATGTCAACATAGCAATGAAGGCAAAGGCTTCAGATTTCACCTCATTATTATTATAAAACTAGTGTCACAGTGCACGAATTGGTGCATATTGAGAGGAAATTAATTAAAAGAAATATTTTAATATTGCTATTCACCCTTTCTCTATAATAGAAGTGTCAACCAAATTCATAATCAACAATGACAGATTGAAACACACGCATGCGATTGGCGCCAACAAGAGCTTTATGTATTACACATGCATGAATCAACTTAGCCTTTTATGTATATATAAAGAATAAACTTGCTTAATTAGAGCTGCTTTCTGATTGAGCAAAACTTTTTTCAGCCTGGTGAAGCACCCCAAACTTCTCTCTCAGGTAATTGTCAGCAACACAGCAGTAAATATCAACATGAAGCAGATTATTGTAGATCACACAGGGAGAAAAAAGGGTAAAATATTTAACTACAGCAGTGTTTGACTATATTCTGTGCTGTGAGAAAACCTGAAGTCATTTTCAAGGTCCACCACTTCTTTCTTCTTTTCAGTTGGGTCAAGTTTCTAAGCTTTCTAAATCTACGGTTTCCAGCTAATAAAAAGAAAGTAGGATTCCATTGAGTCTATCTATTCCAGGACTTCTGTGAGGATCAAATGAGATGAGGCATGGGAAAATGCTTCACAGACATTTGGTTAAAGTATAAAATGTTTCCACCTGGCTATAAAACAAGTCGTATTTCTGGGCTGAAGAAACACCAAGAGGGCTAGTCACTAGGAAGACGAAGCTGGGTGTTGCTACGTGACGTCATTACCAGGACAGAAACTTAGCATTTTAGCCTTATATATATAGACTAGAGGCCTGATGAACAAAATTTGTGCAAGAGTAGGCCTTCCTTTCCCCCAACTGGCGGCACTGGCTTCTCTCTGGCACCTGGGACGCGGGCTTCCCTCGCAGCCCTGGCTTCACCTGGGAGATCGTCTGGAAGGATGTCTGGTCTAATTAGCCTTTTACGTTTTTATTATTATAGATAGTGTAGGTCTCTTAGACCCCTGCTGATCTAGACATTTAAGAACAGTCACTTTTTCCCCCTTGTTCCAGTCCCATAATCTTCCTGATGGTAGCCTTAGAACTTGCACAACCAAACCTTGAACCCTGACTCTTCTAAAGGCCTGTCTTCATCAATAATATCTCAATGCAGCTATAAAATGCTCTCAATCTGATTTCCAGCTATAAGTGGGTCAAAGGAACAACTTGGCAAGCTTAGCTAGTTTCTCAGGTAAGGTATGGCAGTAAGCCCTAACTAGGGCACAGAGAGAACAGGCAGTCCTTTCATTTTATAGAAGGTGTATTCAGAAGCATCATCTTTAACACAATGGAAAATAAAGTTGAGTGAGCTCCTATAGTAGCAGGTGTCAAAACAACAGGTATACTAGGATTAGCTGCTGTGAGCAAATACAAAAATGCTTAGGTAGCTGTTAAACAAGGGTGTTAACAGTTTTCATGTCTGACCTAACAAGAGCAAGGAAACATAATAAATAAACTATACTAAGGGCCCAGTGCATGAATTCATGCAACTTGAAAGGAACAGTGGGCTGTGAGGCTGTGGTGGGCACAGGGGCGGGTCTCGGCCCATCCTCTGCACCTCCACCTGCCCCCCTGCCATGGCCCCCGGTCCCTTGTCTATCGGCAGCCCCACTCCCGCTGCTGCCACTCCTATGCGCTGATGGCGCCAGCCCCACTCGCACCTGCTGACGGTGCAGAGCAATTGGGGCCAGCACCAGCAGTGGGTGTGAGCAATAGCTCCCGATCGCCCCTCAGGAGCAGGGGGAAGTGCAGAAGCCCTCAAGGGTGATCGGGGCCAGCAACCACCACTTGCACCTGCTGACGGCACCAAGAGATCAGGGCCGGCGCCAGGTGCTGGCACCAGGTGTGAGTGACCAGCAGGACTGCGGCTCATGGGAGCAAAGAATTTTTGGTAACCAGCAGAGGCTCGTCCCAATGACAGTGACCTGCACCCTGCCTTGGTCTGGCACGCCAGCTCACCTGCTCCACCATCCTGCTGTGGCCGACACCTGCCATGTTCCACGCTCTTCCACCTGCTGCTGAAGCCAGCCATGGTCCTGCACGGCCCCTGGTGGTCAGCACACGTCATAGCAACCAGTTGTTCGGTTGTTCAGTTGTCTGGTTGGTCTGCAGTTCTGTGTATTTGCATATTAGGGTTTTTTATATATATTATTCCTAAGGAAATTTTCCCTTATCATTACATTTTATCTTTTATGTTCTCATATTTATTCTTCAAGGATAATGGCCAACTTGCTTAATCACTTTAATCTTCAATCTGATAGAAAAAAAAAGGATGAAAATGTCAAACTATCCTATGTGGCTAAATGGTTAGAGCATCAGCCTGTGGCCCAAAGGGTCACAGGTTCAATTCCCAGTCAAAGGCCCATACTTTGGTTGGAGGCTCGATCACCAGCCTGGTTGGGGCATGTACAAGAGGCAACCAATTGCTGTGTCTCTCTCATAGTGATGTTTCTCTCTCTGTCTGTCTGTCTCTCTCTCTAAAAATCAGTGGAGAAAATGTTCGTGAGTCAATAAAAATAAATGAAAAAGCCAAACTATTGTACAGTAGGATCAACATTATAGGCTAGTAATTTATGTGAACAGCATTATTTTTTATCAAAGTATATAATTTTTGAATAGTTTTAAAACAGGTTTGTCAACAAATTTTAATGTATTTCTGAGAATAAATAATCTTCATCTTAGCATATTTCACACAAAGAATACATTCATGCAATATCTATTTTGTGAAGAGAAACTACCATATGTTCACATACTTCCTTAAGCTTAAAGTAACAAATTGGCTATTCTATTATCTTTTCTTTCTAACCTGTAAGAAACATGGTTATTAGTGAATAGTAATATAACCTTTAATTGTATTAAAATGTATATCTTGTACCAATATATCTTTCTTGAATTCTACTATCTTCAAAGAAACTCCTTCTAATTAGATTAAAAACAACAATAAAAGAAACAAAGAAAGGTCTTTATTCTGCAAGTGACTAATTTTAAATGGTTGGGTTGAGCTGATTAAAATATCTTTATTATCCCCTTTTCTGTGTAATTATCATATATTTTCATTTATCTACCTCTGTATGAAAAGCAACTAGGATGTTATTCTGTAATATACACTTCCTGTTGCAATTTAATTTACACATTATTGCCATGTTTTAAGTGAAAACAGCAGGCTCCATAATAACAATCACTTTTCATAACTACTAACATTTTCATATAGCTTTAATTTTTTGCACTTATCCACAGGGGTTCAAATACTCATTTTCTTCATGTTCTTTTTAGATTTGAAATCCACATTCACGTCACCCAAAGCACTGGCAATCTGATGCCATATTCAGATATTATATATTTTATATATTTTTATTACATATTTTTGCCACAAAGAAGTATATAGCCCAATCCACCCCCCAAAAAATGGTTTCCAAAAGATCAAGCTGAAACTGTATGTTTAATGTGGTAAGATTATAGAGCCATCTTATGAAATAATCACCCCAAATAAAAATCAGTTTTTATTTTAATAAATACCTGTCAGTATTATTCATTACAACCTAAATATGCCTTCTGCTCAAGAGGAACCATTTTCATATTAATTTATGTGTTACACTGGATCTGTTGCAAATATATTTACACAATGATACATATATATAAATAGTAGGTATTGTTATTTTTTTTTGTATGTCTGTGGACTGAATTGATATACATTCCTGACTTGTGCTGAACTATTCATCCAACTTTCCATTTATTTTACTCAACATTTCATTTGACCATTCACAATTGCTCTGTGGAAAGCTAATCAATTTGTTTTGAAAGCTGTAATATTACACAGTGTGCCTATGCCACATTTTATCTATCCTTTCCGGAATTGATGGACATTTATGTTCTTACGAGGGTTTGCTATCAGACATAATACTGCAATGAATACTCTCACACGTGTCCTTTTTCAGGACTATGCTAGAGTTTATGAAGTATATCCCCAAGAGTAGAATTGGGAGTTAAAGTTCACTAAATAATGACAAACTGTACTCCAAAATGGCTATAGTTTTTCATGTTCTTACTACCGGTGTCTGAACTTTTCCATTTCAGGTTTTTGCCAATATTTATTTTATCTATATATATTTTTTCATTTTTAAATTCAATTATTTAACTAAAAATATAAATGGTCAATGCATTTCTTCCACATTCCACACCTTGGCACACTACCAATCTGTTCTCTGCATCTATGAGCTCGTGTGTGGTGTTTTTTTATTTACTTTTTTTTTTATTCTACATATAAACAAAATCATATGGTACTTGTTTCTCTGATTTATTTCACTTACATAACGCCAATGAGGTTTTAATGTAACTTAATGTCACATTCTTTTAATTTGCTTTTTGCTGTAAAATAAAAGTTTGGTTTTTAATTATTTATTACTAGAGGCCTGGTGCATGAAAATTCATGTACTGGAGGGGGGTTCCTCATCCTGGCCTGCCCCCCTCAGTCCAGGAGCCCTCAGGGGCAGGAGGCAACCTCGTGATCAGGGGAAGGCGATCCCCCCATCACACCTCTGCTGCTGCCACTGCCTGCAGCGCAAGCCTCGGGCCGGCCATGGTTACCTGAGCCCCGGGCGGCTAGGCAGCTGACATCCAAGGCTTCCCTGTGCCTCAGGTGTTGGCTCGACAGCCAACTATGAAGTGAAAGTTCATATATATATATGAGATCAATGAGTACCATCTAAAAGGTACAGATGTGAAGTTATGGATTTCCTGGTAAAGTTTTCATAAAGTCTACAGTAAAATATAATGATTGCCCTAGCCAGTTTGGCTCAGTGGATAGAGCGTTGGCATGAGGACTAAAGGATCCTGGGTTCAATGTCAATCAAGGGCAAGACAGACTATGTCTTTATGCAAGACAGACTATGAGGTTCCTCCAGATCCTCATAGTCTGTCTTGCATAAAGTCCTCAGAAATCCATGGTGAATATTTAACTCAAATTCCCCGAAGGTCTCCTTTCTTCACTTTTTAATTGGACAGTGACCTTATGCATTGTACTTATGATTCTGTCCTCATTCTTAATAGCAGAAATTCCTCAAACATGTGACATTTTTGAATTCTATAAAACATTTATAGAATACTTGCATTTTTTCCAGGTTTTCACATTGCTTTTAATTTAAAAAAATAATAAGGGATGGGAGTGTATGTCAGATAACTGTTAACTTGCCCAACCAGATTCAGTTCCATATTAATTTTACTGGAGTGATTTTGAAGAAAACCAAATGCCTGAAGGGGAGAGTTAATTATAATTGAATTTTATTATTATATTGAGCATACAAACTAACCAGCTATATTTTGAAACAGTTACTTTCATTTAAGGCATCAGAAATAACTGATTGCACTTCTATATAATATGCATTTAATCACCAATGGTTTTCCTTAAATATTTCATTACACTTTTTAAATTTTCCTTGCTGCATCATTCTATTAATTGTAGACTATTACTATTCACGCTTTATGTGCTATTTCTGAGAGTCTCTGTAGAGACTTCCATTCCAAACTGCCACCATGATAAATTAAATATCTAGACTAAGGAAGTGATGTCTACTCCTTGGCTTTTCTTGAGCTATTCATGGTTGCTAGTGTGATTAGGACATAATTGTGTGATTTATTTGCTTATCTAGGCAGCTTATGGGAAATGCTGTGCATTTGGCTATAACATCTTTCTTAATTTATTTGTGTGAAAATGTAGACCACAGCATAATTAAATAATCTCTCCATGGATGACAATGGTAACTATAATCCTTATATGTCTTTTGTCAGCCACAAACCATCGCAGGTTAAGGAAATTACAGGGTTTACCATTATATTCATGACTGTATTTCAGTTGCTGTATATTTTGTTTATAAATTTTCGTGGATCTTGTGTAACCATGTGAAAAGGTTTCTTTAATTGTGGTTTTCAGAGCATGTTCATGAGAAGAATGTTAAATAAAGTAAATGTTTCTGTTTTAATTAAATTGGTGTAGAGAGAAAAATACATGATCAGTAGAGCAACACAGACAACTAAAAAGGTTACTAGAAAAGTATATGAAAGATAAGTTGTATAGTTTGTCAATCTTTTAATTTTATATCATTGTCATAAATGTTTTGAAGTTAGTAAAATCAATTATTTAATTTCCTTTCTTAGATTTGGCTATTTATTGATTTTTACTATAAACCAATATTGCATTTTAGAGAACTCAATTAGAAATATAAAGATATTTGTTCTTTGAGATTTATGTAGAGACATAAACTTTTCAAAGTTAATGATGAGTTTCATCAATAAGTTCAGGAATTTTTACTTTCAATTTCCTTTCAAGTTTAAAACCCTACATTATGGCATTTAAAAGATTTTTATACAATTAGAAATTATGACTATAATTATTGATGTAATTGTTGACAAACATCTTAATATTAACAAATTGTTTAAGTTACATTTATAATGACGATAGTAAGTTCAATATTTTCCCCAGGCCTTTCTATGTATTGACATTCAGTGTTTCATGCAAACTTCTGAGTGTTCCATCGTCCCACAAAGAGCCTTCTCTAGTGAACATAAAATGGTGTAGATCGTCAATTTTCAACCGGTGTGCCACGGCACACTGGTGTGCTGCAAGTATTTCTAAAAACATGCTATACCTATTTAGTCAGGGGCACTGACCTTTGTTCCCTTAGTTTGTCAAATAAAAAAATGGTAACAGCCAACACGATAGCCATCCCACATAAGTGAATCAACATTATACCTATTTTTTGTCTGATCAGCAAAAATCTGTGTATATATAAAAGGCTAATATGCTAAATGTCCCTCCTAACATCCAACCAGTCGTTATGATGCACACTGACCACCTGGGGGCAGATGCTCAACACAAGAGCTGCCATGGCACGCACTGGCCGGCACCATGGACCTGGTGCCAACAAGCCAACACTTGGCTTCCCCCAAGTGGGACACAGGTCCCTCCAACACCCCACCAAATCACAGCCAATGCTGCCAAGACCCCATGGTGCAAAATGCGGCCCGCAGCCCAGCCCAGCCCGGAAAGAGTCACTAAGGGTGCCAGGTAATGACATCACATAGCAACACCGGGCTTCCTCTCCCTAGCAACTAGCCTCCTTGGAATTTCTTCAGCCCAGGAACACAGGTGGAAACATTTTATACTTTAACCAAATATCTGTGGAGCATTTTCCCATGCCTCATCACATTAGATCTTCACAGAACTCCTGGAGTAGATAGATAGGAGATCTAATGGAATCCTATTTTCTTTTCATTAGCTGGAAAACAGAGATTTAGAAAGCTTAGACACTTGACTAGACTGAAAAGAAGTAAGAAGTGGTGGACCTTGAAAATGACTTCAGGTTTTCTCACTGCACAGAGTACAGTCAAACACTGCTGTAGTTAAATATTTTACCCTTTTTTCTCCCTGTGTGATCTATAATAATAATCTGCTTCATGTTGATATTTACTGCTGGGTTGCTGACAATTATCTGAAAGAGAAGTTGGGGTGTTTCACCCAGCTGAAAAAAGTTTAGCTCAATCAGAAAGCAGGTCTAATTAAGCAAGTTACACACACACACACACACACACACACACACACACACACACACACACACGTATATATGGCTAAGTTGACTTGTGCAAGTGCGATACATGTAAAGCTCTCACTGGTGCCAATTGCACGCATGCGTTTCCACCTGTCATTGTCGATCGTGAATTTGGTTGACACTTCTGTTATAGAGAAAGAGCGAATTGTGATATTAAAATATGCCTTCTAATTAATTTTTTTTCAATGTGCATGAATTTGTGCACAGGCCACTAGTTATATTTGTTAGTGTGCCCCAGAATTTTATTAATTAGTTTATGATGTGCCATAAGATGAAAAAGGTTGAAAATCACTATTTCTCCGAAACTATTTTATTTTCACCTGCAACTGATATAAAACAGCTTCCTCATTCTGCTTCGCTTTCTCTTGATTCATATTTTCTGTCATTAATTCTGCATCTTAAACAAGTAATGAGTCATTAAATATACTGCTTGCCACTTAAGTAATTTATAGCTTTCTTTGACAGTTTTGCATGTTTCAAAGAGAAATTACCTTAACTATAGTGTATACAATCTTGTCACTTGGGGTAAATTGCCTATTTACAAATCATTTAAAAATGTCTTCAACTAATCAATAAGCAAAGTTATAAATGGCCAACATCAATCAGAATTAAGTAATTGCACTTAAGAGTTATTCTTTAATTTACCAAATTGGCAAAGTTTAAGAGAATTAATCATATTAATTGATACATATGTTAATTGACTTAAGTATGAAACAGCTGGTGGTTATATGCTGGCAGAAATGTAGTAAATTTCCTGGTTTGCAATTTAGAAAATTTTAAGTTATAAAACATTAATAACCTTAATATCTCTGAAGATGGATAGTCATTTACTTCTCACTTTCTGGATAATCTTTAAAATGAACAATAACAAAAAATGACATCACTACTAAAAACTAAAGCAAGGTATCATCCACACACTGATCATATTTGAGGATGCAACATATATGGAATAATATTAAAAATTGATATGTTTTTGCAAATTTTATAAAGTATCAGACAAAAGAAGAGTCATGTTATGAAAAATGAATCTGAAGTCATTAAAGAAAATCATAGTTTATTCTGATGTAAAGTAAAATACATATATTACCTACATTAATATACCTTCTCATCATCATCATCACCCTCATCATCTTCACCACCACCACCTAGTGTTAGTTTGTTACTGTTGCTATAAGAAATTACCCTATCATCATCATCATCATCATCATCATCATCATCTTTACCACCACCACCTAGTATTAGTTTGTTACTGTTGCTATAAGAAATTACTATAAACAGCAGATTAAAATGATACAAATCAGGGAGAGGAAGAATGGATAGGCAGAGCACAGAGGATTTCTACAGCGAAATACTCTGTATGATACTCTAATGATAGAAACATTATTAGGCATTTGTACAAACCCATAGGATATACAGTACCAACAGTGAATTATAATATAAACTATGGACTTTGAGTGATAATGATATGTCAATGTTGGTTTATCAGTTATAACAAATGTAAGACTTTGGTACAAATGTGGGCAGTAGGGGAGGATATGTGCATGTGTGGAGGCAGGAGGTATACAGGAAATCTCTCTGTCTTCCTCTTAACTTTGCTGCCAGTGTAATACTGCTCTAAAAGAATAAAAAATTTAAGGCAGACAAACAAAAACCACATAAATATATTATGTTCTGTATGTCAGAAGTCTGGAATGGATCTCATTGGATTAAAATCAATATGTTGGCAGGGTTGTATTTCTTTCTAGCACAATAGCTCTAGGAGAAAGTGTGTTTCCTTGCCTTTTCCAGCTTCCTGAGGTCACCCACCTTCCTTGGCTCGGTGCCCCCTCCTCCATCTTCATGTTCAATACAGTTATCTAGTAGTATTCCCTTGTGTATGTACCACATCTTCATTATTTACTCATCCATGGAAGGACACTTTGGTTGTTTCCATGTCTCAGCTGCTGTGGACCATGCTGCAATGAATATACAGGTGCATATGTCTTTGCAAAGAAATGTTTTCAAACTATTCAGCCATAAGAAAATATTAAATACTGCCATTTGCAACAACATGGATGGATCTTGTGAATATCATGCTAAGAGAAATTCAGACAGAAAAAATTAAGCACCATATGATGGGATATAAAACTGAAACTCATAGATACAGACAATAATATAGTGCTTACCAGAGGAATGGAGAGATAAGGGATAAATGGAGCCAAATACATGGTGATGGAATATTTGACTTTGGGTTGTGGGCACTCAATGACATATACAGATGATGTATCATAGACTTGTACACTTGAAACCTATATAACTTTATTAACCATTGTCTTGTCACTTCAATAAATGTAATTTAAAAGTAATCTAATATATAAAAACACAGAGTCCATAACATCCAAAATGACTGAAGGCTCAACCAACCAGATGTCAATGCTGGGTTTCTGTGGCGACCCAGCACTGACTGCCGCTGCTGCAGGTGCCCTGACCCAGCACTGACTGCTGAGGGGGCTGTGGATCAGGCCCAAAGAGAGGCCTGGAGAGAGAAGCAGGGTCTGATTTGTAGCCTCTGTGGCAGCTGTTGATCAGCACTTGCCTCTCTCTTTTGCTCTGAGTCTGGCCAGAAGCTGCACCTCTCTTTTTCTTGGGCCTCCACTGGGGCTGCTGATCAGATCCACCTCTCTGATCAGGCCCATTGATAGGCCTGGAGACACTGACTGGCATAGAAACCAACCAATCAGAACCAAATCTAGTGAAGTGTGAGGAGCCAATGGCTGCCTGGGAGGCAGAGTTTTGATGCTGACTGGCAAAGAAACCGACTAATCAGAACCTAATCTGGGTAAACTGTGAAGGCAGAACCTAAGGTGGGTGCTGAAGAAGGGTTTTAAGGGCAACAGCTGTTTAGTGTAAGGTGTAAGAAAGTGATTCAATTTTTTAATGCTAATTAGACCAGGTCAACCAGCCATCTTCTGGATGTCCGACTTCCTTCCGGAAAAGCCATGGTGTTGGGGGCTGAGGTAGAGCCCGTTAGGGGTGGTCAGGCTGGCAGGGGAGGGCAGCTGGGGACAGATCAGGACAGCAGGGCAGGGCAGTTGGGCGATATCAGGCCAGCAGGGGAGGGCAGTTGCGGGAGAGATCAGGCCAGCAGGGGAGGGCAGTTAGGGCCGATCAAGCCAGCAAGGGAGAGCAGTTAGGGCAATCAGCCAGGCAGGCAGGCAGAGGAGTAAGGGGCAATCAGGCAGGCAGGCAGAGGCAGTTAAGGGTTTTCAGGCAGGCAGGCAGGTGAGCGGTTAGGAGCCAGCGGTCCCAGATTGTGAGAGGGATGTCCAATTGCCAGTTTACGGGCCCAAACCTGCAGTCACAACATCCCCCAAGGGGTGCAGGCTGGACTGAGGGAACTCCCCCCCCCCCCCCGTGCATGAATTTCATGCACTGGGCCACTAGTAAAAATAATAAAAACATAGTCATCTAGTAAAGGTAAAACTTGAAATTCTAGTATTTTAAAACCTGGTAATATAATCTATTAGATATTATCTATAACTACAGGCCTGGTGCACAAAATTCATGCCGGGGGGGTGCACCCTCTCCAATCTGAGACCCCTGCACCCTCTCCAATCTGAGGGTGCCAGCCTGCACCCTCTCCAATCTGAGACCCCTCGAGAGATGTCCGACTGCCCATTTAGGCCTGATCCTACCTAAATGGGCAGTCAGACATCCCTCGCACAATCCAGGACTGCTGGCTCCCAACTGCTCCACCTGCATGCCTTCCCAATTGCTCCTAACTGCTTCTGCCTGCCAGCCTGATCACCCCTAACCACTCCCCTGCCAGCCTGTTTGCCCCTAACTGCCCTCCCTTGCAGGCCTGGTCTCCCCCAACTGCTCTCCCCTGCAGGCCTGGGTCCCCCCAACTATCTTTTCCTGCAGGCCCAGTTGCTCCCAACTTCACTCCTCTGCCAGCCTGGTCAACCCTAACTGTCCTCCTTTTCAGGCCTGTTCCCTCCCAACTGCCCTCCCCTGCTGGCCATCTTGTGATGGCCATCTTGTGTTGGCCATCTTGTGTCCACATGGGGGCAGCCATCTTTGACCACATGGGGGCAGCCATCTTGTGTGTTGGAGTGATGGTCAATCTGCATATTACTCTTTTATTAGATAGGATAGAGGCCTGGTGCATGAGTGGGGGCCAGCTGGTTTGCTCTGAAGGGTGTCCTGGATCAGGGTGGGTGGGGGTTCCCTTGGGAAATGGGGTGGCCTGGATGAGGGGCCTGTGGTGGTTTGCAGGCTGGCCATGCCCCCTGGCAACCCAAGCAGAGGCCCTGGTATCTGGGATTTATTTATCTTCCATAATTGAAACTTTGTAGCCTTGAGCAGAGCCAAGCCTCCTCCTTGCTCCATGGCTGCAGCCATTTTTGTTGGGATTTATTTATCTTCTATAATTGAAACTTTGTAGCCTTAAGTGGAGGCCAGGACAGGCCAGGGCTGTGGAAGCTTGGCTTCCTCCATCGCAGTGGGGAACTCAAGCCTCCTGCTCTCTCCAGCTCCGTGGCTGCTGCCATTTTTGTTGGGATTTATTTATCTTCTATCATTGAAACTTTGCAGCCTTGAGTGGAGGTCTGGGCAGGCCTGGGTGTGTGGAAAGCTTGGCTTCCTCCATTGCAGGGGAAACCCAAGCCTCCTGCTCGCTCCATGGCTACAGCCATCTTGCTTGGGTTAATTTGCATAATCACTCCTGATTGGCTGGTGGGCATGGCTTGTGGGTGTAGCACAGTGATGCTTAATTTGCATATCACTCTTTTCTTAGATAGATAATAAAAGTGTAATATGATAATTAGGGCAGACTGCCGAACGACCTTATGGATGAAGCCGGGACTGCGAAGACCAAAGCAGCCGCCATGTTTGTGAGGGCCAAACCCTTTCACAAATTTCGTGCATTGGGCCTCTAATAAGCAAATAAGCCCCAGATATTTTTGTTTATAAGACTCATGAATGAAAAGATACTCTATTGTACTTTAGATTTTGAAATTTTCCTATCTGAAAATATTTTTGAGTTAAAAATGAATTTAAATATTTATTACTTTTACGTTGAGACTAATGTTTGATTTCTTTAATGGTAACAACATGCCTTCTGTATTGGTGAGATGTTTTATGAATTAGATTCATTGATCCATGGCAATGCTGTTAGTTCTATAACTACTGGTAATATGGCAATGGCCTTTTATGAAACTATTCATTTTATTTTTAAAATGTTTTTATTGATTTTAGAGAGAGAGGAAGGGAGAGGGAGAGAGAGAGAGAATTATTGATCCATTGCCTGCCAAACCCACCCTAGACCAAACCAGCAACCTGGGCATGTGTCCTGACCAGGAATGGAACCAATCACCTTTTGTGCACAGGATGATGCTCAATCAACTGAGCCACTGAAAGTATTCTTGATAAACTGAATATGGCATGATTGATTTTATCCGTCAGTACATATATTTGAGAGTAATTTCCTTTTCCACCATTATGACCATAACTTTAATCCATGTCCTCATGAACCTTGGGCTTTATGTTCTTATTGATCATCTCCTTACCTCCAGTTTTTCCACTTTTGAGAATGGTGAATCCATTCTTCAAGGTTTCTGTGAAATGTTAATATATCCATATCAGACCAGTTTTTAAAGTATTTTAGCTGTTCCATAATTTTATTGTTATGGCAAACAAAATTGTCTCTTCCATGAGTCCTGTATAATTTTGCATTCCATCTTTTTCCAATCTCTTACCAGTGTACATTCCAGAAGTGTAAAATGAAGTATTGTCCTTTTCATCACCACGGTCCTGGCAGAAGCAAGTAGTTCATTCAAATAAAGTAATCAAGGAGAAGGTCCCACGGGGGTTGTAGACAGCTGTGTGAGCAGGCTGAAGGATAAACTGGGCAGGATATTGCAACTTGTTGCAGTTAGCAACCATGGGAGGGAGCAGGGCACCACTCCCCAGCAGTGGTTCTCAACCTTTCTAATGCCGCGAGCCTTTAATACAGTTCCTCATGTTGTGGTGACCCCCAACCATAAAATTATTTTCGTTGCTACTTCATAACTGTAATTTTGCTACTCTTATGAATCATAATATAGATATCTGTGTTTTCTGATGGTCTTAGGCGACCCTGCTAGTGGTTGCGACCCACAGGTTGAAAACTGCTGCTGTAGAGCCTAAGACCATTGGATATTATTTTATTAATTTAATTATAGCCTTTCATACACAGCATCACACAGAGGATAGTACTTGTTAGTATTGTTTCAAAGAAAGAATATTGGAAACATAAAAATTGTCAAGGCTGCACTGCTCTGTTGGAGAAGAAAGTGGGGTCATACAAAATATAATATTCATAATGTGATAATTATTAATATTGTATAAATCCCTGCCCTCTATAAACAAAAGAGTTGAATTTCTCTCACTTTTTTTATATTTTCCTACTTTTATTATGATTAGTCTGTTTTTGTTTGTTTTTCTTAAACAGCTTAGAGTTTTCAATGCCTTGGCCCTTTTTAGTTTATTGATTTTTTTTACCATCCTCCATCTGTTACTCTGTTTTAGGCATGTTTTTTCTAAAGAAGAATGAAGTATACTGTTTTCAGATCAGTCTCAATCTTTAGTATTAAAAAAAAATACTCCAATTACATTGTGTATATATTTTTACTTCATCAGTTTAATTTACTGATTAATTCTTCTATTTGATATTCTTGGTAGCAAAAGTCTTTGGGGAACTGGTGGTTGATTGATTGGCTGGTTTCTTGGCCTTACTATAAAAATTATTACCTGTAAGCATACCATACTATCTTCTCTTGCAAACTGAATTTCCTGTATTTCTCCTTCACCAAACTCTAAACCCCATGAGTGCAGGGGTTATTTTTCCATTGCTGTTCACTTAGCATGCCTAGAATCTCAAACGGTATCTAATATGTAATAGGTGCTCACAATATTTGTTGAGTTAATGTCAAGTTAACAGTGGCTTGTTTCATGGTATAATGTTTTGCTTATTTGCAAATATAATTATTTGAATTTCATCTGGCACAATTCTAACAAATCTTTTATTTTGGATTTACTCTTTCAGGGAGAATTTTGTTTACTCTCCAGGTAAGGTTGTGGGACTTTTGGGAGACTGTAGCTAAATATATATTATTTGAGATGCTTTGCATGTGAATATAGTATGAAATTTGACCCTAAACTCATTTGAGTGTCAACTGCTGTTTAAGTTTTTTTTAAAAGAAAACTTGTTTCCCACTCACCTATAACTAGTGGCAAGTGTCACATTTTTATCCCTTGTTTGATATTTTGTGTTTCCTGGTAGATAATCTTTCATTGAGGTTTTTGTTTGCACATTTTGATAAGCTGGACTTATGCCAATGTTTTGTTTTCAGCACAACCAGGAAGTGGGGGGGGGGTGTTCCTCTCAATACAGTCTTTCCATATAATTTAATATTAGGGACCAGCTAATTATGTGAAATGGTAAATAAGAGGAGAGGGACTGCATTTTGAGTTTATGTAATATTTCTATAGAAAAATAGAAGCAATGTGACACATAAGAATGTACACAAAAGCTAAAGGTTATGAACCTGTTTTTAAAAGACTAAACTGTGACTTCCCTTTCTTGAAAACAAAAAAAAACAAAAACTGTGAGACTCATAGTATGCATATGCCATGCAAAAAGACCAAAGAAATTGCATTTAAACAGGAGACATTGATACTACTTTTTCACTTGGAAATAATTTTATATATCAACTAGTGATTAAAAGAACTTATCTGAACACCTGTACAAAAATACCTGGAATGAGTGTATGTATATATTTTTTCTCAGCTTGAAAGGCCTTCTGTCAAAATCACCACAAAGGTGCAAGTAAAATAAAGATGATAGCTTGACAAAGTTAATCTGATTTTTGTTTTTTGTCTTTTCTTCTCCAGACTATAATAAATCAGCAGTTTACTTTTCACTTCTTTCCATAAGGGCCTAACAAGCTATTTTTAGTTAGTATCCCTCTATTTTGGAAATGGTTCTATTCTTGTGATTAGTGTTTAAATATCTCTATTAGGAAAAAAGCTGAAGTGTTGTATCTCTCCAGCATGAACATCAATTAAGCTGTTGCCAATTTTCTGAAGGTGTGAATTGCTACTTGAAGTTTATAAGCAGAATGATATGTCTTCTAATAGCAGTTGAATGTCATTATGGCACCTCTATCATGGTTACATCTCACTGCAGTCACATGTCAGAAACTTACACCATTTCTAATTTTTCTAAACTTGATCTTCAGATAAAGGAAGCTTATCTGTTTTTTTATAATAATCTAACAATAGTATTCACTTTAAAAAATGTGATATTCAGTCCAGCATTTTAGTAAATAGAATAATGTACCCGGAGAGAGATTTGAGCAGTGCTTATGTGGCATTTTTTAGTGGGAGTGGCACATGTAGAAATTGGCTCTTCCCTGATTTGAAGCATATCCTATATTTCTTTTACATCAATAATGGTTTTTAAGCATTAACCTTTTCTACGGTAGCTTTGATGGAATACTTTTTAGTGATCTGGAGTAGAATAGCAAAGAAAGATAAATGCGTGTGACTGTGCCAACTTCTAATTTAATTCAGTCAGAAGCAAATCCAAACGTAAACCAGATCCTAATGCAACAGAAAGAGTTTTCAAATACTCCAATTCGTTCTCACTGTGTCCCCGAGGGATCTACCCTCTTCACCAAATAACTCCAATCTGTTTGAAAACCACCCAAGCTTTAGTTCCTGGCTGCTATATTTCATTGCGGGCGACAGCTGTAGAGTAAATCAAGCATCAAATAGACTGTAATTCATCCACCTTTCCACTGGTGTGCTTTTTACTGCAAGGTTATATAGATGTCATAGAATTACTTGATTAGCATTTTTTTAGGGTGAGCAATACTTCAGTGCCAACCCATGAAGCTGAACTGGATCAATAAAGTTTGGTTGACATAAAAATGAACTTTATTGAACCTTTTAGAGTAGTGCCTGTGACACGATTCAGAAAACGAAAGAACTAGAAACTATATTTGTTTCTTATTTTTTATTTTACTGTGAGTAATGCAGTTTTGAGAATAAACTTGTCATACAATTTTTGTTGCAAAAGAAAAACTTTAACAGGCCTGGCATAGACTCTGGGAGGTGGTAGTGATTATATGCCTGTAGTTTTCATGCAATGTTGGATATTCAAAGTCTTAAGAGATTAGAAAAGCCAGCCAGGGGCAGCATCATTTAGAATAAGAGACTCTAAAATACGTTTTTATTGATTTTTAAAGAGAGAGGAGAGGGATAGAGAGATAGAAACATGGAATTCCAATATTTTTTTTTTTTTCTTTATCACATACTAGAGGCCCAATGAACGAAATTCATGCAAGAGTAGGCCTTTCTTCCCCTGGCTGCTGGCACCGGCTTCCCTCTTGCACCTGGGACCTGGCCTTCCCTCCAGCACCCAGGACCCGGGCTTTCTTCTGGCCACCAGCAGGCACCTGGGACCCAGGCTTTCCTCGCAACCCCGGCTTCATCTGGAAGGTCGTCCAGAAGGATGTCTGGAAGGATGTCCAGTCTAATTAGCATAGCTTTTATTATTATAGAAGATGCTTTCTTTTCTTTTTATGTTGGCTCCATTCTCTCTCACTACCACCAGCTTTGGCGACAGATGGGACTCACACTTCTACTGATAATCTCCAGATTTGACGTATTAGACATTTCAAAAGAACAATAAGCAATCTCAGATTCAGTTTAAAAGTTGTCAGGAAAAGACTCCCATCTTTTTCTATAATCAACTTTGCCCAATAAACGGTGAATTCTATCAGAAGTTAGCAGATCATGTAAGAAACATATTTGAATTAGGAAGAACATGCATGCTGTACTGCTCCCCCAGGAAAAGAAGGGACATATATGATAAGTAAAAGAAAAAAGCATTTGTTCTGAAGGGAAAGAAAGAATTATAAATAGCAATGTGCATCAGTGCTATTACAAACCGTGTCCACAGGCCCAAATGTACTTGTCAATTCTGTCTAGTCCCACTGTTAAGTATTTTTAGTCAACATTTTATTCTCCATTCTCCTCAGAGGATAAAGTTTACATCTTTCCTTATACTCATTCCACCTTTGCTATTACTTTTAGGGTTTTATTTGCATCCTGCTTTATAGCAAATGAGTAAATGAGCTAGATCAGTGTTAAAAGGGTGACTATGCCCTAGCCAGTAGCTCAATTGGTAGAGTATCTACCCGATATGACAAGGTTATGGGTTCAATCCCCTGTCAGGGCACATAC
Organism: Corynorhinus townsendii; assembly: GCA_026230045.1. Taxonomy (NCBI): domain Eukaryota; kingdom Metazoa; phylum Chordata; class Mammalia; order Chiroptera; family Vespertilionidae; genus Corynorhinus; species Corynorhinus townsendii. The sequence goes on from JAPDVU010000002.1 coordinate 13,605,121, forward strand.
AAGAATCAACAGACAAATGCAGAAAATAAGTGGAACAAATCTCTCTCTCTCTCTCTCTCTCTCTCTCTCTCTCTCTCTCTCTCTCTCTCTCCTCCCTCTCTTTCTCTTTTTCACAAATAATTAAATATTTTTTAAGTGTGAATGCTTACCCAACCAGTGTGGCCCACTGGTTGAGCATCAACCTATGTCATTTCTCTCCTTCCAATACATTTCTCAACATTAACCACTTCCTTTTCAGTTATAGAGATTAATGGGCACTTAATTTCCCTGAACCCAAAGTCTAGGAGCTAGTAAAATCAGTGACATATCACGGAAGTTACCTTAAAACCATTCTACCACTGATTAGAGTACTCTGGGAATCTTCCTCTCCAGATACAAACAACTATTATTTATCACTACCAGTCTTCCTTTTTGCTAGGGTGGTCCACATATACCTTCAACTACTTGAATTCTTCACTTTACTTACCAGTAGTTGTGTGAGTGTGTGGGTGTCCTTCATGCTTTCTTTTAAACAATCCTGCCATTTTCCAATTGTGAAATGTTTAGTAATTTAAACCTGTGTTACTCAAAATACACTTTCAGGACCGGAAGTATAGCATCATTTGAGAGCTTATTAGAAATGCAGACTCTCAGGCTCTACAGAAGACCAATAAGATCAGAGTGTAATCAAATGCACACGTTCATTGATGCACATTAACTTGGGGTTTAGGAAAAAGAAGTGTCGATGCTGATCTATGTCCCTTTCAAATGAATCAGTAACATAGCCCACTTGCTGAAAAATCTTATGAGATTTCTTGTATATTTTCTAGAAATGTCTCATATGAATCTTTAAAACTTCTCACTAGGTTAATGATAGTAGGCATTTAAAATTTGTGCTGATGGCAATCTAAACTCCCAGGATCATTTCATCCCATCCACTTCATCATGGTATCCCTCAATATGATGATGAGTGAGTTGATTGATACACTATATTGTGTAAGTACAACTTATCATGAGCAGAAATAAAAATTTTAATAACTCTCAGATAAAAAGATTAGATGACTTCTTTTAGCAGACACCTCCCTTCATGATTTGGCCCCTTCCTAACTTTGAAAACCCATCCTTGATATAGCCCAGCGACTTGCAATTTCCAGAAGGTTTCAAGTTATTTCATACTTCTGTGAACCTGCTTCTACCAATCCCATTACATGACAGTCTTCATTTTTCAGATATACTTTTAACCTCACTAACACTCCCCAGTACTCTAGGATTTAATTCTAGTTTTCACCTTGGCAATTACCTTACTTAACTTGATACACCATTTCTCGGTGTACCCATAGCAAGTTATTATTGCTAATGGAAAATATTTACGTATTGCCCTTCATCTAGGAAATTCAGCTTTCTTTAGAACAGGGGGCAATTTCATAGTTGTGTGTGCTTCCTAAAGCCAGCGTATCACAAAGTCAATCTGTGTATTATCAACTGTGAATATTTCATTGCCTGAGAATGTGATTACTTCTGACATTGTTATCAATCATGTTCTAAGCATGTTTGATGTTGTGCATGTGTTATGTTGCCAAATTATAATTTGAAACAAGGGAGAAAAATAAGTAATTACTGAATGATCATATACTTAATAAAGCACATTTGAAGAAAGTTAAATAACAATGTGGAAATTTTTGTGTATAATAAACCTTCAAGTAACTGAGAGTATAGTTTCAATATTTATGTTGTGCAAATTAAAAATCTGAATCCATTTCTATAAAAATATATACCATGTTTTATGCTGTTAATCCATATATATAATATGGTAAAAGATGTAATATTTTTGTATCTGTCTTCTTTCCTACTTTCTCTAGCCTCCACCTCAGGAATATGCATGAAAATTACATGTTTCCATAGTAGATAGCATTCAATAAATCTCCTTATAACATAATAGTTTATCATAATAGTAATTAAAGAAAGAAAATCAATACTAACCTCTTATTGCTATTACTGTGTGTCTTTGAGTCTAAATATGTGTTAGTCCTGCAATAATGTTAAGGACTTTCATGATTTGGAAATTTGACATACAAATACTGCACATAGAGAAGAATGACATGGAATGAAATTTATATAGGGGCTGAGAATCAGGAAATATCAAAGCATCTGGAAATTGAATCAATATTGCAGTTGTTAGACACCTGAGTACCATCTGCATTGCCCACCAAGAATGGTGTTTCTTAAACTCAACTAAACATTCAGACTCACAAGACCCCAAAGGGTGATAATTGGTGCCAGTCAAATCAAAGGATATAGGATGGAAACCTCAGCATGGCAGGAGGGCCACATTAGGTGTTCTTAGTGGGAAGGTTGCGGCATTTCTTGTAGTAATCCATGCTGAGCTCTTTTCTTCCCAGGAAACAGCTCAGGTGTAAGGAGATAAATACACAATCCACTGGTGTGGAAATCACTGTTGATTAAAGAACCTTGTGTCCCAACTCCACCTACACCTTTCCTGGATATCAGAAGGTCCTGCCCGATTATGAAAGCCTCCACACTCAAGGGGACCTCCCAGTAGGGATTCCGAATAAGTATTTATTGTCCCCTGGTTTAATCCAGCCTATAGGGAAGTATCATCTTACCATATGCAATGTTGCTTATAAACTTAGTTGGTCATCAGTCTATGTTGTTCATTATAATCCGCAAATGAGTGAGATCATGTGATATTTATCTTTCTCTGACTGATTTATTTCACTTAGCATAATGCTCTCCAGCTCCATCCATGCTGTTGCAAATGGTAGTACAACATAAATTGATGAACAAAAACAGATCCAGAGACAGAGAAGCATCAATCAGATGCTCAAACCTCAGAGGGAAGGTAGGGGAGGGTGGAGGTAAGGGGGAGAGATCAACCAAAGGACTTATATACATGCATATAAGCCTAACCAATGGACAGAGACAGCAGGGGGGTGAGGGCATGTACGGGAGTGGGGTGGGGGGATATGAACACATATATAATACCTTAATAAAAACAAAAACAAAAACAAAAAAAAATATGGACATATTTTTTTCTCACCCAAAAAAAACACACACCTTGGTTGACAAATAGCATCCTTACCCGTTTCTAGGGAAACAAAGCTGGGGAATCGAACTGAAGTTGAAATTCTTATGCAGAAGATACACAATGTTGTTAACCCTTTGCCCACACCTTTCAAATGATAAAACCAATGCCTTGCCGAGTTTCTTAACTGTTCATGATTCTGATACACAAAAAAGGGCTAACGCAGAGGGTCCTTAACAAATAGTAAAGGGCAATCATGGGCTGAGGCTTATGTAACATTTTCTGTAGGGCTTCTTCTTAGAATCAAGAGGTAGGTACAGTCCACACTTCTATGATGACATTAAATATTATCTGGTCAATTAAATATATATTAGTCCAGATTCCTATACATTAGGCTGGAACCCTAAGAACTCCTCTCAACAAAAGACTTGTTTTCAGTAGCTGAAAACTAAATAAGAGACAATTTGATGATGGGAAGGTATATTCACTGTGTAGCATCTGCTTAAAATTCAAATAAATATCAGACATCCGGCATTTGTTAGTAGCTTAGTGAAAACTACTTTGGTGGCATATCCCAAGCAGAATGGGATTGCAATCGGTTGAGATATGACTGGAAATGAGGTAGCAGATATTATGAATGCAGATACATGAAGGTGATAATAAAGCATAGTAAGCTTAAATTCAATATTTTTCAAGACATGAAATCTAAGATTTTTTTAAAAAATGGTGGGAAGAATGTGTTAAACAGTCAAAGGTTAAAAAATAACTGTTAAGAGAGGAGAAAGTATACTTAAAATTTATAAATTATTATAAACTAGAGGCCCAATGCATGAAATTTATGCACTTGGGCGGGGATCCCCTCAGCCCAGCCTGTGCCCTAGTCTGAAAACCCTCAGATGATGGGAGCAGGCCTAAGCTGTCAGTCAGACATCCTTAGTGCTGCTGCAGAGGTGGAAGAGGCTCCCGCCACCACCACTGTGCTTGCCAACCATGAGCCCAGTTTCTGGCGGAGCAGTACTCCCCCTAAGGGAGCACACTGACCACCAGGGAGCAGTTTCTGCATTGAGCATCTGCCCCCTTGGTGGTCAATGTGTGTCATAGCAACTGGTCATTCCACTGTTTGGTCAATTTGCATATTAGCATTTTATTATAGAGGATTCTCAATTTAGCTGTAAGAAATTGTATAGGAGTTGAGCAGTGAGCACAGATTTGATAGAAAGTGAATGCTTTCTGGTTAGAAAAGTCATATATCATTTAACTTGTGAATGAATGACAACCTGGGGGGAATAAATTTCATATTTGCTTCTTAGAAATATTATGAATGCTACAGATTATAAAGTTTTTAAATTCTCAGAAAATACACAAATAATCAGTGTGAAAAAGATATATACAGTAAAAAGAATGGAAAACTCATCAAATTATGAATATGTATGCATATGTAGTCTCAGTGAAAAATATAATTTTGGTACACACATTTTGAAACTCTATCTCAATAAAGCTATTGGCATCTGTTTTAAGTACATCCAACCTGACTGTAATAATCACCCAACTTTGCAAATTTTATTCATATATAGTATAATAGTTATTTAGTGTCTAAATCATTATATACATACTAGATGCCCGGTGCACAAAATTTGTGCTTGGGGTGGGAGTGTCCCTCAGCCCAGCCTGCACCCTCTCCAATCTGGGACCCCTCGAGGGATGTCCGACTGCCCGTTTAGGATCGGACCTACATGGGCAGTCAGACATCCCTCTCACAATCCAGGACAGCTGAATCCCAACCGCTTGCCTACCTGCCAGCCCGATTGCCCCTAACTGCCCTCCCCTGCCAGCCTGGTCGCCCCTAACTTCCCTCCCCTGCAGGCCTGGTTCCTCCCAACTCCCCTTCCCTGCAGGCTTGGTTGCCCCCAGCTGACCCCTAACTGCCCTCCTTTTCAGGCCTGGATCCTCCCAACTGCCCTCCCCTGCTGGCCTGATCGCCCACAACTGTCCTCCCCTGCTGGCCATCTTGTGGTGGCCATCTTTTGTACACATGGGGCAGCCATCTTTGACCACATGGGGGTGGCAATCTTGGGTGTTGGAGTGATGGTCAATTTGCATATTACCTCTTTATTATATAAGATTTCTCTCAAATCATTGAGGAACATCTATCTAGTTTTCAAAGTTAATATTTAAAGTACTCAATATCTTATGAAAAATGATAAAAAACATAAATAGTGGGAGAAACTGTGTATGGGGTGGGGGTATTGGGGTTTATAAGAACTGAATTTTCTGCTCATTTATGATGTAAAGCTAAAATTTCTCTAAAATACAAAAAAGTATATATTAATTTAAACGATCAACAAAATAAGGTGATGTCAGCATGATCTCACAGTCAATTAAAAATGGAAAGATTATATGCCGTTCTAGGCCTTATAAAACAAAATGAATAATTTTCCATGTTAGTAGACATGCTGCTGAATATCATGTAAACCAAAAATTCAGAAGAATGAAAACTGTAGACAAATGTCACAAAGTATAAAAGTGAAAAACTAACCCACATATATGTTTAGGAATGCTTTTATGTGTATTATATGTTTGATATTTGTACATGATTTTATATATTCAAATTTTATACAAATTTTTAAATCCATCTTTATTATTAAGAAAAATATTTAACCAGGTTATATGTACAACTCTTTCTATTGATGATTTATGATGTCTTTGCACAAAAGCCATCATTTAAAACTTACATGACTTTGAACAGATCGATCACTTAGCCTTTTTATTTTATTGATAAATAAAAAGCATAGTGAGAATCAGCTTAAATAACACCTCATCTTGGAAGCCTGCTCTGAATTCTTTAGACAAACTTAAATGCATTCCGATCAATCCCTTTTGTCTGTCCCTGTAGATCCTTCCCTTAATATTTTTGTTAGGGAATTTATATTCTCTGACATTTAGATAGTCTATGTTCTCATCATTATCATACATACAGTCTGTTCCCTGGTATGTGCACTATATTAGATAATTAGCAAATATTTGGAAGATGAAATACAAGACTGATGACAACAAATGTGATGCAAAATGGTTCTTCGGTTGGTGTCAGGCTAATAACTAGGCCTGGTTACTTAGGTTCCCAGGGAATGATGATTCTGAGACTGCAGTCATTATTTTGGTTCTAAATGGATTTATTAAACAGAAAGTGGACATAAAATTTAAACAAAAAATAACCTAATTCTACTGGCTACCCTTCCTGGGGAAATGAGCTAGAGCCTATATTGTTTTATAAAAATAGAAATTAATACCTATGTTAAAGATCCTAATTTTTAGAAACATGCTTATACCATTTTTTTCATTGTTCATATTTGCTTTCAGTATGTTTATATGTTTTGTTTTACTTAATATTCTTTATTATTTTAGTTAAGTCCAGCTCCGTCATATTTCATATCCATAAGAATAATAATATAAGATGTTGTTTATCCTCAAAAATCACTCCTATTTTAGCTTGTTCAATCCATGTAATGGATTAGATATTGATGTCTTTTTTGAATAGAATTAAAGTTTCATATGAATTTAAGCTTATTAGGGTTAACATTAGGAAAAACAGACACACTGTCTAAAGCATAGAAAAATAATTGCTGTGAATTATTTTGAAATTATTAAATGCTATGCCCCATATATTAGTTGTGTCATTAGGCTGGTTTGTGCTTCTGAATCCATGGTATTTTGAACAGAAATGATTAAAGAGGTTATTAGTAAATCTACAAAGAACAGGGCCCACGGTGATTAAACATTACCCTATCATCTGAGCTACAAATGTTCAGCATCATTATGTTCCCACAATAGCAATTTACTAGGACACTGAAAAGTAAGTAATCAATATTGGCAGGTAGTGCTTGTTACAGTTACAGAAAAGAGTAGGACCTCTTCTGTCCCAACCTTTGCAAAATCAATGGGTAGTCCACTTCCTAAGGCATCAGGTGAGTCTCAGTTTCAAAGGAGAGGGAACGGTAGCTATCAAGGTAAAACTGTGCCAATGTTCACCTCACTGTTTGTCAAATGTGATTCGACGTGTAGCTCAATAGAAATATAAATAAGATGCATCAATGTAAAAGAAACACCATTTGAAATCATAATTGTTGTAAGAACATTAAAATACTGAACATGTAGAAATGTTTGTGTGTGTGTGTATGTTGTAGGTATTAAAACCAGAAAGAAATGAGCAAGCCTAAAATAAATATGTATTATTTAATGCAACATATTCTAATTTATGTTGCACCATATCCTCCAACAAATAGAGTTGTTGGTTTTCAATGTAGAAGATATAAACTGGATAGCTATATCACTAATATTGATAAATACCTCAGTGTTACATAATACAGGATGTCCACAAAACAACTGTATACACACTGAATGATTATAAAGTCAGTGTTTGTTAACATACAGTTCATTTCCAAAGTTTAAAAGAATCTACATAAATGTATACACACACACACACACACACAGGTGTATATATATATATATATATATATATATATATATAGTCAATGCCTGTTTTCAGTCTGATGACTGTTCTGGTTCAGGCATTGCTGATAACACATAGCAATGGAATTACAGACATCAAGAATCATTTTGATATTTGTGTGCCCTCAATTCATCGACTGTTGCCAGTTTTGTACTATAAATTTTATCTTTTATGTATCCCAAAACAAAATAATGTAGTGGGATTTTAGGATAAATTTTCTTTGTTCAAAGCTTAGTCTGTCTTCACCCATTACTTCAAATCAGTTAAACCTGAAAATAAGTTAACAGCTGTTAACGCATGTATATATTTTTGGGGGGACAGCCTTATATTGGGTCCAAAAGTCACTGTCTTAATTTTTAGAATGTGTGACTTTTCTGAAGATTTTACAAATAATCGAGAACATATCTCCATTATATAGATGGAAAACCTAAGGCTCTAAAAACCTAAGCAATAGGGGCAGAATTTATATTAAGTATGTTTCTGTGTCCTGACTGGAAGATGTATCTCTTGATTTCCTATGTTTTCCCAATATTCTCATGTTTTGTGGTGATGCCCCTCAAATTATATATCACCATGACTGACGCTATAGTTGTAATGGTTATTCAAGCATCATTGTACACCATTCATACAAATAAACATTGCCAAATATGCTGGAACTCTACCATAGCTACATTCTGGTAACTCCAGAGGCTGTATATTTTATCTATGGTCTATTTCCAGTCAAGAGGCTACAGCTCATGAGAGGGAAACTGTTTGAAAATGAGGGTGACAACGTTGAATTCTCTTTCTATAATACCAGAACCCCGGTGTCCATTATTATTCAGATTGTTAACATGAATTAATCAATTATTGAACTCCTAATGTGCAGGTAATAGTAAATACTATGGAATAGCGGGTGGATTATGCCACTAATTGGTTTAAAATGCTGTATTGTCTTCAAAACAAAACAAATATTGACAAGCCTATCAGCAAAAGTATATTAGATAAAACTCCTATAGCGGGATCTCCCCAAATGTGTGCACAATGGGTAGAATTTAGGAGGAATGTTTTGCAGACTTGAAGAATGATTCAAGGAAACTGAGAGATGACCATAAGTCTTGAGTGAGAAGAGTGTATATGTATAATGTAAATAGGAAAATGAGTATGTTGAGTGACAGTTTATTTTTGCTTGTAGACTAAGTTTTAAAAAGTATTTTGATAGTAAAATGGAGAGTGAATAACAGACTAAATGATCTATGGTAGTTAAGATTATTTTCTGTAAATGAAATTTGAATTTCAATTGTTCACCTCAATTAAGTATTAATTACTAATTAATTTATGATTCTTACAGAGCACTTTTGTCTTCAACTGAATATAAACTTGAGTGATGAAATTCATTGACTATATGTGCAAAACTACACAATATTTCCTATATAGTCTTTAATGTAATCAGTGTTAATTAATAATTATCAAAATTGCAATGTTTCTTCACAAATTCCATTAAGCTTGTACTGTTAATGACTTTCTTTGCAGAGCAAATCAAATATCTGATTCCTGGTACATTTCCATTTATAACAATATTTCTAATTGACATTGTCTGAATTAATAAGGTCACATATTTGGTTGCAGATGGGTTTTTCTAACATATTTATAATGAATCCATTGATAAAGTGCTACATCTAGACTTGTAGATTTATGTAAATAAGCACAATTCTGGTGGTTTAATGCACTCTTCTAGGGCAAAGACTAAACGTGAATGTAAAAGTGTTCATTGTGACTTCCCAAATTCAAAACCTTTGTGTAATACATATGGCTCATTTCTCCCCCACATGATATTCATTTAAATGAGTATATAGTGGGGAAAAGGAAAAAACCAAGAATATGAATCATAATTACCCATGGTCTTAAACCATATTAGAAAGAGAACCAAAGACATACTGATCATGAGTTTGAATTCCATTTTAATTTCTGTGGAGAGGAGCAAGTTCAGTATTTCAATTTCCTTTTTAATAGACCACATGTTCGCCATTGTGACCAAGAACTCAAGTGTTATTGATACCTATAAGGACTTTGTCTCCTACTTGAAGTAGACATCAAATTTTATTTCCTTTATATAAAATAATGCTAAATATATTTTCTGTGGAACTTATTCATCTAGTTTTTCATTGTTTACTTATATAAATATTGAATACTAGTTGGAGTTGAGGAAGACTGGCCTACACACAAAACATTTCTCAATCTAAAAGGTCCCAAGTTTACTGAACCTCCATTTCCAAATCCACATAATGAGAAGGAGGGACTTCAGAATCTGTAGAAATGCTTAGAGCTTAAAACTCTAACGGTTGGAAAAGATCAACAAAACCAAGAGCTGGCTCCTTGAAAGGGTAAACAAGATTGATGAACCTCTAGCCAGGCTCACCAAAAAGCCAAGCGTGAGGTCCCAAATAAACAAAATCAGAAATGAAAGAGGTGAAATAACAACAGACCCCACCAAAATACAAAATATAGTTAAAAAATACTATGAACAACTCTATTCCATCAAACTGGACAACCTGGAGGAAATGGACATATTCCTAGAAAAATATAACCTTCCAAAACTCAATCAGGAAGAATCTCAACATCTCACTAGGCCAATAACTATGGAAGAAATTGAAGCAGTCATCAAAAAGCTTCCAGCAAACAAAAGCCCGGGGCCAGACAACTTCACAGGGGAGTTTTACCAAACATTCAAGGAAGAGCTAAAACCTATCCTCCTCAGACTATTCCAAAAAATTCAAGAGGAAGGAACACTTCCAAGCTCGTTCTATGAAGCCAGCATCACCCTAACACTAAAACCAGATAAAGACAACACAATGAAAGAGAATTACAGGCCAATATCCCTCATGAACATAGATGCCAAAATCCTCAACAAAATTCTAGCAAATCGGATCCAGCACTACATCAGAAAGATCATACACCATGACCAAGTAGGATTTATCCCAGGAATGCAAGGATGGTACAATATCTGCAAATCAATAAACATGATACATCACATAAACAAATTGAGAGATAAAAATCACACAGTCATATCAATTGATGCAGAAAAAGCATTTGACAAAATCTAACACCCTTTCTTGATAAAAACTCTCAACAATGTGGAAATAGAAGGATCATACCTCAACATAATAGAAACTATATATGATAAACCCACAGCTAACATCATACTCAATGGGCAAAAACTAAAACCATTTCCCCTAAGAACAGGAACAAGACAGGGATGCCCACTCTCACCACTCCTGCTTGACATAGTACTGGAAGTACTAGCCATTGCAATTAGACAAGAAGAAGAAATAAAAGGCATCCAAGTTGGAAAAGAAGAAGTAAAGCTGTCCTTATTTGCAGATGACATGATATTGTACATAAAAAACCCGAAAGACTCCATCAAAAAACTAACAGACCTAATAAATGAATTCAGCAATGTCGCAGGATACAAAATTAATGCCAAGAAATCTATGACATTTCTATACACCAATAGTGAAATTACAGAAAGAGAGACTATAAAAGCAATCCCATTTACCATCACACCAAAAAAAATTAAGATACTTAGGAATAAACTTAACTAAGGAGGTAAAAGACCTATACATGGAAAACTACAGGACACTGAAAAAAGAGATAGAGGAAGCCATAAACAGATGGAAGAACATACCATGTTCATGGATTGGGAGAATCAACATCATTAAAATGTCCATACTACCCAAAGCAATCTATAGATTCAATGCACTCCCCATTAAAATACCAATGGCATATTTTACAGGCCTAGAAAGAACTCTCCAAAAATTCATTTGGAATAAGAAAAGACCCCGAATAGCCACAGCAATCCTGAGAAAGTAGAATAAAGTAGGTGGGATCTCAATACCAGATTTCAAGCTGTATTACAAAGCCACTGTTCTCAAACTGCCTGGTACTGGAATAAGAACAGACATATAGACCAATGGAATAGAATAGAGAACCCAGAAATCGACCCAAATCACTATGCTCAATTAATATTTGACAAAGGAGGCATGAATATACAATGGAGTCAAGACAGTCTCTTCAATAAATGGTGTTGGGGAAATTGGACAGATACATGCAAAAAAATGAAATTAGACCACCAACTTACACCATACACAAAAATAAATTCAAAATGGATCAAGGACTTAAACATACGATGAGAAAAAATAAAAATACCAGAGGAATCCACTGCCAGAAAAATCTCTGACATATGCTGAAGCAATTTCTTCACTGATACTGCTCCTAGGGTAATGGAAACTAAAGAGAAAATAAACAAATGGGACTACATCAAAATAAAAAGCTTTTGCACAACAAAGGAGACCATCAATAAAACAACAAGAAAGCCCACTGCATGGGAGAACATATTTTCCAATGATATCAATGATAAGGTTTTAATCTCCAACATGTACAGGGAACTCATGCAGCTTAACAAGGAGAATATAAACAACCCAATCAAAAAATGGGCAACTGATCTAAATAGACACTTTTCGAAAGAAGACAGAAGGAAGGCAAAGAGACATATGAAAACCTGCTCAAAGTCACTAATCATTAGAGAGATGCAAATCAAAACAATAATGAGGTACCATCTCACACCTGTCAGAATGGCTATTATCAACAAATGACAAGTGCTGGCGAAGATGCGGAGAAAAAGGAACCCTCGTGAACTGCTGGTGGGAATGCAGACTGGTGCAGCCACTGTGGAGAACAGTATGGAGTTTCCTCAAAAAACTAAAAATGGAACTCCCATTTTACCCAGTGATCCCACTCCTAGGAATATATCCCAAGAAACTAGAAACACGAATCAGAAAGGATATATGTACCCCTTATGTTCATGGCAGCACAATTCACCATAGCTAAGATTTGGAAACAGCCTAAGTGCCCATCAGCAGATGAGTGGATTAAAAACTGTGGTACATCTACACAATGGAATACTATGCTGTGGTAAAAAAGGAGTTCTTACCATTTGTAACAACATGGATGGAGATGGAGAGCATTATGCTGAGTGAAGTAAGCCAGGCAGAGAAAGATAAATATCACATGATCTCACTCATTTGTGGAATATAATGAACAACATAAACTGATGAACAAAAATAGATCCAGAGACAGAGGAACATCAATCAGAATGTCAAAACTCATGGAAGGTAGGGGAGGGTGGGGTAAGGGGAAAAGATCAACCAAAGGACTTATATCCATGCATGTAAGCCTAATCAATGGACACAGACAACAGGGGGTGGAGGCATGAATGGGAGGTAGGGATTATGGGGGAATAAGGACATATGTAATACCTTAATCAATAAAGAAATTAAAAAAAAAAAACAGAAACAAAAAAACCTCTAAAGGTTGGATTTCTATGAATTGCAGTCACCTGTCTATTTTTATTATCACAGGAGAAGTAACATTTTGACTATCTGAATACTTTAAAATATGAAACTATATCTATATATTAATTAAAATAATAAATTTAATTATACTCCATACCAGATTTCCATTGAAAACACAGTTTTTTTTCTCTAATTTCTGTTCAGCAGTTTCTTTTTTCTATAATGAAATCTGTTGCGCTACATATGATCTTTGAATCTGTATGCTTGAACAGAACCACTGACTGCAAGATACTATATTTAATTATTATAATTTCTTTAATAATATTAAAGGTGATCATTTCCTTATTATCTTTAGACCTGCTTATTGAGACCTCCAGTCATTTCATTCTATATCATTTAAGTTCCCTCATGTTACCAGAACATCCAAACTACTGCTTGACCTACTGGCATTCCACCACAATTCTGAATGTTAAAATTGAGTTTCTGCTAAAACTGTTGATCTTTGGTAATCCAAACCACCTGCATAAATATTTTTCCTCAGCCACTAAGTATTGCTGGATAAAAATATACTCCCTTATTTATTTTTATCTAAATCAATGGTTTTCCTTCAGCAGAAATATCAACACTTTTTTCTTTGCCTAGTCAACAAAAGTTTTAATTTTTAAGCAATTCTTCCTCATCATCATACTTGTTAAATTTATCTTTCACACTCAAGCAGCTCAGATGGCCTTGTTTACTACATCATACATAAAACGGTGGTAAGACAATGCCTCTTAGTTGCCAGCCTCAACATCTATTTAATATTATTGGGAAAAGTGAGTGACTGAGGAATGAGTCATACTTTATGAGAAGACATGTACTTTTAATACTCAGTATACAAAGAAACATATATTGTATATTTGATAGATAATATAAAGGAAATCAGGTGTGATAAGACAAAGTAACCAATGAATGTTCTATAAGTTTAGTATGGAAGGCCTTTTTGAGAAATGACATTTGAGCAAAGATTCAAAATGGAGTAAGAATAATAGACAAGAGACCACTAAAGGAGGAGACTATCAGACAAATGATGTGGCAAAGGAAGAGGCCCTGGGATGTTAGAGTGGTTTCATAGCTCTTCTGAGTGATGATCATCTAATTAAGGTCTATGACAGTCATTCGCTGGAAATTCTGCATTTACCTAACTGAGAACAAAGGAGCAAAGAAACAGATTTTGGAGGACACCTTCAAGTAGCTTCATGGATGGTCTGAGTCTGGAAGTGCAATCCCAAATGCCATAATATGGACCAAAATAACTTCAAGGGAGTCCAGAACAGTTAGACAACCAGAGTGGCCAGTAGATGCAACTGAATTCATAACTATCTAGAAAATTTCTGCAAAAGCCTGGCATACTCACAGGACTAAAAGCAACCTAGAACTAATGGCACCTAAAAGTCAATGGAAATGTGGCATGATGCTCACTGGAATGTCAGAGAGAAACCAAATCATGGGTGTGACCTTCGAGCGAACATGACCATATGTCTCAATTGCACTACAACAGTCCTAGTTTATATCATAGTTATACAATAGCTCCTCCTTCACCCAAAAATGTGTTCTGGTTTGATCAATAAATTGTATGCTTCCTCTAACTACATAACAAAACAAAATTATTTTATAATAGAGAATATACTTCCTGGATTTTTTTTAAACTTTTTCTAGACTCTGAAATGGCCACACATTTAAAGTACTACTGATTTGTGGATATTTAACACTAGAGGCCCAGTGCATGAAAATGTGTGCACTTGAGGGTAGGGGTTCCTCAGCCTGGCCTGCACCCTCTCGCAGTCCGGGACCCCTCAGGAGATGTCTACCTGCCGGCTCCCTGGGTGGAGCAGGCCTCAGCCATAAGTCAGACATCCTTAGTGCTGCCAAGGAGGCAGAAGAGGCTCCTGACAACGCTGCTGCACTCTCAGCCATTAGCTCGGCTTGTGGCTGGGTGGAGCTCACCCTGTGGGAGCGCACTGACCACTAAGGGGCAGCTCCTGCATTGAGCATCTGCCCCCTGGTGGTCAGTGTGCATCATAGTGACCGGTCATTCCTGGTAGTTCTGCCATTAGGGTCAATTTGCATATTACCATTTTATTATATACTAGAGGCCCAATGCACAAAATTCATGCAAGAGTAGGCCTTCCTTCCCCCAGCTGCCAGCACTGACTTCACTCTGGTATCTGGGACCCAGCTTCCTCCAGCACCCAGGACTCGGGCTTCCCTCACAGCTCCGGCTTCACCCAGAAGGTCTTCTGTCTAATTAGCATATTATACTTTTATTATTATCAAGGATATTTATAGGAGAGTACTACTGTGTAAGAAATCTAGTTTAATGATATCCTGTTTATGGTAAATATGTTTATTATATTTCTGAGAAAGAATAAAGAAATACTAAAGTCAAATTTTGTACAGCTCTTGGGAGCACTGTACTATTTTAAGTATTCTGGGTGGAGGAGGAGGAAATACCATATTTAGCTATAATTAGACATTTAGGACTATTAAAATACCCCTTAATGATTTGAATGGTATTTATATTTTTAAAAATGACTTTTAAAAGGATGGTCCGTGAAGTATTATGGGGTCAAAACAAGGATGTTGAGGTCATTGAAAGAAAACTTGCTTTTTCTCTCTGTAAAATAGGGACCCAATGTGAAATTTTAAGTCAAGGGATTTTTTGTTGTTGTTGTTGTTCTTGTTCTTTCTCCTATTTTTCTTAAAAATAAACTTTTTCTGTTAAATTTGAGCTAATTGTATGTGCACATGAGCTTGTATGAAATAATAGAGAGCCTGTGTATCCTTCACCCAGTTTTCCCCAATGGTAGCATCTTTCTAGATTATAATTTAGTATCACAATTAGGATATTGATTTTGATATAGACAAGACACAGAACATTTACCTCCCCACAAGCATCTTTACTGTTGCCCTTTACATTTATCTTTGGTAACTACTAATCTGTACTCTATTCCTATAATTTGTCATTTCAAGAATGTTATATTCATGAGATCAGACAGTATGTATCCATTTGAGATTGACTTTGTTCATGCAGCGTAATTTCCTCCAATCTGTTATGTATATCAATAGCTTACTCCCTTTTGTTGCTGAGTAATATTTATAGCACCACAGTTCGCTTTACCATTCATCTCTTGAAGTGCATCTGAGTTGATTTAAGTTTTTGGCTATTATGAATAAAGCTTCCGTGAATGATCACATTCAGGTTTTTATGTGAACATAAGTTTTCAGTGTTCTGGGATAAATGCCAAAGATTATAATTGTTGACTCATATGGAATGTGCATGTTTAGTTTTATAATAAAATGCTAATATGTGTTCCAGGGCAACTGTACCATTTAGAGGCCCACAAGTAATGTGCAAGTGATACCGTATTTCACATCCTCACTGTTATTTCGTGTTGCCACTACTTTTTATTTTAGCCATTATGATAGTTGTGTAGTGGTACCTCATTTTGGTTTTCATTGTATGCCCCTAAAACCAGTGATGGTGAGTATATTTCCATGTGCTTTTTTGCCATCTAAACTTACTCTTTAGTGAAATGTCTGTTCCTGTGTTTGTCCCATTTACTAATTGGACTGTTTGTTTTCACTTGACTTTTGAGAGTCCCTTGTCCATTCTAGTTACTGGGTTTGTCAAGTAGTGGCTTGCAAATAGTTCCTCCCAGTCTTTGTGTTGTTTGTTTTTCCCCTCATCAATTTCAGAGTCCTTTGCAGAGCAAATATTTTGGCTGTTGTTCAATTCGAGCGATGGCTAACCCACCAATTTTTTATACTCAGTACTTTGGGTCAAAGCTAAGAACACATCCCATAGCCCTAGATCTCAAAAACTTTTTTTCATTTTACTTTTCCTAACACTTCCACACATTAACATTTTTCATTTAACTCCTTGTTGACATGTCATATTTTGAGTTGACTTGTATATAAGATACAAGGTTCAAGTGAAAATTCCTTTCTTTTTAACCTGTGGATATCCAGTTGCTCCATTACCATCTTGAAAAGGCTAACCTTTCCCCATGGAATTGCTTTGCACTTTTGTCAAAAATAAGTTGAGCATATTTGTATGCACCTATTTCTGAGCCCTCTTTTCAATTTTATGTGTGTAATCTAGGGTGACTATCTTTTCCACCCATATCACTGTCTTGGTCATTGTAATTTGTAGGCATTAATACCAGGTAGAGTGATTCTTTACTCTGTTCTTTTTCAGGATTGTTTTAGTTGTTCTTGAGACTGTGACTTTTTTTAGACTGTATTTTTATTGATTTCAGAGATGAAGGAAGAAGGAGAGATAGAAACAATAATGAGAGAGAATCATCAATCGACTGCCTTCTGCATGCCCCACACTGGGGATCAAGCTTGCAATCTGGGCATGTGCTGAGACCTGGAATCAAACTGTGACCTCCTACTTCATAGGTCAATTCTCAACATTGAGCCATGCCAGCCAGATGATACTGTGACTTTTATTTTAAAAATGAGTTCACTAACTTGTTTATATGTACAAAACACCTTGCTGGGATTTTGTTAGGAAGTCATTAAACTTATCGAAAACAATTGACATTTTGCTATGTGAATCTTTCAGTTCATCTATGTAACATGCCTTCATTCATTTACATCTTTTTTTATTTCTCATTGGGCAGATATTTAGCATATATGCCAACACAATGAAAACATCAAATAAATGTATTAATTGCTAACAAATACATATATAAAAGCATACAGGTAAATGTGTTTATATTTGTATATTATATACCTATCACTGATGAAAAGTTGGTATAACATTTATTCAAGTTCACAGTCTCCTTGAGGTTTAAAAATATGAATATGCCAGTTATATTAGTTTCCTACAGTTACAGTTACAAAATGGGTGGCTTAAAATAATAAAAATTAAATATTGTCTCACAGTTCTGGATGCTTGAATTCCAGAATCAAGGTGTCATCAGGTCTGTGTTCCCTGTAAACCCTCTTAAAAAACCTTCCTTGCCCCTTCCTAGCTACCTCCTGATGGTTTGCTGGAAATCTTTGTCAATGCTCAGCTTGCAGCTGCCTAACACCAATCTCTGCATTCGTTATCACACAGTGCCCTCACTGTGGGTGTCTGTCCACACCTATTCTACACTGTTCCAGGATGACCTCATCTGAACTTAAGGCATTACACCCGCAATTACCTACTTCCAAATAAGGTCACATTCTGAGGTATTAGGTGTTAAAAAATTGAACATATGTTTTATTGGGGGACACAATTTAACCCATAACAATAGCCATAATTGAAATATTATATAGTTTTATGTTCAATAAAGTGTGTAAACAGGTATGGAAAGGAATGATCCCGCAACCTGGGCTGGTGCCCACCGACCAAACAGGAATTGATTGATGCTCAACCACCAAGCCATGCCCGCCGGGCAGAACAGTTTCATTTTTGTATTAATTTTCAAGGACTGCTTATGCAAAAATTTCTTCTGGCAGCTGTGAAGATTTAGACTGTCTTGATGGTTGCACAATACATCTGCTACAGAGCCTTTTCTGTTTTATTAGAGATGGAAAATAAAAAAAACTTAATGACTGACTGCTTGTAAAATCATTTTAATTATGCCATAAATTGCAGCAATGTCCCTGAGTACAAGAAAAACAGTAGTATAATTTTTATATTTCTGTGCAGTATATGCATAATTTAGTGTCCCACTAAATTAAGGATTTTCTCTTAGAGAAAATAAATACTTCCAATGATTCATTGGTCATCACAACAAACATGCTGATATTTTAAAGTGTTTTGTTTATAGTTAATGCTTTATGAACTGACTTTTGATTCTGTGATGAGGTTATTTTGATTATTTTGATTTTAGTTATTTTAATGGATGGCATAATAAAGGCCTTTATCAAATTAACTTTCACTTATTCAAAGATTTATTTCTCTTTCATTTAGTGTATATTTTGTCTATAAAGTTGTAATTTATGTTTCATTTTTTTGAAAAAGAGAGTTGAACTGTACACTGCATAAAAGAAACATTCTGTGTAATGAGATAATAATTGTGCTAAACTATAGACAGTTAGGCTAAAATTGTTTAATAGCAAAGTAATGGTTTGTATCCAAGTTTGCAATAGATATTCTGTGTGTTTTCAAGAAATTGTGGTAAGAGAGTCTTAATAATCACTTTCAATTTATTTTTCTTGGAGAATATTCAGGCAATTGTACTCCATAATTTAATGATGCTGATCTTTATCTGTATCGTTATTATAAAAAATGCTGTTAGTTCAGAAATCAATGTTTGCAGCTTCAACAATCTGAAGAAAAATCTGCTGAACTAATTTTATTTTAGTCAATTACATTTGGGCAATGAGGAATAAAACAGAGATGAGAAAGATTATGCCATTTATGTTGAGAGTAAAATACCGAATCCATTTCACTAAACCCAAATGATCTAAAGGCTAAAAAAGAAAGTCATTTTTCAGGGAAGTTTTTTGTTTTATAAAAGTGGGGTTAGTAAAGGAGAAAGTTATCTTGCCAGGAAGATAGATTTATTGTTTGCATTTCCAGTATGTTGAGCATGCACTTTGTCAGTCAATTTAACTCAGGCAGGATTGAAAGCCACTCTCACAGATGTTTTTCAATGAGCACTGAATTAGAGTTAGATATTATAGATTTTCATTCTCTTTCACTAAACAGAGAAAACACCGTTTAAATCCCTGGTCCTTATTTACTCAACAGATAAGAGCTAGAATTAGGTAAGACTAATTCCCTTCAAGTGTAATTACCAATCTAACACTCTATGATTTGATGTTTGAAGATGTTCAGAGCATTTTTAGGCATTGAAATTGATTTACGAGGTATCGCCTTTGTTTAAATCAACTTAACCACACATTAATTGGAACTATGACCACCAACTTCAGAATAACCACTTGCATTTTGTTAATCTTAGCATACATGTTTTTCTCCAAACAGGTATTCAGACATTCTTAAATATATTGATGGTCATTGATGTTTACTTAGCTTGAGGTCTCCTTTCTCTTAAAAGATTTCCTTAAGAGTATTATTTAAAGAGTAGCTAAATGGTTTTCTGCCCTATGTTAGCCTCCACAAGTAAGGAAAAAGGGTACAGTAAATAACTAGAAATTGACTACATAGCAATCATTGTCTCATTTATTATGCAATAAAATAAAAAGAATTATCACTATACACCTATTACAAATGTGTAATTTAACACTGACCCTGCCAGGCTTTGGAGAGAATGTGGGGCACATGAACTTTCATGCACAGCTGGTGGGAATATAAAATAATACAAATATTTTGGAAAAGAACTTGACAGTTTCTTAAAAAATTAAGCATGCATCTATCATATGCCATAGCTATTTTTCCTTTTACTTACTCATGAGAAGTTAAAGTGTATGATCATGAAAAGAACTGTACATGAATGTTCATAGCAGCTTCACTTGTAAGAACCAAAAGGTATAAACAAAAAAAAAAGTCTATTAACTGATGGATTGCCAAACACACGTGCTTCATATATACCATAGAATGCTCTTCAGAAATAAAAATAAATGAATCATTCATCCATGCAACAATATGAATCAGCCTGAAAACACTCATGTTGAGTGAAAGAAGCCAAACAAAGAGAGAGTACATACAATATGATTCCATTTATATAAAATTCTAGATAATGTAAACCTATATATAGTGATAAAATTCAGATCACTGGTTGCTAGGGAGGCAATAGCAGTGGAAAGTGCTAAGCATGGGCAGGGGGGTAGTAGGAAGGAGAAATTATTTAAAAAACACTAGGAACTGTTGGGGGTAATGATATGTTCATTACTTTAATTGTATGTTCATTACCTTAATTGTAGTAATAATGACATGGATATATATTTAAATGTGCAGTTTATTGTTTGTTAATTATACCTCAATAAAAGTGAATTAAAAAAAGAATTACATATATAAAAGTAAACACAAAAACAGTTAAGGTAAAATGTAAGTATTCAAAAGTAGATTTTGTGCATTAAGCAATACGTTATGGAAATTAGCAAATGTAGAATCTGAGGGTGACTTTAATTACATAATTTAATTGGCCAATGCAGTTAATTTGTTTAGCCAATATTATTACTCTTACTTTTTGCCACCCATTTTACTAAGCCTTTTGAATATTTTTTTTGTAATTCTCAAAGATCCCTATCAAATAAATATTAGTATTCACATTTAAGAGAATTGTGCTGCAGAATGTTGAATTAACTTAGTCCATACAAACTTATGGAGATTTACTCTTAACAACTTTAACCATGTGCTTAGAAATAACTACCATTACTGTGGCAAATTGCCATGTGAAAATTCCAATGACTTGATTTTAACCCATAATGACAATCTTATTGCATGGCTTATGAGTGATACATAGGTAAATGATGTCACAATTATTTTAATAATTTCTCTTTTATATTAAAATAAAATGGAAACTTGACTATTTTCAGTGCTTTTGGATACATGAACTATGAATGCTACAGTTATCCACTTCTAGAAACAGTGAACATACACCATTATTTTAGTATCTGTGTGTTTGAATGGGGAAATTAATTAAGCACTGTTGATTTATTGTGCAATTAATACTGCTTAAGATTGTTTATCAGCATGATCTCTTTGATGGAGTACTACCAAAAATTTTCCATAAGACAAACAATTGTTTTGGCCTTTGAGACAAGGTGCGCCTGATGGATGGCCTTGCTTTTATTTTTGTTTAGCATCTTTAACTTTCCTCTTGGTTCCCTCTCCACTGCAAGATGTTCCTAATGAGCTTAAGATGCACATTTAGCAGTTGGGTCCCACCACCTGCTCACCAGATTTCTGTCTTACACGGCTATTAGAATGTTATGCGGATTCTTCAGAACCTGTCACTACTGATATTGTCAATCTTTTCACAGAAGCCGTGTGAATCGACATGTTGTTTAGATGCAGATGTTACTATGAGTCCGTTAAAAGTTTAGAGAAGGGAGAAATCCTTTTGTTTGTTTCCATTTCAAATATACAACATAATGTATTTTTACTATGAAGTGATAGTGTGCAATGAACCTATATGCAATCTATATTTCCAGAAGAAAGAAAATTATAACTTGTTAAATTATAAATAGTGACCTGAAAAATTATAGGATTCATTGAAAAATAGTATATGTAAAGCAACTTAAGAAAGATGGTGTGTTTAAAATATACTAAAATCAATAGCATTTTTATATGCCAGATACAGAGGGAAAGTTTATGGGTACTATAATCTTCAGTTAGATAATTGTGTCACAGTGAGTGAGGTTAACATTATTACTTCTGGAAACATACTCCCCCTCCCCCTTCTTTCTCTCTGTCTCTTTCTCGCACAAACACACACACATACATCTATACATGAGTCAAATACACTCTCTCAATCTCAGTGTTATGGGAAAAATATGACTGCAGAATGCATTATGATATGGTATACTGAGGTATGACCAACACACTTGTTGATCATCTAGGCCAGTGGTCGGCAAACTGCGGCTGGCGAGCCACATGTGACTTGCGAGCTGTGGTTTGCCCCTCAGTTGACTAATGAGTTTGCTGACCACTGACCTAGACTCTTGATTCCAATAATTACAGGCTGTTGTTGTTCCTTGTGATTAAGCCCCTATCCCAGTGTCGGCAAACTCATTAGTCAACAGGGCCAAATATCAACAGTACAACGATTGAAATTTCTTTTGAGAGCCACATTTTTTAAGCTTAAACTTCTTCTAATGCCACTTCTTCAAAATAGACTCGCCCAGGCTGTGGTATTTTGTGGAAGAACCACACTCAAGGGGCCAAAGAGCCGCATGTGGCTCGCAAGCCACAGTTTGACGACCGTGGGTCTAGGCTAATACATTTTGTTTATGTGCTTCCTGAACTTCAAAATGCAGAAACTGTATAGGATCTCTAACGAGAAAGCCTTAGAGAATATTGTTCAAGGCCTCTTTGGTCTGTGGTTTATTCTAACTGTTTCTTTGTTTAAAAACATCACTTAGTATTTAAAAATGTGTTTTAGTGGTTTCTGATTTAAAAGAGAGGGATTCATGAGGCACAGGAAACTGCTTCACAAACATTTGGTTAAAGTGTAAAATGTTTCTACCTGGCTATAAAGCAAGTCATATTCCTGGGCTGAAGAAACTCTAAGGAGGCTAGTCGCTAGGGAGAGGAAGCCAGGCGTTGCTATGTGACATCATTACCCGGTGCCCACAGCCACTTTTTCTGGAGTGGGCTGGGCTGTGGGCCACATTTTGCACAATAGGGTCTTGGCAGCATTGGCTGTGATTTGGTGGGCTGTCACTCTGGGGTGGTGGCAGGCCTGTTTCCTACTTGGGGGAAGCTGCGTGTTGCTTTGTGGGTGCCAGGTCCGTGGTGCCATTTCTTTGTAAATGGCCAGTACACATCACAGCAGCTCCTGCGTTGAGCATCTGCCTCCGGTGGTCAGTGCGCATCATAGCGGCCCGTCAGATGGTCGGACACTTAGCATATTAGCCTTTGATACACTGTATATACTAGAGGCCTAGTGCACAACATTTGTGCACTGAGGGGGTTTCCTCAGCCTGGCCTGCACCCTCTCGCAGTCTGGGACCCCTTGGGGGATGTCCGCCAAGGAGTCCTTAGTGCTGTCACGGAAGTGGGAGAGACTCCCACCACCACCACTGCACTCGCCAGCCATAAGCCTGGCTTCTGACTGAGAAACTCTCCCCCTGTGGGAGCGTACTGACCACCAGGGGGCAGCTCCTGCCTTGAGCACTGCCCCTGGTCATGTCATAGTGACCGGTCGTTCACCGTTTGGTCGATTTGCATATTGTCTTTTTATTATATAGGACAGATGGTGAAAAGATGTATAGAAAACTACCTTTGTTGAGAATGGAGTATGAATATTAGTTTGGCTTTAAGGAGAGAGGGGAGAGAGGAGGACAGAGGAAAAGGAGAGTCATATGATTATATGAGTGCTAAAAACACTTTTCAATTTCCTGATAGAAGTTAATAAAAAAATGAAGAAACAATGACAATCCTTCATGATACTCAATACATTTGACATCACACAGACATAGGTTCCTTTTTAGGGGAAATATTTACAAATCATTTTTTTGTTTTTTGTGTGTGTGTGTGTGTTTTTTCCTTTCTGTATCCTAAATTAATTACCCACAAACAATTTTAAAATTCTCCTTGGCCCACTAAAGTGATTGAGACAATTTAAGCACTCCTTCACACTAGAAAATATAAAATAAAAATAAATAATTTTTTAAAATACTGAATTTTTAAAGGCAATTATGTTAAATGGTTCTTTTCACACAATCCTCTAAATCAGATATTCCACAGGTAAGAGATTCTCACCATCTGAACATTCTTTCTCTGGGACTATGACCTCACTTCAACCCAGAGTCAGCTATTCTTTGATTCCAAATCTGATTGTTTTGCTTGTTCTATGTGGAACTGGAAGTCAAAGCTGGAGCTGTTCAGTATATCAAATAAGCCCTGTCAATCTCTTAGATGGAGCTGAGCTTTCTTAGTAGGATCCTTTCAATCACAGAGTTAAACTTGCTGTCTACTGTTCTCTAAGATTATGA
Source organism: Corynorhinus townsendii (assembly GCA_026230045.1). Lineage (NCBI taxonomy): Eukaryota > Metazoa > Chordata > Mammalia > Chiroptera > Vespertilionidae > Corynorhinus > Corynorhinus townsendii. The sequence goes on from JAPDVU010000002.1 coordinate 13,629,587, forward strand.
AAGTGGTCCTTTTATTCCAAGTACAGATTTAGGAAAACCATATTTTTCTTTCACATTTTAGAATACAAAATTTTCTGAAACTCCTTGTAAAATTTTAATCCAGAAAATATTCATAACAAAATCCTCAAAAGAAAACTACCTGAATTTTCTAGGGAGAAGGGGTCAGTAACAAAATCCAACACTGAAACAACCTCATCATCTTTCTTACATTTCCTTGTAATATCCCATAAATTAGCTAACATATATTTAATTATAGAATTCTGATAATTTTGTAGTTATTTTTAATCAGAGCCAGAAATAGAGAATTGGAAGATTTTATACCCAAAATGTTTCTCGTTCATCTTTATTCTCTAAACACACACACACACACACACACACACACACACACACACACACACGCGCACACATACACAGCTTTTCTAGATTATGGTATATGAAAACGTATTGAACTGGGAATATGCTTTACTTAACAGAGTATACACAACTATCTCTTGAAGACCACTGTTTCACTTAGATGAGGACAAGTTTTATTTTTTGTTTTTCAGAACACTTTGTTATTTTTAAAATACAGGCCTCCTCCTTTTTGTCTTTCTCATTCTTTCTCTTTCTGTTCCCTTGATCTTGTAAATTGAGGAGAGCCGGAAAGAGAACCAAGGTCAATATATTTTAACAGATATTCCAAGAACAAATCATAAAACAAAAAACTTTTCCTTAAAGTTGTCTATGCAGAGTCTATTTATTAAAATGTCTTAATGAAAACAGCATCTTTCAATCATTTTGAAGATTATTTGTCTCTATTTGAATTCTTACATTAACATATATGTGCCTTGTAAAACAGAAAGCATATTTTAAATAACTTTTTTCATTGAAAACTAACAAAAATTGTTAATGGAAAGTATGCATAGCCTAGGAGGGATGGTATCCTCAGTATGAGTGCTGGATAAATAAAAACATTCATACGATGCTAATGAAAGAGCTTTCTGCTTGTGTGTCCTTACATTTAAGTAAAATGCGATACTACTCTATGCAATGCTATTCGTATAAAGTAAACATATACTAATTTTTAACAAATGCACTCAAGTGATTATGAATGAATATTTGGCCAAACAGCTGGTTTGAGGACTATCCATATATATTATGTTATAAACAGAGGATCTTCTACAAACTGCCATAGGAAATAGTCTTTTAAGCCAGATTTAACTTTCATAACTTTCAAAACCTATTATTTGCTAATATTGGTTATAAGTATCTAATACATAACAATACATTCTAATTTACATCAAAAGTTGCCTTTTCTGAACTTTTTCCTTTGTATTATGAAACTACATGTAGTTGTTTTTGAAGGCAACAATTGAGTAAAGGAATAAAGATATATTAGACAAATAGGTAGATAGATGGGTTGATACACAAAATATATAAAGATATCTATATCTATATCTATATCTATATATATATAAAGAGCCAGGGTCTGGAACGTCCAAAATGACCGAAGGCTTGACTGAACACTGGAAGTCACTGACTGCTATACTGTGGGTGCCTCAGCGACCCAGCACTGACTGCCGAGGGGGCTGCGATCAGGCCTGGACAGAGGCCGGGAGAGAGAAGCAGGGTCCGATTGCAGCCCCTGTGATAGTCAGTACTGGGTCAGCATGACAGAAGTCAGTCCTACAGTCAGTGAACATAGGGTCAATTAATATTAAGTGAACATAGGGTCAATTGATATCTCTTTAAGAGGAGTTGAGAATATACAGTACAGTGTAGAGCAATTATTTATATTATTTCACATAAAACTCTTTTCAACTAAGATATTTTCCTTTATTTAAAATGGATCTTTATTGTTGAAAGTATTACTAATGTCCCTTTGTTTTACTTTTTTTTTTCCCCATTGATCTCCTCCACCCGGCACCCGCCCTTTCCAGGCCTTCACCAGACTATTGTCTGTGTCCATGGGCTATTCTTATCTAATACATAAAAATATAGAGAGATTTAGAGAAAAGATATACCAGGTAAATATCGAACAGAAGAGCTGAAGTTGCTGCATGAATACTGGATACAGGCTTGAAGCCAAAACACAACTCATTGTAAAGTTAGTCATTGTAACGTAACAAAAGGCTTCTTTCACTAAAGAGATGAGATGGTTCCCAACACTTACACACATAACAGAACAGTGTGGGGGTTCAGAATGAGCCTCACCAAGATATGTCTCAGTGGTATGCAGATTTTTGAGCTAAGGGCAATTTTAGCTCCAGGCTCAAGTGAAAATTCTGCCCCTCCCTTTAACTACCTAAAAAAAAAAATTGAATTAGAGGCCTTGCCCATAAGACATTATCTATATAACATCCTATATAATAAAAGGTTAATATGCAAATAGACTGAACAACAGAACAACCAGTCACTATGACATGCACTGACCACCAGGGGGCAGATGCTCAATGCAGGAGCTGTCCCCTAGTGGTCAGTGTGCTACCACAGGGGGAGTGCCGCTCAGCCAGAAGCCGGGCTCATGGCTGGCGGGCACAGCAGCTGTGATGGGAGCCTCTCCCACCTCTGCGACAGCACTAAGGATGTCCGACTGATGGCTTAGGCCCGTTCCCCAGTCGGACATCTACTGAGGGCTCCCGAACTGTGAGAGGGTGCAGTCCAGGCTGAGGGACCCCTTCCTCCAAGTGCATGAATTCTGTACAGCGCACCTCTAGTAATGTTAGAAAGTATATCCTCATATACATCAAACTATGGTAAGTTCCATGTAGTTATAAATCAAGTTTGGTATGTTACTTGTCCCCAGATAGCTGAGATCCTAAAAAAGTCAAAACACTCATGCTTAACTACTTTTGATTACAACAAAAGAGTAGTGTTATTCTTTTTGAATAAGCAATTAGATTAAAAAACCAATAAATAATGTGCTAATTATATGTTTCCAAAGTGTTAATGAGAAGATCACAGTGTGGCACAACTAGTTGTACTTTCACAGGAAAGAAAAAGAATGCCAGCTGAGAAAACAAATGACTTATAATTGGCATTAACGACTATCAAAAGTCGTTTTCTATAGTGACAGCAGTTTCAATACTAAATCTATTCATTGAGACCTATGGTCCATTTAAATTCTTAAAAAGATAATAATTGGAGGTAGAAAGTTCTTTATATGCAAAATTCCTTACAAAGTAAAAATTGTATTTTTTTAAGTGTAACATAGTTAATAACAATAACAGTATGCCAGTTGAGGGGGGAAAGTTGAAATACAACACAGGATGATCTCAGTAATAGTTACTTAAAATTTCAGGTCGGATTTTTTTTTTTTTTTTTACTGTCAATTTTGCTTCATTTCCTCACCCCTTTTCACAGTTAATGCTACCTCAAATCAGCAGATTCACTCATTTCAGCACATTTTCAATACTTCTACAGACCTCAATAACACTAAACAAATTTAGCTTTCACCAATTTTGCGTGTTTATTATAAAATTGTTTCCATTTCTTTTAAAATCATTGGTAGCAGAGATTTTATTTATTGCTATGTTTTGAATTTCTTATTATTCTTTCATATCTATCATCCCAGGCAACCTAAGTATTTTAGAACTATTGGAAATTTAGCTCGTGGCAGAAGAATTTGCCAATAAGACCCAGATTTCTATCACTTTGGACAATGAGAAAGGGTTCCTTTAGACCTTCAGTCTCCTTCTATTAGTTCTCATTTCCCCTTGCTTTCACACTTTGCCTGTCTTCCCCTGTTCAGTTTTTCCAGTCCATGACTGTTTACCATCCATCTTGTCCCACAGACTAAATTGCTTTGTTCATAATGGTATCTTCGCATTAAAACCATACCATATTGAATCTAAGTGAACAAAATTTTCTGTATACATTCAGGCATCTGTCAGAAATTGAAAAAAAATGGGAGGGATTTCACCTGTGTAGGATATTCCTAACAACCAAAAATATTGTTTTAAAATTAAAGTTGACTTGTTCTACTTACAAGCAAGCCATCCTGTGGTTGCTATAGAAACTCCATTAGGTTGGTTGGTTATTGGTTACAAAAGCACTCCTGTTCTTGTCAACTTGTGTTTCATATCAAAGGAAAACATAATAAAGGAGTGAGAAAATAAGCACATATAATCAGACACTCCCAGTTGGAAATAATGCTTCAATATATACCAACCAATAGAAAATCAGTAGGTGTTTTGGGGAAGAGCGCTGTTAGTATTCTGAGTCATCAGAATTAATCTATACATTATCATATGTTTCCTTGGAAAGTAAATGACAAGAATCTAAGATGTTTTCTATATACATTAGTTAATTTATTAATATTATTTAACTATTAGGTATTAAAAGATTCCTGAATGCATACATTTTAATAACAAATGTGTTATTTGGGTGGACAAGAATAATTATTAAAATTCCAATCAATAGAAGACCAAGCAAGGCATTTCTAATGTACCTAATAAAATGAACAACAATATTGACTGTGATAAAAATAGACATCTGAAAATCAAAACACATAATTGAAAATTTGTACCTATCTTTTCAGTGACTGATAAATCAGGCAGAAAACATTAACGATATACATCATTTGAGTGCATGACTGATGACTTTACTTAGTTTAAATGTTTTGAACATGACATCCTAAACCAGCAGAAAACTTTTCCTTATTAAAATTGATCATATGCTGGATATGGAAAAAATAAAAACCTTAACAAATTGCCATTATTATAGGGCATTCTCTGACCAGAGTGGATTTAAACTAGAAATAAGTAAAAATAACTGAAAATCACCAAATATTTATAAATTAAGCATTATTCTTTAATCCTTATGTCAAATAAAAAATATAATGCACATTAAAATTATGTGGTAAATTAAAGAATTCTAAAGACATGTACCATAATTAAGGATTGAAAGCCATGGTATAGTCAATTAGTTATTTTGAAAGTCCTTGCTTAATTTTCAAACATTTTATTGACCTACAGATGCAATGAAATCTCAAACAAATCATCAGAAGTTTTTTAGGGGGTTATTTACAATCTGATTTTAAAGTTTGTAAGATTTAAATATTTATATGAAAAGATTCCTGAACCAAGATACTACCAGATTTAAAGAACCAAGATACTACCATATTTAACTTTAATAAAACTACTATTGGAATTGATAGATAAAATGACCAAAGATACAGAAAAGACACATACACTGTCACTTGCTTTATAACAATGTTGCCATAATAATTTAGTTGGGAAATTATTGCTATTCTCAATTAAAGTTACTTGGAGTAATTGAACATCCTCACAGAAAAAAAAAACAAAAAACTTTGATCGCCAACATATCATTAGCAAAATTTATTCAGGGTGTATCATCGAGCTAAATGTGTGATCTTTGGTGCTCCTGATTCTAGTTTACATAATCAAACTTACTTTTATTTACAATAATATATTTAATATTAAGTTCCAAAGGTTAATGATAGCACACTTGGCTTCCCATAGAATGTATCTTTCTCTGTTGGAAATAAAAAGACTTGTCCTGTGTACTTCTCTTTGATTAGAACTCTGGTAGTAACTGATAGAAACTGAATGTTTAATACCTTGACAAAAAATACTATCTTGCCTATGGAAATACAAAGGTGAGAATTGAGCAGACTTTTTTTCAATGTAGTATTTCTTTTTCTCTGATAACTATGATCTCCCAAAGGCTACAAACAGCATTGATGCCATTTGCAAATGCATCTACTTATTGTCCTGGAAAATGGTACTTTAAGGACTTCAGATATATTGAACTGTGTTTCAACATGCAAGTCAAAGAAAGAAATAGTTTTAAGGATTGGGATTGAGAGAATTCTCCAAATTCTTTGTTTTGTGGAATTAGAAACAGATGGGGAACAATTTCATCTTCTTGTTCACATGAAACCTTCCTCCTCGACCCAAATGTAAGCAAATTGAAGTAACTTCTTTTATGTCCACATAACCTCAGTAACATATTGTCACTTACAACAGGCAATCAAACAAAAGATAGAGCACTTTCTGGGTGTGCTATATTGATTTCAGTACAGTAGAGATGTTAAGGAGAAGCACACTGTTGAAAATGCTCTAAAAACTTCATCTGTCATTTTGTGCTTCTGGTCATTTTCTTTCTCCTCTGAGGTTTTGATATCTATTTATCTTCTGGAATTATAGTACCTGTACAGTTTTATCTGCAAATAAGAAATCAAGTAGGACACTTTTGTGATAGATGGGACTCATCTTTCTTATCTTTTGACCTTGCCTTTTGTTCTCAAATGCGTGATGGTTTTCCATGGAAGAAATTTTAGTAACCTATAATGTGCTATCTTACCAAACTTACTAGATTAGTAGTCATTATTTGTTAAAGTTTTATAACAATTTTCTCAACAACCTATTGTTTATGTCACTTAAAATTCTCTAATGATGTTTTCTCAGTTGCCATGTGAAGCTAATTATCCTGACCTAATAGAATTGAAAAGAATATCAAAATAAAGTATATGAAAGTATTCAGAAGACTTTGGCCCAAAGTGACTTAATGTTACATTTCTAATTATTAGTAATATTGAATATATTTTTAATGTTAATAGTTTTATTAAATTGTAACACTAATCTTAATGGTATATATGTTATTACATTTATAATCAGATTGATGCATCTAAACTCTATTGTTTTACATCAATCCTTAGTATATTGAAGATAGATTCTGGTTGAATATTGTTTCTTGAGACAGACTTTTATAGATTGTGCTAATACATCTGGTGTGTTCTTTGGAGAAATATTATACCATTTTTCCTGTCCTGAATATTTATATCTTTATTATAATTAAATTGTAAAGAACTTTAAGGTTTTTCTTTCTTTTACCTATATCCTTTAACACAACTTACACCAGACAGTGGTATGCACTTCCTGTGCAACCTCCATATATAACTCAGATTCTTTGTTTTTTCCCCCCACTACTTTCCATCATACAAAGCGCTTTGGTATCAACAGTCTCTTATATTTTGCACCCCACTATAGGGACATAACTGATCTTCTTCTTTCCATTTTTGCCTAGCCAAAGTAAAAATTTTTACAGTGTAACACATAATCTCCTTAAGATGTCCATTCAATCAGACCACTCCCCTGTTTGTAGTAATGTTTCAATAAATTGCTATTGCAATTATCTCCCCGTGCTCTCCATGGCCCTACATAACTATTCCCATCTCTCTCCCCAATCTAACTTCAGACTTCTCCTACTCCACATTGGATTTTATTCTGTCCCCTCAATTTAAATGATGACTTTTATTGTAAAAAAAATGTTGTCTTATATCTAAGGCGCATTTTCTCCAGATTTTTATATTGTTACTTCTTTATAATCTTAGTTCAAATGTCACTATTTCAGGCACCTCCTTTACTTGCTCTGTATCATTACCCTGTTTTAATTACTTCATAGTATTTATACATCATTGAAAAATATATAAAATTATTTATTATTTGTTTTTATGGCCCTAACTCCTGTTGCATGAAGTATGTCATTCTTGTTTACTAGTGTATTCACTGTGCCTAGAACAGTTCAAGGCATAGAGATAGGTGGTCCTTTAAAAGAGTTATTAATTTATTTCAGGTATCAGCTTAGGTTACAATGAAGTAGATCTATAATTTCAGAAATAAAGTGATCTTAAACAACAAGGATTAATTTCTCACTCTTTTTATCATGCCCATTTCAGACAAACCATGGGTTCTATACCACATTCCCTCACTCCAGGGATCCAGTTGTTTAGAAAGCCAATAAATGCACATTTTTCTGTCACTATGGCACAGGGAAATGGTTCTCACTAGGCTTTGTATTGGCAATTAAATTTTCTGTCTGGCAATGACTCACACCACTGCCTCTTACAATTAATTGACCTAAACCAGTCAGATGGCCCCCAAAATACAAAGTAGTAAATGATAAGATGCCATTGAATAAGTAGGCAGAGAGATGAACATATGTGGCGACATAACACAATAAGTATTGCAGTTCATAATAGATAATTGGGAAAAAGTTAAATTTACCAGAGACACAACCATTGTCAGATATACTACAACTAGAGGCCCGATGCATGAAATGCGTGCAAGAGTAGGCCTTCCTGCCCACGGCTGCTGGCTCTGGCTTCCCTCTGTCACCCAGGACAGGGCTTCCCTTGCAGCCCCAGCTTCATCCAGGAGGATGGAAGGACATCCAGTCTAATTAGCATATTATGCTTTTATTATTATAGTTGGTATCTGAAAAGGCATCACCAAATTTATCATCAAATCTCCCTCAGAGATAATGTCAAGGATAGAAAAATGGGTTAGGTGGACCCTCAGTAGAATATTTGTACTAGTATTCCTAATATTTTATATTTTCTACTAGCAAACTAATTTTTCCTTTATGATCTGCTGCTAATTTAAGAAACAGAAAAATTTTGGGAAGGTAGATAGGGAGTTATCCACCACTTCATCCTGCTAGTTTAGATATATTTTTTACCTTCTGTAACTGAGTTTATTCTTATCTCTCTGCCATGATATTGTAGTCAAGATACGACTAACAGAAATTTACTTTTATGGTGTAATGTCTTTATCTTAATTTGTAGACCCATAGCTGCTGTCATTATCAAGTTCTGCTAAAATAATGATCTTCTGGTTTATATAAAGGTAACAATCAGTTGTTGATCACCTCATTAAGGCAAATTAGTTATTGATCACCTCCTTTTATGAAAACTTCATAACTCTTTTTAATTTTCTTCTTTACAATATGCTATAGGATAAATATTATGAAAATGTTCAGCTAAATGGAAATAAGTATGTATTATTTTATATGTTAATTTGTCTAATTTCATCAGAAGCTTATGTATGGGCAGAAAATCAAAGGAAATATTTGAGGCCGAGTCCCTTTTGAATAATGCCCTCATTATAATGCTGATGACAATCAATTCTCATTTGAATGAAATTAAATTAATCCAGATTGCAAAACTAATTAAGTCCCTTGTCAGTACCTATTGAGATTAAAGAAACTTGACCTTCACAGGATCAAAGAAGTACAATGGGTCAGGAAACAGGTGAAAACTAAAAATGAGAGATTGAAAATTCACTGAAAAAAAAAAAAAGAAAGAAAGAAATTAGCCATACCTAATACTTTCAACTAAATCTGAATCATTTAGCATTATATCATTTGTTTTATAGACATCTAATTTTAAACAATAATGGATGTGTTTGATCTGTAGTAAATCATTATTCATAAAACAAGAGGTGCCAAGACTTTTGTGGCATAGAGCAAAGCTCAGTGAAAACCTTAATGCTTTGTGAAGTGGCCATTTTAACGGGAGAATGGGAATTTAAATTCCACTATTATTCTGAATAAGGTATAGTGAATAGTCTAAACTACATTCTGTTCTTAATGTTTGATCTCATTGTAAAGCTAAACTATTTTAACTTGGTGTCTTAGAGGACGTTTGCTCTTTTGATCCAGATTCTTAATCTAAATTCCTCAAATAAAATAAGACTTAAATTGATAACCTTGCATTCAAGTTTTTGCTTGAGTCTTTTCCATTAGAGATCATTGGGAAATAAATGCTATAGGGTAGTATTTCAGTGTTGGAACAGAAAAAAAAGAATATATTATTATCTTGGAAGAAGATAATTCTTCTCACTCTTGTTTCTGTCAAGACATTTCTATAAAGATATAATTGATCAAACATGTTACAATTCTTCCTCAAACATGCATGTTTTTGAATGTACTACTGTTTCACCTCAAATAATTTTCATTATGAAAAATTCCTGTTATCTTTATAAATGTTTTATATGCGAGTCATAGGTACAGTTTTATTAATTCCAGAAGGAATCAAATACAACTTACTGAGCAAAGGCTTCCCATCTACACTGGGGCCAATGGTTTTCCCTTGAAGTCACAGATGTCTTTATATTAAACGAGAGGCCCAGTGCACAGAATCTACTCACGGGTAAGGTCCCTAGGCCTGGCCTGTGATCAGGACCCATTGGCACCTTCCAGCTGCCAGCCAGGGCCTTCCTTCATTCTGCACCACCCCCTGGTGTTCAGCGCATGTCATAGTGAGCCATCAGTCTCCCGGTTGAACTCCCGTGGGGACAATTTCTTATTAGGCTTTTATATGTATAGATATGTGGCCAGCAAAGAACTTTACCAACATGTAGTTCTAATCGAGACAATGAAGGTAGTGATGTTTCCTGTGGCAACACTGAACCCTGTTTTGCTGGCTCTTAAGCCACAGTTATATTCCTTCATTCACTAATCAACAAGACTGTGTCAACTTAAGAAACATTCAAACCTGTGAAGAATTGTTTTGAGTTTATTTGAACCTAACTGTTGACAACTGCTGGGAAGCAAAATCTCAATGGATTGAGACAATGCTCCACAGAATGGCAGTTTTGCACCTTATTTTATACATTACAATAAAAAGAAGAGATATATGTGGGTTACATGAAATCCATTGGTGATAGATTATGGAGGCAGGAGAAAGCAAACTTGGGGGGCGGGCACCTCTGGGATTGGATAAAAAGTAAAATGATAGGCACACACTTCTTTTACATCAGTGGGTATAGGATAGTTAACAGTCAACAATTAACCCAATGAGAATGAGAGGATACGTGCCTGTGCTTTGAGGGGTCCAGGAAAAGGAAAATTACTTTGACATTCCAAGGATATGGATACAGTGTTTTTGGACTGGAACACACGGTGTTCCCTTGGGCAAGATGGTTTCTGGGCTCTTTGTCCTTCAAAGTCAAAGAATGAAACCATAGACGGAACATGGTATAGCAAAGTTGTAAATTTATTGAAGAACTAGTACAGACTCCCATGTGGAGAGGGGGAAAGTGTCCCAATGAGTTCCTTTTTTCCAGTTTCATAAAGGCTACAATTTTTGTGCCTCAATATCCCCTCTGACCGCTATTCCCCTTTGATTTGGTCACTATAGCAACTCCTGAACTCAAAGGTCAAATATCACATGGGACATGTGAGGCTCTCCTTTATTTTGTAAATATAGACCTTTGGCTATTCCTAGTTCCCTTATCTTATGGAAATTTAACTTTTGTCTTTCCCTTGTCTTGTGGAAATGTAACTGCTACCTTCCCCAACTTTCTTGTTGGAAATGAGCTTCTGCTGGCTCCCTGCTCCATGTCTTATGAAAATATAACCTTTTTGCAATTTTGTAGCCCTGTGTTTTTTCATGGGCCCCCTTAATTTTAAAATTCCCTACACCTGCCTTTTTCACCCCTAAAAATTCCTATTTTGATATGTTATCATAGATGCAAAAAGACAATAGACAGGCTTAGTAAAGGTAAAGACTAACCTTTGTCAGGAAAGATATTGGCCTAAGACATGACTACCCCCCACAAACTGTTTTTAGTTTAAAAAGCTTTAATTTTAGACCATCTTTTGTGGTTACTTTAGTTCTCTGAGTTTGCAAGGCCGCCATTCAGGCCTCCCTGAGCTAGTCAGGCTAGCATGTGGCCCCTTTTCGTGCACACATGTATTGAGTACCTATTCTGATGCTAATGATAAGGGAAAATTGAACTGGAATGTGTGGTGTTCCTCTGAGCCAAATGGTTCCCAGGCTCTTGTCCGGTGGAATCGAAGACTGAAACCACGGACGACAGATGATATAGCAAAGGTGGAAATTTATTGAGAAACAAGTACAGACTCCCAGGTGTGGAGGGGGAAAGACTCCCACTGAGTCTCTTTCCCTTTGGTTTATAAAGGCTGCAGATCTTTGGTCACTATCCCATTAGATTGGTTACTATAGCAACTCCAGAGCTCAAACCTTATATGAAGTAAGTGAGGTTCCCTCCTTCTTGTTCCTAATTACTTCCCTATTCCCTCTTTGAATGAGAGGCTTTCTTCTTCCCTCTTTGAATGAGGGGCTTCCTTCCCTTTATTCCATAAATGTGTGTCTTTTGCAGCTCCCTTACCTAATGGAAATGTATCTTCTGCTGCTCCCAGCTCCCTTATCTAATGGAAATGTACCCTTTGCAGCTCTGTAATCCTGTGCTTTTCCCATGGGTCCCTTACTTCCTAAAATTTCCTGAACCTACCTATTTCACCCCTAAAAACTCCTTTCATGCCCTAGCCGGCTTGGCTCAGTGGATGGAGCGTCAGCCTGCAGACTGAAGGGTCCCAGGTTTGATTCTGGCCAGGGTTGCGGGCTCGATCCCCAGTGGGGGGCATGCAGGAAGCAGCCAATCAGTGATTCTCTCTCATCATTGATGTTTCTATCTCTCTCTCCTTCTCCCTTCCTCTCTGAAATCAATAAAGAAAAATATTAAAAAACAAACAAAAACTCCTTTCATTAGTGCCACATTAGGATCATCAGTTATATCAGAGAATAAAACAGCCAAACATATTTTTGCCTCATGCTATTTACATTTTAGTGGATAGAGTAGGACTAAAAAGGACTAAAATGAAAGTGAATTATCTAGTACAATAGGTGGGAGTATGTGTTTAAAAAAATAGAGACTATAAAAATTCTGAAAGAAAAGTCTACGTCCTATATAATAAAACGCTAATACATAAATTGTCCCCTGAACCTGGAGTTTGACCATGGGGCGGGGCCAGCCCACCAACCACCCTCAGCCCCTCCCTCTGGTTGGCCCCGCCCTTCCCTGATCAGCCCACCCCCAACTGGGGGTGGAATAGGCCAGCCAACCACCTGCACCCCTACCCTCTAGCAGAACCACACCCATGCACGAATTTGTGCACTGGGCCTCTAGTTTTAAATGAGATTTCCAGGATCAGCCTCATTTATTGAAGGTGGCATTTGAGTAAATTTGAAGTTGAAAAGGGAATTATCACAGATATAATGCCAGGTTGAGAGAATAGTTAGCAAGCACAGACTATGAGGTTAATACTTAAGAGCACTTAGTTCACAGTTAATTTGAAATGAACAAAATTCCAACACTTAAAATTATAAACAGAAATGTTTCAAAGTATCCTATATAATAAAAGGCTAATATGCAAATTGTCCCCTCGACTAGGAGTTTGACCAGGAGTTCAACCAGGGGGTGGGGCCGGCTGGACAACCACCCATGGTCCCTTCCCCCAGCTGGCTCAGCCCAGGGCAGGCTGGCCGGACCCACCTGTGCACAAATTTGTGCATTGGTCCTCTAGTTTTTATATAAAATAATTTTTGTATAAACAGAGTTTCTATAAAAAGTAATGTAACTTATTGAATAGAAATTTCATAATCTTCTATTATATAGAGAAGGATAAAAATTATCCTCATGAATAAAAATTTCATAAGTATCTATTATATAGAGAATAAAAAATTCCTTGTATGTTCAGCTAACTTCTTGTAAAATAAGGAGGTAGACTGAGTGGATAATTATTTTCAAAAAGAACATATGATAAATGCACTTCTTTTGACATTTCCCTGTCTTAGTTAATGGTGTCTCCATCCTTACAATTATTTATAGATACAACATTAAAGTGATTATTTCAGAAGAGCCCTCTGAATATCCATTCTCATATAGTCAACTATAAAATTTCTAGATTTATAACCTGAAAACATCATTTTTGCCCTTCCTGTTTCTCTTGTCTAAAATATTCTCATTCTGGAAAATTTTTATGTAAAAATATTACAAAGCAATTGAAAATATCCTAACACAGAGAATAGAGAGCAAGCTTGGCCACCCGAGAGGATATGTCAGAAAGTAAGAAGAGCCCTGGCCAGTTTTTGCTTAGTGGTGAGAGTGTTGGCCTGAGGACGAAAGGGTCCAGGTTCAATTCCCGGTCAAGGGCATGTACCTGGCTTGCAGGCCCAATCCTGGCCTGGATTGGCATGTGCAGGAGGCAACTGATGAATGTCTCTCTCTCTCTCTCTTTCTCTCTCTCTCTCTCATAGGTGTTTATCTCTCTCTCCTTCTTCCCTGCCTTCCACTCTCTCTAAAAATCAATGGGGGAAAACATACCCTCAGGTGATGATTAATAATAATAAAATTTTAAAAAGTGAGAAGAGAGTGGTGAGGACAGTGCACTCTCATGCAAACCTGGGTGTTCTACACATAGCTGTGCAAACACAGGATCCCTTTCTGAAGAGATTATAATGCATATTGGAAAATACCAATGCGCTGTTGGGATATTAATCAACAATCAAGGTATATTCACAAAAATAGTGACATTGAAATTACAGATATATACTTCAGTTTATCAATATAGCATTATATATGCGATGTTCATTAAGTAAATTTAAGAACTAACACAATATGTTCCCATGTACATCTTGGCAGAATAATGTGCTTCATAAACAATGAGGTAAAGTCTGCAGTGTTTCTTCATGCCTAACATATACATTTCATGGTTAAAAATATTACAATACAAACATCCCTGAGCACCCATTTCATAAATGCACATTGATTAAAATAAAATGTTAAAGTTTCTCTGAAACATTATGCAAATTCTACAGTAGAAAGGACAATTGGCTTCAAGAAAGAAAAGGAAAATATATGAAGAATATCATTTTCTAGGTCTCTACTCATTTTACTTATTTGTTCCACAGATAATCATCACAGTCTTTTGTTCTGGGAAATGCATGAGGGTAAAGTGAATTATGCCCGGGTTGGTACCAGTAACTCTAACTCTATGTGAAATTTGCCAAAATGTGTTGGAGAAAAAGGACCGCTGAATGATTGTATTAATCCACTCACTTATTAAAGCAGTGTGACCTGTAGACTGGGTAGGTGATCAGAGGATCATTTGATTATATATTCTGTCTGTTTGAATTCTAGTAGATTTTATTAAAAGGAGCCACATATGATAAAATTTTAAAATCCATCCATCCATACATGCATTAAACCAAAGGTAGTATGTTGAGAATAAATAAGGAGGAAGAAAGTTACTTTATTTTACCTGCATTTGCCTCTCCTCTTGAACCTGTAAGATTGATACCCATCCTGCAGTGGCACACCTTGAGCCCAGAACCATGATGTGCTTGGAGTTTCAGGAACCTTTAGTTGTGAACGGCAATAGTGGGAGTTCTGACAGTTTGACAAGTTGTTACTAAACTACCAAGCTGCTAAATAAGCCAGCATGCCCACTTTAACATCCTGCATCGCACTTTCTCTTTATCAAGATAGCCCTTATTTCTCCATGAAAAAGTTGATTTACGTATAATTTTAAAAAAATTGTTTGCAGACTAACCTCATTTTTCATTGGTCACTCCACTCCTCTCAAACAAGGTATAAGGTTACTACAGCACATGTATAATGTAAAATGGAGATATGCACACGCATTTGGTGCACAATTATAATTATATTAAACCCGCAATCTCTGAATGTGAAAATAAATAGGAGAGTGAGTCTTAGGAAAAAAAGTGTAGCTGCTTTTTCTGGATCCTCCAAGTGATTTATATATCATTGCAAGATATTGTTTCTCAGTTTTGGTGGCATATGAGAATCACTTGTGAATTTTTTAAATACTGATATTGCTGTTTTGTAGAGCTGTCTTTCTAGTGTCCTAGCTATTATAATGCTAATATGTGTAGATCTTGACAGAGGTTATGAGTTGAAAAATTCAAAATTGTGGAAATGTGTTTATATTTTAGAATTTAAAAAATACCTGTTTAAGTTATGACATAACATATGTGTGTATGGGTATAACATGCACATGTGTAATATGTCATGCTATCTCAAATACTATTTTAATAAAAGTCACTTATGGAGGATGGCTCTATTTTAGAAGGCATTATTAAATTTATTTTTTCTCATTATTTAAAATTACTAGTATTCGGCATAAAGATAAATTTATTTTAAAATTTATAAAGCTAATTTAGTCTTTATCTATCAAATCCAAGATGCTGTTTGCTGTGATATGAAAATGAGATGGTTATAATTAAACATAGCTATTAAGACTTCTAGGTACAGTATTACAAATTCTTCTTATTAGCCTAGCTTTTTAAGCAAATTCTTAAGAGCATTGAACTTAGAAATGGGAGCTGTTTGAATGAAGTGCATTTGAAATGTCATTGCTAATCTCTCTCAGTACAGCCCTCATCAAGGTCAACCTTCCGCTTGTTTGTTACATGACAGAAATGCAGTATAGCATTTCCAATGATGTAATTGACCTTTAACCACTGTATAGTCACAAACCATTTTAGGGATCTACTAATTCCCTGGCATGAATACCATTCATTTGTTTCAATAAATATTACTGACATCATGTATTGTGTGTATTTTTGAAATAGGTTGAATAATACATAGTGAGCCTTATATTTCATCCAAATGATATTACTGAATGGTAATATTCTAATACACTAGTGGCCCAGTGCATGAAATTTGTGCACGGGGAGGGGTGTCCCTCAGACCAGCCTACTCTCTCTCCAATCTGAGACCCCTCGAAGGATGTCCTAATTTCAGTTTACAAGGATCGGGCCTAAACTGGTCATCAAACATCCCTCTCGCAATCCGGGACTGCTGGCTCCTAACCGCTCATCTGCCTGCCTCCATGATTGCCCCTAACCACTTTGCCTGCCAGCCTGCTCACCTCCAACTGCCTCCCCCACCAGCCTGATCACCCCCAACTGCCCCCGCTGCCAGCCTGCTCACCCCCAACTGCCCCGCAGCCGGCTTGATCACCCCCAACTGAACCCTACGGCTGACCTGCTCACCCCCAACTGGCCCCCCCTGCTGGCCTGCTCACCTCCAACTGCCCCCCGCCCCCGCCAGCCTGATCACCCCCAATGGTCTCCTCTGCTGGCCTGATCACCCACAATTGCCATCCCATCCTGGCCTGATCACCCACAACTGCACACACCCCCCCCCCCCCTTAGCCCCTAACCTCCTCTACCTCAGCCCTGCCACCATGGCTTTGTCCAGAAGAACGTCCAGAAGGTCTCTGGAAAGGTCTCCCAGTCTAATTAGCATATTACCCTTCTATTAGTATAGATAGAGGCCTGGTGCATGGGTCTGGGCCAGCTGGTTTGCCATGAAGGGTGATCCCGGTTCAGGATGGGGGTTCCCTTGGAGGGTGGGGTGGCCTGGGCGAGGGGCCTGTGGTGGTTTGCAGGCTGGCCATGGCCCCATGGGGTGAGGGTCCCCACTGGGGATGGTGCTGGCCTAGGCAAGGGGCTGGGGCAGTTTGCAGGCTGGTCATACCCCCATGGGTTGAGGGTCCCTGCTCGGGAGGCATGGTCAACCTGGGTGAGGGGCTGAGGACTGAGGGCTGGCCACAGCCCCTTCAGGGTGGGGGGTCCCTGTTGGTGAGCCTGGCCACGCTGGGTAAGGGCCTAATGGCTGTTTGTAGACTGACCATGGCCCCCCAGTGGGGACCCTCACCCCATGGTGGCGTGGCCAGCCTGGGTGAGGGGCTGAGGGCTGTTTGCAGGCCCCCACCCTTGGCAGCAGGCCCGGACAACCCATGCCTCCCGCTTGCTCCAGCCGGTTCCGTGGCCTTCGCCCACAGGCCCCTCTTTCTGTGGCCGGCCAGAGCAGGCAGGAAGCTTGGCTTCCTCCATCGCCGGGGGTGACCCAAACCTTCCTCCCACTCAGGCTGGCTCTGTGGCCACCACCATCTTTGTCCCGCTAATTTGCATATTCCCTCCTGATTGGCCATGGGTGTTGCAGAGTGACTGTCAATTACCATATTACTCTTTTATTAGATAGGATTCCTTTAAAATAATATGTGTACACTTGCTTTACATTTATGCAAGAAGGGGAAAACAGAGGCATTAGAGTGTCCCTGAAGATATCCTTTGTATGTGTGCTAAGAAAACTTAAAATGAGTTCTATACTCTTGACTAATATTTAAGTGCATAATTCAGTACTGTTAACTAGAGGCACAATGTTGTACAGAAGTTCTCTAGAGCTTAATCATGTTGCAGGATTAAACCTTTATATCCTTGAATAATCACCCCAGCAGCTGCCCTTCTATCTGTTTCTATAAATAGACCATTTTTTAGATTGCTCATACAGGGCAGATCATACAGTATATGTCTTTCTCTGTCTGATTTCACGGAGCATAATACCCAGTATCCATGTTGCTGCAAATGGTAAGATTTTCTTCCATTTTATGGCTGAATAATATTCTAGAATGTGTTTCTGTGTGTGTGTTTGTGTGTGTGTGTGTGTGTGTGTGTGTGTGTGTGTGTTTTCTTTCTCTATCCATTGATAGAAACTTAAATTGTTCCTATGTCTGCCCTGCTATGCAGAATGCTGCAATGAACATGGGAGTGCAATATCTCTTTGATAATTTTTTAAATCAATATTTTGTGATTTTTCATTTTACAAGTTTTTCACATCCTTGGTTAAGTTTATTTCTGAGTATTTTATTCTTCTTAATGTTATTATAGATGTGATTGTTTTTTAAATTTCATTTTTAAATAGTCAATTAGTAATGCATAAAAATCCCACTGATATTTGTGTGTTGATTTATCTCCCGCAGCTTTACCAAATTCATGGATTATTTCTAACAGCTTTTTGGTAGCTTCTTTGGGTTTTTGATATGTAAGATCCTGTCATTGTAAGCAGATAATTTTACTTCTTCCTCTGTAATACAAATACATTCTACTTCTTTTTCTTCACCTAGTAGCTCTGACTAATACTTCTAGGACTATGATGAATAGAAGGTGGTTAGGGGGCAACCTTACCTTGTTCCTGATCTTAGGAAAAGCTTCCAGGCTTTCACTATATTAGCTGTGGGCTCTTAACCTTTATTATGTTGAGGTACATTCCTTCCATATATAGTTTGAAATCATTTATCACAAGAGGATGCTGAATCTTGTTAAATGATTTTTCTGTATCTATTGAGATAGTCATATGATTTCTGTCTTCATGTGTTAAATTGTATTAGTTGAGTTGCGTATGTTGAACAATCCTTGCATCCCAGAGATAAATTACATTTGGTCACTGGGTATGATCCTTTTAATGTGCTGTTGAATTCAGTTTGCTAGTATTGTGGTGAAGATTTTTTGCATTCATATTTATCATGATATTGGCCTGCAATTTTCTTTCCTTGCAGTATACTTACCTGGCTTTAGTAACTGGTTAATGTTGGCCTCATAAAATGATTTTGCAAATGTCCTCTCCTCTTCATTTTATGAAAGAGTTTGAGAAGAATTGGCCTTCATTCTAATTTAAATATTTGTTAAAATTCATAAGTGAAGCTATGGGGTTATGGATTTTTTTTTTGGGGGGGGAGGGTTGATTACTCATTCAATCTCCATACAAGTTTTAAGTCTATTCAGATATTTTATTTCTTCATTATTTAGTCTTGGTAGGGAATGATTCTAAAAATTTATCTATTTTGCCAGTGGTCGGCAAACTGCGGCTCACAAGCCGCGGTTTGCCGCTCTGTTGACTAATGAATTTGCCGACTACTGTATAGGCTATCCATTTTATTAATATATAATTAATTATTCATAGTTGTCTCTTATGTTGCTTAGTATTTCTGTGTTATCAGTTGTAATGTCTCCTTTTTTATAATAGTTTTGAGTCCTCTCTTTTTTCACTTAGTTTGTCTAGCTAAGGTTTTGTTGATTTTGTCTATGTTTTCAAAAAAACAACAACTCAGTTTTGTTTATATTTTTTATTATAGTATAATTTTATAATTGCAAAGATGAGTCCCTGAGAAACATCACTATACATATGTATCAGAGCTTAGTATGTTTGTTTTAACCAAAGATTTTTAAAAGTGCCTTTGAATTAACTGAAGTCAATCTAACAAAGTCTACTCGTGTATCATTTAGAAGTAGGCTCAAAACATTTTTTTTAAACAAAACACAAATAAAGAAATACAAACCTTTGGCATAATTGTTTCATGACTAGTGAGCAAAAGTATGACCATGCATTTAACAACAGAAAGCAATGCCAACATAATGCAGGAGAGATTAGTCAATATCAGGACAGAGAAGATATATTTTTAACAACTCTGTTTATATCAACCAAACTTGCTTTAATAATGGTTTTTAGATCTTTTATAACTTTCTTTGTATCATATCTAGGTAATTGGCTGTTACTGTTATGAAATGAATTGAAAATTTAAGATTCATATTGAGAATTGTTTTATCTTCCTAAAAGCAAGCTTATTGTTCTATAGTAGATAGTATAACATTTTATACTTTGTTATATCTTAGTATAAAATTATTTAAACATTATAAATATAGAAAATTTTATTTACATCAGGTAGCAGTTAAGAAGATACTGAGGAATGAATGTTAATCTATTAATATGATAGACTCACACACCTACACTCACAATTATAGCTGTATTTTAGTGTTGTTTTGTGAGGAGGGACATTTATTTTATCTCCTTTATTCTTCAGATGTTTCTTACCAGTTAAAGAACTTTAAGAATATATTCAAGCAACATATTTTAAACAGAAAATAGATTCTTGTTCTCAATGTGTTATGATGTGAGAAAAGAACTGTCACCAAGTTTCGATGTTTTCATTGTGTAGTCTTACATTTGTTTCTTAGCAAATATTATCACAAATTAAGTAGCACTAGCATCCACTATAATAAAATTATTATATTGTCTCCTCAACTGGGAGTTGGACCAGGAGTTGGATCGGGAGTTCGACCAGGGGGCAGGGCAAGCCGGAACCACCCATGGCCCCTCCCCCCTGCCAGCCCAGCCCAATTGGCCCCAATCGGGGTGGGCTGGCCAGACCCCACCCATGCACAAATTCCCGCACTGGGCCTCTAGTAGTAAATAAAAGTACCTGGTTAAGGCTGCTTTTAAACACTGAACTTTAAAAATATAAGGGAAGAAAACATATTATGTTCCCTTTATGTAATGTGAGGCTACCAGCTATGTAATACTACTGATTACAGGATGTAATGGTGTTAATGAGGTCTTAGGTGGAAAAACTTTATAGAACAAGTGCAAAGCTGAGGGGGAAATAGTGCTTCCATCTTAGCCAGTCAGTGTATTCATTCTTCCATATTACTTGTGCTATATGTTTAACTGGTTCGTTTTTCTCTTTGTCAGTTGTGTTTGAACACTATAATGTTTTTGGGGAAAAGTGACCCTAAAGTATCTCCTCAGTTCTTCTATTGAACTAAATAGTACAACAAAGTGGAGTTCCCATCAAAAACTCCCTACACTGCATCTGCAAAATCTTAATACCAACAACCCAGTCCTTATTTTTAAGGTTTAATGAGATGATATATGCAACTTTAAAACAGAATATAATTTTAGTAATTATATCCCTTTGCTGGAGATGTTTTGGTACAGTCTTATAGGAGCACTGGCGAAAAGTAGAGGTGTGGAGGTGGGAGGGGAGGGTCAGAAGGAGACATAGATCTAGGATCTAGTGATACAGATACGGAACTGAAAATGTTTGGGATATGAGTGTGTCTAGTACCTTTAAAATGTTATTTTGTTGCTAAATCCCCTAAAGTTTCTCTTTTCCCACTCACCCATCTTTTCAATATTCCAGTTGGAGGTCATTACCTATAGAGTTCTCAGACATGCTGGGGAACTGAAAAATTGAAATGAGACTGGGGAGGTAGTTTCCAGAATGCCTGGGAAGATGTATCAATTGGCATAGAGGAATACCTCTCTTTCAGTGACAGTTCTAGAATAGGCAAACAACAATCCAGATACAGAAAAAATGTACTTATTTATGTTTAGAAAAAAACTCATAGCAAACCTCAAACATTGCTTTATCATTCTTTTTGAAAAAATAATAGTTATTTGGATGAGCAAAGAATATAACTGCAGTAGCAATTTTGAAATCTTGACTTTAAAAAAATCTGATCATAATTTTCACTTATCTGATGACAAGACTGCTGACATAACTCAGTGTGATCATAATTTTAGGCATTTCAGATACTGATACATGACATCTAGTTGCGAGGTAAATGCCCATGAAATCAATCTCCCATGCTTCTGTTAAACCCTTAATGCAAGTTATCACTTTATAAAACTATAATTTTTATGTTCACTTGTGTTCTAAATAAAATACAATCACTCCTTGAAGCATTGTTAGTTTTCAACTGCATCAGTCTGCTTGATGTTCTAACTACATACCAAACATACTGATGAAAATGTTTTTCTTTTTAAAATATATCTTTTGTTGTATCAAAAATATATGTAATTAAAAAATAAAAGAAAAATATCTTTAAGAAGCTCTGAAAGGTAGTGAGTAAGAGAACATCTCTGAATCTGGAAATGTTCTATAGAACTCATAGCTCTAGAAAATATCTTACTGTAGAATTTGTTGTAAGAACTCATCTATGCAGATTGCATAAAAGTATGCCTAGAATTTAATAAGTAACTACTACATATGTTCACCAATGACAATGGCTGAAAATGTGGTTGCATTGGCATATCCACTTTCAGAAAATTGCATAAAGCAATATTTTTCATAATGCAAGTCATGATCTTTTATGGGTTCATGAAAGCAATTTAGTGAGTGATAATCCCATATTTAAAAAATAAGAAATAGAATATAATGTAATTGAATAGAATGTTTAAAAGTGTCGCATAATATATAGATATTGATTTTTAACATTTTCTTTTAGATTATATTTTTACCTAAATCATAGATAAGCATGACAGATGTAGTTGCCTTAAAAATAATTTTATAGTATGTTCAAATACAGATAAAATTCACGTTCTAAGTTAAATCATCAATGATTTAATCTTTAAAAACTTTGATATTATTTCTAAAAATTTATTCTTCTTAAAGTGAAGTCATCTAATTTTGTTTTGGAGAGCATTTTTTAATTAATTGGAATATATAGAACTTTAAAGACACGTTTAACATATTTACTTATTGATTTATCTTATACAACACATGATTACTTACAAAATAAATATTGGAAAAAAGTTGCAGTAGGAATAAATCTTAAAATGTCATAGTAATTAAAAGAAAAATGTTACAAGTATGAATTCTTTATTTTCTTCCCAGTTATGGTAACTTAGAACTAGATTTCTGATTATTTGAATTTACAATCTATATCAACAACTTTTGGAGGTTCAAAGTATTATTCTCAATTCTATTTTCTTTACCTTTAAGATAAATTTCATTGATAGTAAATGGCAATGGAAGAGCTAGGGCTCAGTATTTTAGGGTCAACTTAATTTTTTGTAGGGAGAAATATTTCTTTTGTTTGTCAACTATAAATTGGATTATTGCTCTCTATATTCAGAAAAATGAAGAAATAGTGTTACCAATCAATTACTCTATATTATAACGTATCTAATAAAAATTATGAACCTAAAAGTGCTATAAAATATAGTTTGTTAATTTAAACATACTAAAACTTGCCCTAGCTGGTTTGGCTCAGTAGATAGAGCGTCGGCCAGTGGACTGGGGGATCCGGGGTTCGATTCTGGTCAAGGTTGTGGGCTCAATCCCTAGTAGGGGGCATGCAGGAGGCAGCAAATTAATGATTCTCTCTCATCATTGATGGTTCTATCTCTCCCTTCCTCTTCCTTCCTCTCTAAAAGCAATAAAAACAATATATTTTTTTATTTGCCCACAACTGCCCTCCCCTGCTGGCCATCTTGTGGTGGACATCTTGTGTCCACATGGAGGCAGCCATCTTTGACCACATGGGGGTAGCCATGTGGTCAAAGTGATTGTCAATTTGCATATTACTTGTGTGTTGGAGTGATGGTCAATTTGCATATTACTCTCTTATTAGATAGGATAGAGGCCTGGTGCATGGGTGGGGGCTGGCTGGTTTTCCCTGAAGCATGTCCCAGATCAGGGTGGGGGTTCCCTTGGGGTGTGGGGCAGCCTGGCAAGGGGCCTAGGGTGGTTTTCAGTCTGGCCACACCCCCTGGCAACCCAAGCGGAGGCCCTGAGATTTATTTATCTTCTATAATTGAAACTTTGTAGCCTTGAGTGGAGGCCTGGGCTGGTCAGGGTGCGCAGGAAGTTTTGCTTCCTCCATTGCCTGGGAAACCCAAGCCTCCTGCTTGTTCTGTGGCCCCAGCCATCTTGGTTGGGTTAATTTGCATACTCGCTCCTCATTGTCTGGTGGGCGTGGCTTGTGGGTGTAGTGGAGGTAGGGTCAATTTGCATATTACTCTTTTATTAGATAGGATAGTACAACAAAACCCAGCACTCAACATTGTAAAGGTGCCAGCACCTAATCCAAAATGGCTAGGTATGCAAACAATAGGAAATTATGTCCTGCATACTTGTAAAATCATTAGATCTGACTTAGAAATGACAAAGGTGATAGAACTAGTAGAAAATGGCTTTAAAATAACATTGTAAAAATAAACATGATAAGAAGATAAGTTCAAAAATAAAAACTCAAAGGAAATGTGGAGTGATTAAAACTGCAATAACTGAAATAAATATGTCACTGGATGCAGGTCATAGAGATTAGACAATACAGGGATAAAAGATCCATATGTAATAACAAAAGCTATCCAGAATTAAGGAGAGAAAATGAAAGAGTAATCAGTGATCTGTGAGATATTATCAAGCTGTCTAAATTATGATTAGAGTCCCAGGAGCAGAAGAGAAGGGAGCCTACATTGAAAAAATTTAGTGTATTTTTGTTTGTTTGTTTGTTTTTTACCATTTGATAAGAATTACTACATCACAGGTCTATAACTTCCATGCACCCAAATAAGGATACACCTAACAAAAGCTCTGCAAAGGCACATCACAATCTAATTACCTAAAATAAATGTTAATTAAAAAACAACTCTAAAGACAGAGAAAGATAATACATTAGTTGTAGATGAGCAATGACAAGAGTAATGAAAAACTTTTGTCAAAAAGTACAAGCATGGAGAGGTTGGCATATTTAAAACAATGAAAGATACTGTCAACCTAGAATTTGTTAGCAGCCAAATATTTTTCTAAATAAGGCAAATTAATGTGTGTGTTTTTCTGTGGCTATAGGAAGCTGAAATAATCCATATCTTAGTCTGTTCAGGCTGCTGTCACAAAATACCATAGACTGAGCAGTTAAAAAAAGAAATATGTTTCTTAGAGTCAGGAAATCTGAAGTTCAAGATCAGGGTGCCAGCAGATCAACTTGGTGAGGACTCTTTCTGGCTTGCAGATGATCATCTAGTAGCTGTCTACTCCCATCATGAGGGAGAGTGAGGGGGAAAGAGCAAGAGCCAGAGGGAGAAAGAGAGCTAGAGAGGGAGAAAGAAAGATTTTGTTATTTTTTTACAAGGATGCTAATTCCATCATGAGAACCCTACACTCAGGACCCAATCTAAACCTTATTGCTTCCTTAAGGCTAGATCTTCAAATACCATCACACTGGGGTTAGGGCTGCAATGTGTTAATTTTGTGGTGACAATTCAGTTCATTATATACAGACCTGCACTGCAAGAAATACCTCTACTTCATTCTCCATATCAAGTTAATTGATTAAGTCTGGTTGATATGTCCTTTCTTTATGTATCACTAGAGGCCTGGGGGGGTGGGCAGGCGTCTCTCAGCCTGGATGCCCTCTTGCAGTCCGGGAGCCCTCAGGGGATGTCCAAAAGCCAGAAGTCGGTCATCCTTAGCACTGCTGTGGAGGCGGGGGAGGCTCCCGCCACCGCTGCTTCGCTCGCCAGCCATCATCCCAGCTTCTGGCTGAGCAGGGCTTCCCCTATGGGAGCGCACTGACCTCCAGGAGGCAGCTCCTGCATTGAGCATCTGCCCCCTGGTGGTCAGTGCGCAGCATAGCGACCAGTCATTCTGCCTTTCAGTCAATTTGCATGTTCACCTTTTATTATATAGGATTAGTGGATTTATTTTTGTACCTTAGTTATCACAATCGTTATACTTAACTCCCTAAATTCTCTTACACTCTTCTCTTCACTTATACTCACCTTTTCTTGTTATTACTTAAACACACTGAAGGGTTCTGATGCAAGGCTTTCCTCCACTGCTGGGGGAACCATTCTCCTGGATCTTGCCCTGCCTGGCCTCTCCCAGTTAATCAGGTCATCAGCCATTTCTACTGGGGAGTGTTCTAGGTTATTGCTGTTACTCACTTCCAGTTACTATATATCTTATTTATAACACTTGCTACCATCTACACTTCTCTTATTCATTTTTAACTGTTCATCTTTTAGTTTCAGTATTTACCCTTCAGTAGGTAGCAGGTAGTAACAATCTTGTCTATATTTCTGTTCCTACAAAAATACCTTGGAAATAATTGTCGTTCAACAAACAATTGTTGAACAAATTTTCTTGAATTACTTCAGTATTCTTCTTCCTGTTTCATTTCATTTCTTTCTTGGTTTTTATTTTTTTGCTCTCTGGATTTGATTCTTTTACTTCATTCTTTCATCGATTGACTGACAGGATTTGAAACATAAATATGGTCATGTCATCATCATACATATGTGCATGCTGAACTGGGTTGAGCATCTTCTTCCTAGAAAACCCCACCCAGTACTCAGATGTGTATGCATATGCACATAGCACACATACACATACACATACACTGACATACACATGCTATTTTGAGTTGTCACCTCAGCTCCCCACTTATATGCAGCTCCATAGGGAAGCTGTTCCTAAATCCTGCTTCACCAACCCCAGAGCACGTTTTACTTTGGAAGGTGATTCTTTACGTTCTCCCAGAGGATCTTCCGTTTTACCTCCCCGATGTAGAAATCACTTTGAAGTTTAATTGCTTGTCTCCACTCAAAACTCTAAGTTCCTGGAGGATGGATCCTTTTTATTTTCACTTGCTGCTTCTTGTTATTCTTTGTACTTTGCATGTCATAAGCAATTAGTGTCTAAGCAATATATGAAAATACCCCAAGAGTCTCTTTTCTTATGTCTTATTCTGGATGATAAGAAAACTGCTTTAATGAGATCTATCTGCTATCATCCAAAGATATATCGTTCCTCACCTCCTTGCTGTCATTAATGTAATTCCCTACATAGAATGCATACCTGTCCTTTTTCTCAGATATATGGTTAGTCTGAATTAAAAAACAAAAACAAAATACTTCAAATATGAAGTGAGGTTTTATTCTTTTGTTCTGTATCCATTTACTTATTGATAGTGAAGTGTTTCCTCTAAATTATTTGCAGATTACTATAACACATTAATCAGTTATGATTAACTGCTTTGCATTATAATTATATTTTATTTCAAATTCTATTTGTTTATATGCATATATAAGGACTATATCTGCTATATTTAGCATAAATGACTATATAAGTCATTTTTTGAACTCTGGTACTATTTAGTGCCCTTCTTACATAAAAGGAACCAAATACTCTTATCAATTATTAAAATCTATTTTTTCTAATTTTAGGTGATCATACAATTGTCTGTAATCCCTATTAAAAACAACTTCTTGGGCAAATATGCATATAAAATCAACATCTCCACAAAAAGTCTATTTCCAAGAAGTACTTCAAGTGAGTTTGAAGAAGAGAAAGATTAGGAAACATTGGGTTACTCTATTTCCTGCTGTCGATAGAGTAAAATATATCCCTTTAAATATAAAATCCACATAAAAGTCTAGTTTGTTTATATGTTTGAACTTATAAATATGAACTCCACTGAGAGTTATAATGTTTTTAAATGCGTTTGCTCTGTATATATTAAATGTAGTTTCTTTTATCCACTTTTGATCCATTTACCTAAAAATAAAGTTAAATTTCTTGAACTATTCTTGTTGGATCACCTTTACTCAGAAAAATAGGATAATACAAATGAAATAGAAAAATTTGCTTTAAAAAGACACATAATTTAATATCTCTGAATTCAAATTCAAATAAATGAAAATTACATCCAATAGAGCATTTTATGTACTGAGGATGTCTAGACCTTTCAAACTAACCATTGAAAAGATTATGTTCAATAAGTAGGACTTTTTCTCTATGAATTTGTAAAGCTTGTTAAGAGGCTTGAAACTAAAAAGATAGAGCAAAGAACTTACATATTTTTATGCATAGCCCGTGGACACAGGCAATAGGGTAGTGAGGATTTAGGGGTGTGTGGGTACGGACTAGGAGGAGCGGGGAGAGGGGAAATACAAGACATCTGTAATACTCTCAACAATAAAAATATATTTAAAAAATAAAATAAACAACAACAACAAATAAAACATATTAATGCATGTGTATTGAGTAACCTGGATTGCAGGGCACCGTGCATTGCTTATGAAATGCCTCAGCTGAACCTACGTGAGCAAGCTCCTCAGCCTTGAAAGGACATCAGTTAAAGCTCTTGTGCCCGCCTCTGTCAAAGTGATATCGCAGTTACACAACTTCCATCCACCTCAGGAAGCTGTCCACCAGTGACCCTACATCACAGAGCTAGCCAGCATCATGGATGGCGGAGGGTCTGCTTGGAACTGCAGTTACAGTGGAACTGTAAGGCGGACTAAGCAAGCATTGTCAACTGGATGGAATCAAAGCAAGATGAAGTTTCTAACTTAGGCAAAATCACCACAACAATAATAAGAGAAATGTTACTTAAAAATATAAAATGATTGCAATTTTATCTCAGAATAGACAAATCCACTTAGTTATATATGTATTAAACTATTACTTAAAATGAGCAATATTGCCCCAGCTGGTTTGGCTCAGTGGCTAGAGCATTGGCCTGCAGACTGAAGGCTCCCAGGTTTGATTCCAGTCAAAGGCACATACCTGGGTTGCAGGCTCAATTCCCAGTAGGGGATATACCAGAGCCCGCCAATCATCGATTCTCTCTTATCATTGACCAGAGGCCCAGTGCATGAAATTCGTACATAGGTAGGGTCCCTAGGCCTGGCTGGCAATCAGGGCCAATCAGGTTCCCCGCCTCCCCACCTCCCCGCCTCCTCTTTCCCTCACTCCCTCAGAGCCCCACTGCCACTGCTGGTCACCCACCATGTTCCACACCGTCCCCTAGTGGTCAGTGCACGTCATAGTGAGCAATCAAACTCCTGGTCTCCTGGTTGAACTCCTGAGAGGATACTTTGCATATTAGCCATATATATATGTTTCTAAGTCTCTTTCCCTCTCCTTTCCTCTCTGATAAAAATATATATATTTTTAAAAATGAGTAATATTCATTTGTGGAATATAATGAACAACATAAACTGATGAACAAAAAAAGATCCAGAGACAAAAAAGCATCGATCAGACCGTCAAACCTCAGAGGGAAGGTAGGGGAGGGTAAGGGGGAGAGATCAACCAAAGGACTTGTATGCATGAATATAAGCCTAACCAATGGACACAGACACCAGGGGGGTGAGGGCATGAGTGCGGGTGGAGGGCAATGGAAGGACAAGGATACATATATAATACCTCAATCTATAAATAAAATAAAATAAAATAATAAAATAAAAATAAAATAAAAATGAATAATATTACCAAATGCTTGTTTCATGTTAATGGCGTGCCAAGCACTTTCTCTAAGAGTTTGACAAATATGAGCTCATATAAACACCACACTAACACTCCAAGGTGACACTTTTATCATCTCTACTTGCACTCACTGAGAACTAAAACCCAGTGATGTGAGTGATTTGACCCAGTTCACACAGCTGGATGGTAGGGTGGCATTCAATTGTGAGGACTTGGTAAATGTATGATCTAAAGGGTCCGTCAGCTGTCCATCTGGAGAGCCTGGGAATAGTTGCAAGTCAATTATAAAGGCAGTCTTCTGGGAGAAATCCTTCTTAGTCTGAGTAGGTAACTCCTTCAACTGATTGAATGAGTCCCACCCATGCTATAGAGAATAATCTACTTTCTTAAACTTCAATGATTTAAATGCTAATCTCATCCAAAAAGTGTCTTCACAGAAACATACAGAATAACATTTGAGCTGATTTTGGAGCACGTGGCCCAGCTAAGTTGAGGCATAAAATTAATAATTATAGCGTCCTAGCCCTTATAGCATATAACCTTCTAGCCATCATTTTAGTGCAGAATGTTACATTGAATAACATGTCTGGACATTCATTTGGGTGACATCATTTTCCTTTGCAGTGAATACTTTGGAGCCACAACTTCTTTCTCAAAAACCTACTTCCTCTATTATTTTCCCCATTAGTAGATAGTCTTTAGAGATACATTTGGTAAAGTTAATTAATATTTTAAATTTTTAAAATTATATACACATGCATATTTGGATTTATAGATAAGCATGGAATTTTAATCAGTGTTATTGAGACTATACTTTTTACTTAAATGAGTTACATTAGTAAAGCACAGAGAGAATCTTTGAGCTTTAGTGAATAAGTGCTTGTTATATTTGTTAGTAACAGATTCAATAATGTAATTGTTCTGTTATGGTTTTTGCTTGAGGTTGTATTTTTAGTGAAAGCTGTGTGTTTTATTTGTACTGAAAAGCATATAAAGCACATTAGGTAATAATTTGGATATTAGTGTGTGTGTGTGTAATAAAAAAGCATCAGACAACAGCTAAACACACAAGATACTGGACTGGGGGAGGCAATTCTGGGATATTATCAAGCAAAGTAAAGATGGGCATGGTTGTTATGCAGATTTAAGTTCCTGCCTCCTCCATTTATAAATTTCCAGATTTAGTCACCTTTATCTTCTTGGTACAGAGAGGGAAGCATCCTTACAAATGGAGCTGTCCCTTATGAATATAAATTCATCTTACAAAGGGTAACTTCTCCCTTTTCAGAGCTTTTCCTATAGCTAGTGTTTCTGAAAAATAATCAGCCTAAAATAACCCATATGTCAAAGAGACATATTTTGGTGTGACCAGTTCTGCTCTTGTTCAGCATTAATCAAAGCTCATTTACAAAAACCCAGTGATTTTGTAAATCCTATAAGCATCATGTTCCCCACCTCTTCTGTTTTAGGGAGCACAATTATATTCAAAACTTAAGATTGTTTTGCCAGGATTTAACACAGATTTGTTATTGGGGAAGTTGGGGTATCCCTTTCCCTCACTGAGTGCTGGGGGTGGAGTCCGGATGATAACCTGAGAAAAAGAATTTTCTGAGACTCTCGGGGGAGCATGAGTGAATGTTATATGCCTGGAATTACATGCCTGGGTTTCCTAAGCCCCATTTCCCTTCATCCCGTTCTGGGAAAGTGTTCATTGTGGTTTCGATAGAGCTAAA
Organism: Corynorhinus townsendii; assembly: GCA_026230045.1. Taxonomy (NCBI): domain Eukaryota; kingdom Metazoa; phylum Chordata; class Mammalia; order Chiroptera; family Vespertilionidae; genus Corynorhinus; species Corynorhinus townsendii. The sequence goes on from JAPDVU010000002.1 coordinate 13,660,555, forward strand.
AGCAAAGCCAGTATCCAGAGTTTCCTTTCCATATTGCAGCCGGGTCCACAGCATCCGGCTAGTTGCAGTCCATTAGTCTACTTTGCGGTCCACGAGGCTGTGGGCCATGTGAGTGAATGCAGGAAGCAGGAGCATGAGCGCCCCCCAAGTCCGGAGTCAACGGAAAGGAACCAAGAGATGAATTCCTTTGTCCCAGGAATTAAGCATCCCAAATCTTCTGGAGCTTGCAGTGGCCACACGCATTCTGGCCAATGACCTCTGTCCTCAGATGTGACCTTTACTAGTCCCCCCAACTTTACTGGGCTCAGGTCTATCTCTCCTTTATCTAGTCCATTTCTCCAATGATTTGCAGGGGGATAGACCGGGGGTCCTGGAGTGTAAAGCTGCAGCTTCCTGACAAAGCTGCCCTAATGATGCGCCTATGCTTGTGGGCCTTCCCTTTGCTCCTTTCCTGTTGTTAATAACTAGGCTAATTGCAATGCTATCAAATTCACTGCAGGAATTATAACGATTTCACAAGCCAATAATAGCATGCAGGATAATGTCTCCTAATCAGCCAATAAAAAACAGCATACTTCCAAACAATGATGGGTAGATTACACTCTTGTTGTAGGCCAGGGGAGATTAAAGAACAAACAAACAAAAAAACTGAAGTCTGAATTTAATTAAGGCGTAACTGGATGCCGGGTGATCCTCCAGTGAGACAACTTCGCCAACAGAGAGCTGACATCCAGTTGCCAGAGCAAAAAGTAAAATTCCATTGTTGCCATAGAGCGCCTTGCTGGGGTACGCTAGCACCAATGCTTATAGGCAAGCTGATTTCATTTGCGGGATCCCTGCAGGTGTGCTTACCCGGGCAGGAGCTATCGCCCCAAAACTCAGTGGAGTCACCTTGCTCAGACGGAATTTATCCGAAAGTCCTAACAAACTCTCCTTATTTATAATCCAAATGGCCCCTTGCTGTAGTTGCTGCTGAGATGTTTTTCATTGATAAACCTCTCGCTTTGTCCTTCCATGGCTGAGCTGCTGTGTGCTTATCAAGAATAAAAGATGAAATGGTGACATCTTGAGAAGTCTTACTTTGCTTTTATATCAAAACAACTTTAACACTGAAACGCGATTTCATTTTTGTCATAAAGAAGTGGATTTAAAATCATATAAAAAACACCACCTTTATTTTTTTCCTATGAGGTAGAACTCTGATGCAATAAGAAAACCTATTTTTAAAGTATTTAATTTTATAATTTGTGTCTATATTTGCTAAGATAATACAACCTTCATTGTTTAGAATCCCAATGGAATGCTTTGCTAATGCATGATCATTGAGTGTTATTCTTGAATATTAGAATCTAAAACTTCTACCATTCCACATGTCATTCATAATGTAATGAAGTCGGTAATGGATATGAGAGAGTCTGATCTCACTTGTATGCTAAGCGATTAATTGTCAAATACTCAGTGCTCCCTGCATAAATGCTTTCTATTTCAACCACTAATGAAGGCTGCCTTTTGAGACCAATTAAATAGGGTGGCAGAATGATAAATGAATTTAAAGTCACCGTCCACCTGTTTTACTAGTACACATGCATAGGAGATAACACAATTGTTCTGTAGCATTCTGTGTGGTTTCTTGAAATTGTTTACATCATGTCTTTATATGCATTCTTTAATTTTTAAGAATTTTTGGAGCATATTATAACACGAGAGTTTTTCATTATATGGACACTTTTGAAACATTTATATTCTTATTTTCTTGTTTTATAGTCTGTTCATTATAAAGGGGTTGGGAAAACAGAGGCAAAATACAAATCAGAGATCATCAGGTTATAATGAAGATCCAAATAAACAATTTAGTCACACATACAATCAAATATACATATTTATATATGCATACATTGTCAATTGATATGAGAAGTATGTAGATAATACTACAGGAACAGAAAAAAAATAACAAAATTAACTTAGGAAAAAGTGATATAGAAAAGAAAATATTTGAGCTTCCTGAGACAGTATAGTGTAGAGAGGATATTCAGGAAAGGAGGAGGGAATTAAATATAAGATTATGACTGTAAGGAAAGTGCTGATTGTGGAATATAGTGATCTTAGTAGAGGATAGGTTTTATTAGACAATATCTAATCATAAGCCAGTGTTATATGACATGACAATAAGTTTTACTTTATACCTATAGGCTGTGTTGAAATAATGAGGAAAGGATAAATACAAGACTATATTTTATATTCATAAGCATCTATGATACATTTGGCATGTGTTAATCATGCTCTCAAATATTTATAACAAAACCACAATGCATAATAGAGTTAGCACATAGGATAAAGATGCTTGCTCTTTTAAAACTTTATTAAGCATTATATACAATGTCAAAGGATTAAATTCAACAAACAATATATGCATTATCTAAATGGTATAAAATTACATAATACCTAACACTCAGATTTTAAAAAATGCATTATTAAAAATCATCTTCATATATAAAATTATAGAGAAAAGATAAGGTATTTCTGTATACTGATAACATGCAAAATGGTTATAGAAGGCTTTATAGCCAAAAATAATAAGCATTATCTTGGTCACTTTTAAAAAATAAAAAATATAAAAGACAAAATATATTTTGTTTTGAAAAATATTTAGGATACTTTAATTATAATGAGAATTACACAAAAGTTATATTTGACCAAAGGTTGGGAGGAAGAAATTTTTACCATAATGCTAGAATTCCATTTAACCCATACTTTTAGATTATAAATTTCTAAGTTTGCAAATCAAGAGAAACTGTATGTATCATTTTATATATATATATGTATATATATATATATATATATCATTATATCATTGAATCAAAATAATCATCATCTCTTTTCTTTCTTTTTTTTTTTTTTATTCCCCACTGAGGATATTTTTCCATTGATTTTTAGAAAGAGGGAAAGACAGAGAGAAATATCGATGTGAGAGAAATAGCGATTGGTTGCCTCCTGCATGAACCCCGACCAGGGCCTAGGCCTGGGAGGAGCCTGCAGCCCAGATATGTACCCTTGCCCGGAATTGAACCCGGATCCTTTGGTCCATAGGCCAATGGTCTATCCACTGAGCCAAACCAGCTAGGGTACTCATCATCTTTTATATTAATAAAGTGGTCATCCATATTGCTTCTAAATAAATTTTTGCCAGGAAATTATGCATGTATTTGGCTGAGTTCTAGTTTCTTATCACAAAACACCAATGGATATACAATGCAAATGAAGGATATTGTAATTGATAGTGATTATAATAATCTTACATATTATCATTATTATAATAATGACATATTAAAGAAAATATGCACGTGCATAAATTTAATGCACATGTATAAAGAAATGATGAAACATATAAAAAGTAAGGATAAACTATTTTTTAAATCACCAAAGTAAAATTAACCCAAATTCTGAAATCAAACTGGAGTAAAACAGCTAGATTTTTTTTTCTACACAAATAGATACACTTTGTAACAATAATGAAATTTCATTTTAAAGTAAAAGGATCTTTCTTCTAAAATAGCGTGTGTAATATTTTTTAAATGTTGACAGGTCAAAGGAATATATTTTATTTTGTGTCAAGTATTTTTTTTTATTTTGCTAATCTACTTGACATCTTTTTTTGTAATAAACTATATTCTATTCTAAGCCTAGATAGATGGCAATGCTTTCATTTTACTTGATATACATAATAGAAATGTAAAAATCTGAAATTTAATGTGGAGTGTAAGTTCAGATCTAACTCTACAGTGATTGGGTGAAATTTGAAAACTGACATTGAAAAATTAATAGGAATTTTGAACTTTAAATGTTTCTATATTTCTAGTTGGTACATCTAACCTTTGGTTCATCTGTTTATGTTGCATTTGGAGGTAAAAAGATAAGAATATGAGAAATAAAAAATGTTGCTAGTTAAAATGCTTTAGCTATAAAGCAATCTTTAATCATTTTACATTATATCAGTACACTCTAATACTGTTTCTCTACATGTACTTTTTAAATGTCAAGATAATTGTTATTAATTCATTTTAAAAATCTGAAAATTTGGTATTTTATAATTTAATACCATTTGGATAATGCATTTTTTTGTTTGTTGAATTTATACCTTTTGACATTGTGTTTAATGCTTAATAAAATTAAAAGGAGGGTGTGAATCTATAAGCTATATGTTAACTTTATGGCCTTGTAGTTTGTTATAAGTATTTTTGAGAACATGACAAACATATGCTAAGTGTATACATAGATGCCATCTTATCAGAAATTCATGTTTATATAAATGACATAAAACCCTGATATGACTAATAGGTATACATCAACATAATATGTGGTTTAACATTAAAACAGTTACATTCTTTTTTTAATATATATTTTTATTATTTCAGAGAGGAAGGGAAAGGGAGAGAGAGATAGAAGCATCAGTGATGAGAGAGAATCATTGATTGACTACTTCCTGTAGGCCCCTCACTGGAGATCAAGCCTGCAACCTGGGCATGCTCCCTGACCGGGAATCAAATTGTGACCTCCTGGTTCATAGGTCTACACTAAACCAATGAGCACACGGGCCGAGCAAAACTGTTATATTCTTTAAAAAACAACTAAACATCAAAATTCAGAGCGAAACACTACTCTTTAGACCTAAATCCCAACCTTTCCCTATTTCTTTTTCATATATATTTATTTACTAAATTGATTGGGGTGACATTGGTCAACATAAACATATGTTTCAAGTGTAGGTTTCTATGTTACAAGATGTGTATACTGCGTGGGATGCCCATCACCCAAAGTCAAAACTTCTCCTGTCATCTTATATTAGGACCCATGCCACTACCCCCTTCCCTCTGGCAATCGCCATACTACTATTTGTGTTCATGAGTTTCAGTTTTGTGTCCCACATATGAGTGAATCATATAATTCTTAGCTTTTTCTGACTGACTTATTTCACTTAGCATAATGTTCTCAAGGTCCATCCATGTTGTTGCAAAAGGTGCTACTTTCCCTATCTCTTAAAAGATTATAGATCTCCCTAGTCAGTTTGGCTCAGTGGATAGAGCATCGGCCTGCGGACTGAAGGGTCCCAGGTTCAATCCTGGTCGGGTTGTGGGCTCGATCCCCAGTAGGAGGAATGAGGGAGGCAGCCAATCAATGATTCTCTCATCATTGATGCTTTTATCTCTCTCCCTCTCCCTTCCTCTCTAATACCAATAAAAAATATATATTTAAAAAAGAAAAACATATATAATAGATCTTTAAAATGTTGCCTTTAAAAATATGAAAATTTATGAAGCCCCAAACATAAATTTGCAATTTATATACTGTCTTTATCGACACATTTCTCTCTCTTTGTTTTTTTTTTTCTGTTTTTCTTTTATGAATGCACTCAGTACTGAGGTAGTTGTGTAAAGAATCCTTTTGATCTCTGACCTAGAATATGTATAGCCCTCTGAACAGAAAAGCAAAAGTGGAAATACAGAAGCTGAAGAGGATCTAGGGTGATTCTGGAGGTTAAATCAGAGAATAGAAGAAAGATTATATGCCTATCATTTTGCAGGGGTCTTCACCCAGTTTATCTCACTCAGTCCTTAGTCCATCCAACTGAAAGCAACTGTGTACTCACTATTTGATCTCAGGGAACATAAAGTGAGAATAAGGAGCTATTTTCATTTTGATTTCTACCTCTCAATGTCTTCTTATGGTCATCTTTCTAATTGTTTCCAGAGTATTCAATTGCACTGGTGGTTACGTAAAAGCAAAACTGAGTCTATGTCACCTGCCATAGAAACTTAAGACAAAACAGTATTCGTTCTAAATCTAAGTATTGCTCTTCTACATATCCTTATTTTCTCCTGACCGTCTAATCACCTTTTATTTTTATTATTTTTTAAATCCAAGGTATCCTCTTTAAGGTTTTCATATGTCCTATTATATCAAGAGACTATTAGCCTCCACCTCCTCTCCAATACACACCATTTCTTCCTCACATCTCCAAAGTCTCTTTTCCTAAAGCCCTGCCATTCTTTGATAATGTCCTTTGTTTTCATTGTTCTATCTCTCAATATTATAGTAGCCAGATACTGGATTTCCCTGTTCTCCAATCCCCTCTTTATCATTCTTTTACTTGGTTTTTTATTTCACATCGAGGCATACCTTTCACTTGAAATTTCAAGTTTGTTTGTTTTGTTATTATATGTTTATTTCTAGTCTGCAAAGGCAAAACTTTTTAAAGGAAAGAAATGGTGGGAAAAAGATACAGAGGCAAAGAAGCATTGAACTGACTGTCAAACTACATTGGGAAGACAGGGGAGGTTGGGCGAGGGGGGCTGTAAGAGATCAACTGAAGGACTTGTACGCATGCATATAAGCACAACCAATGGATACAAGACACTGGGGGGGGGGGAGGGCAGGCAGGTGAAGGCATGTACTGGGAGGTAGGGGAAGTCTGGGGAGGTCAATGGGGAAAAAAAAAAGAAAAGGAGACATATGTACTACTATTTGTAATACTTAAAACAATAAAAAATAAATTAAAAAAAAGAAATTTCAAGTCTTTAATTAATTTATAGCCATTGATTTTTTTTTTCATTTTTCCTGTTAGAATTCCTGTAATATCACTTCAGTAGTATCTTGAGTAAACTATATTTGGTCACTATCCCTCTGTAAGTAAAAGCCTGTTGTAAAAAATAGAGTGCGCAATTCTGATGGGCAAAAGAAAGATGGATATCTGTGTACATTGAAGTGGAAAATGGCAACTGGCATTAATGTTCATAAAATGATAGCCATATACTTTACTTCATTGGAGTCTGGAATAGGTCATTGGAAAGTCAAAAGATAAAATATATGAAATAATAACTTTAAAAAATTTATGTCTGTTTTGCTTCTCATGGAACTTTAGAATTTAGCAAATAGAGAATAATAGCAAATACAAAAAATTTTAAATACTTGATAGTCAATGAGTGAATTAATGTTTTTATTATATTTATTTAATATTTCAAAGACCCATTTTATTAACTTGTTTGACATCTAGTAAATGAAAATATGTCATATTAAGGTATATAGTAATATTTTAATAATGTGTAATTCTTTATTCAATTTTAAAATGTGATGTTTATAAGTAGAAGATACATAAACCAAAACTAATAACTAATAACATTTTGTTAAGTCATCTTTATTTAATGATTATTATGCCCAATTTTTCTTGTGATGTTATATTTCCAAAAATCAGTAAATTTGTTTGAACATATGATTTTTAGTAACTGTATATAATTTTGTCATCAATATCACCCTTACTTTGTCAATAAAATTTTCATGTTTTTAAGTGACTTTTATCAACTTCAAATTTTGCTATGATAAATAGCAATCAGAATTACATGAATTATGCTAATCATATTCTACTGTATTCATGAATATCTTGGATAAATTTTTCCCATGACTAGTTGTATATTTGTCAAAGAGGAATAAATTGCTTGGTTTATACTCAAAGCACTAGCTTATACATGCACATATACACCATACCACCATCAGAATAGAATTAAATTGCATACACTTGTATTCATAGAGGGAAATTACACGTATTTTAATTGATTTTAGTGCATTTAAATGCATATTGATTTAAAATATCCTATATAATAAAAGCCTAATATGCTAAGTATCCAGTCATGCAGTCATCCGTTCAACCAATCAAAGTGTAACATGCTAATGATATGCTAAGGTCGCTCAACTACTTGCTATGACGTGCACTGACCACCAGGGGGCAGATGCTCTGGCTGGTAGGTTAGCCTGCTGCTGGGGTCCGGCTGATTGGGACTGAGCAAGACGGGACAGAGAAACCCTGGATCCCTCCCACAGCCCCTCCCTGGCTGGCCAACCTCCCGCATCCCTCCCCTGACCCAATGGTGCACTGGTGGGGTCCCTCAGCCTTGCCTGTGCCCTCTAGCAATCTGGGACCCCTTGGGGGATGTCAGAGAGCCAGTTTTGGCCTGATCCCACAGGCATAAAAGGCTAATATGCAAATAGACCAAACATCAGAATGACCAGTCACTATGACGTGCACTGACCACCAAGGGGCAGACACTCAACACAGGAGCTGCCCCCTGGTGGTCAGTGCAGTCCCACAGGGGAGCACCGCTCAGCCAGAAGCAGGGTTCATGGCAGTGGCAGGAGACTCTTCTGCCTCTGAGGCAGTAGGACATCCCCCAAGGGCTCCCGGATTGCAAGAGGGCGCAGACCGGGCTGAGGGACCCACCCCTCCTCCCGAGTGCATGAATTTCACACACCAGACCTCTAGTATTTTGATAAAAACAGCTATTTTGAGATATAATCTTTGTCACTTATTAATTTTTGAAAATAATATCAAAGAAATAAGTATGCACAGTATCCAACACATACTATTGAAAGGTAATTCTCATTACATTTCCACACATTTGCTGAGGAGCACAGTAAAGCTTATCCTGGTATACTTCTGTAGCAGGGCCCAATACCTCGGCATGAAGCTTTTTGATTTGTTTGTAAACATTTGCTTTAGAGATACAAATGTTTAGCCTTAAAAGAAGTTCTTCCAGACAGATAATGGAAAACAGCTGCACTCTCTCATCTCTCACCTATCCAGTTCCTATTTGTCAGAGGCAAAGCCTTTCTCATCTTGACCTAATCTCTTTTTGAATTTGTCTCCCTTGCTAAAAAAAATATACAAAGTTTATAGTTTTCTGTTTGTCATTTTGGAATATTCCTACTAAGGGAAATTAAGAGTTCTCACCAAGGATAAATGAAACTTGCTCTCTTATATCTGTCCCCATCTGCACACCGTTCTGCATGTATTCTTAATATAATTTATCATATTTTTTGCTATTTCAGTATTATATGATAACCTTATAATGACCAGGTAATAATTAATTATAGATATGTGTCTACCATATTATGATCTTATTCCTTTATGTGTGCAGTTTGTTGCCTCTGAAATTATTAAAAGACTCATTTACCGTTTGCTTAATTTTCTATGTTCCTGCAATAAAATGTCCCTTAACTTTTCACCAGCACTATAACACCCCTCTCAATACATCCATTTAGTTTAGCAGTTCTATCTATTCCTTGGAGAAAGTTCTATTCTAGCCCAACTTATTGTTTCTTTATCTAGTCTACGGATGTGTTGCACAAATAATATAATTAATGTGATTTATTCAGGATATTAACATTATTTAATTGAGTGTTATTTTGCTTTTTCCTTATTTCCTCTTTCCCTGGATTCCCTTTATGTGTCTGTTTCCTCTGGCATCTGTGTTTCACAATGGAGGTTTTCTGCAAATGTCTGCTTAGTCTGGATACTCTCTTCATATTTAATAGTCAGGGGGCATCAGAGCTAAGTGGAAGTTCTGTGTCGGTTGATGGGGTTTGTTGATTTTTTGCTTTATTTTGGAGTAATCTTTCCAGACCCTTACAAAAAAGATAACTTAAAAAAAAGTATCTGTAAGTTTTTTGTCTTAGGTTGAATATCAGAGAATAATACTTTAATCTCCCATATGAGATTTTAAGCCTGGCTCCCACGTATTCATTGCAAGTGGGAGAAAGTGTCTTGGGAGGTGTTCTCCCCTCTACTCTGAAGGTAGACTTCATTACTATTTCCACGTTTAAGTCACAGGGCCTGTAATTTCAACTGTGCCATAGGACCCGTTCTGAGTCTCTTTAGTTCAGTGTCTTCAGAGGGGAAATTTATAGTTTCCTGTCAATGGATGAAGGAGCAATTTACCATTCGAACAGTGTGGTGAAGGGTATCCTGGGTCTGCTTTCTCTTTTTATGGATTTCTTATGACTGCTCCTCTGGTCTGTTTCTCAGGCACCCACCAATTTCAGAGGCACTTGGCTTATCTAATTCCTGAGCCATTCTGAGAATCTCTGCCTTATTCTGTTTCCCATACTGTCTATTTATTCTCTTTCATCAATCCTCTGTTTTCTGTTTTCAAAGCTTGGTTTGGTTTTGTTTTTTTCTTTGTTTGTTTTTATTGGTGGTTTTCGGTTTGGTTTGGTTTGGTTTTCTTTTTCATTGTGTTGGTCATTTGGCTTAAGCCCACTATTTTCATTTTTAAAAGAACAGCTCCAAACTATTGTGTTCATTCCAAAATGCTTAATGCCCTTGTTTACACTCATAATGTTTTAATACTTTTTTAAAACTATAATGAACTACTTGTTCTAAGATCTTAATAGCATGCAAGAAGTGGATATTTTTATGGGATAAAAGGTATTTCTCACATCAGTGACAGTTATTAATTCATTTGGGGAATTAGCATCGATTGAATTGTTCACATCTTCCAAAAAGCAAGTGAACTACAAGGCAAAATGTGTTAATTTATAAGTTTT